>OX424444.1:18807110-19034602 GCA_949152495.1 Lasius fuliginosus | reverse complement strand
CATGTTTTCATGCTTTTAGTGTCCCGTGAACAATTGCGTGCATCTCCGATGTACAGCGGGATTCCCCATTGTTTCTCGTGATCATTGAAGAAAAACAGCGGCTCTCTATTGACATTCAGATCTTGCGCGAAAAGAACTTGTTTCACAATAGTCTCTTCGAGAGATTTCTCATCTTTGATAACTTATTTTGGTTATATTAATGTACATGTGTATCTTTACACAGTGGAGATTATCTCAGAGATGAAGTGTCTTTATATATATATATATATATATATCAAAAATATACTGCGTAATATTGTATTCTCGATGTGTTTTGGTAGAGATTTAAATTTCCCAGAAACAGGATAATTGAATATCTCTTTTAGATTTGAAAATGTATTGGATAGCCCTCTAAACATTTCCGATATTTTAATATCCAATGACTGACTCCGTAGATCTCTCTAATATCATCTAGATAAAAAAAAGAACATGCTTTTATTAAGTAGCCGTTTATATTCATGAGAACACTTGAAAGAGATATTCGTTCTTGGAAGAGTATATACATTATAACCTGCATATATTATGTCATCGAGGGATTTACCTACTGTTTTATATAGGATTATGCAGTTGAGTATCATTTAAGCGATGATTATTTAAGTAATTATCTTCTTCGAGAGAGACGGAAATTCCAGGATAAACCGCCGTGAAAAAAAGAGGGAGATAATTGGCGCTCTCTCGCGATCTTTATTCAAGTTTCTAATACTTTGATTTCTTGTAATGTAATAACGAGACGGTCATTTCTTTTTTTTCGCGTAATTAAAACATAATATATTCATAATGGGCATTTATCAACGTCAATCGATAATCGTGTAAATCTTTATGCAAGATTTTTTTTATTAAACCGCATGTCACTCGTGCGCGTTAATTATAGTACTTCTTTTTTATTCAACACATTCTCTCTTTGACGCTTTTTTCCCTCGCGTTAAATAACGATCGATTATACATTTAGCGTTATCGACCATTCGCGAAACGCGGATGGCGATAGAAAATCTTTTTGCAGTCTCTTACAGTATCTCGTTGATATTACTCAAGTTCTATTCTTTAGGCACGTACGATAACCTTCCCCTTTTCCCCTTCTTCCTCGAGTGTCTATCTAACAGCGGTACAAAAATGACGATACGATCAGCGATACGTTGTAATCTTGCGCGGCGGATACAAAGAAAAAAGACGGAAAGAAAAAAAAATGGCAAAAACGTATCACGTGTTGCAGGCTCAATGATCGACAATCGGTCGCGCGATATTTTGTTCCAAGATTGGATTTATCGCAGAATAAGCGGCAGACTGTACACGTGGATTATCTACGAGACACACACGTAAAAGAAGATACTCGTTGTATAACGCGAGATAACAAATACGCGAACTTTAGCGGAGGAGTTTAGGGCCGCGGTCGTTGAACAAATTGGTCATAAAATCCCTAAACGGGCGAAGCAGTTTCTCTCTTAAGAGGCGACACGACGGAGGAGAGAATATATAGGAAATAACGCGTCGAAAATCCGTTCGTCTGAAGGCAAGCTCTGAGGATGACAACCGGCCGTATTTTCGCGGATAATGGGTTTCTCCTTAGCTCTCTCTTTCTCTCTCTCTCTCTCTTCTGACTTATTCTTCTTCGACCATTAAGAGTTCTCTTCCGTTCTTCCGCAGACGATGAAATTATCGGGCGCGCGCGCTTATTTCCGCATGCGTCGCATCGTTTGTCGTAAATTTTCATTATACAAGCGCCGCTCTCGAACGCACTCACTCGCTGAAATTAATTCCCTTCGCTCGCGCGTTCGCAATCGAACGGCGGAAAATCCGTAGAGATCGCCCGTTTCATTCTTCTCGGCGGAGATGAAAAAGCGAGCGTCTCACGGTCCTTTCACATCCGTCTTACGAGTATCTTCGTTCGTTCTATTACCATCGATCCCGAGTCATGAATTACGAATTCATTGATTCGTTCTTTTTAGGCAAAATTTATTATATTGTCGGATGAAAAAATATTTTGGATAATCACGTGGCGATGTTTTGCGTTTTATCTCAAATTTTCCAATGCTGGGAGTCGCCGGACTCGAAATTTTTTTTGTATCTTATCATATTATTGGATCGGGATAGTGAAGCAAATATGACGAAATGTTGATGCCACTTACGGTAAGTTATCTCGGTCGAATACTGCGAAAAGGTTTGAGAATATATTGCGCGACAAATCTTTGTGGTTTCTCGATGGAATTTTTAATTTTAATTCTCGCTTGCAAGATAAACGATAAATCGATACAGTCGCGAGCATCAGTTTCTGCGTAATTAGGTCAATCAACGACACGGTGACACGTTGCCATTTCGATTTCGCACCGTAATATCGGACGTAACTTGCAGAGAGAAGAGAAGAGAGAGAGAGAGAGAGAGGAGAGAGCGGTAAGACTATAATAAAATCTATTCTCCGTTCGAGCGATTTATAAAGTTCGCGCGCCCACGCGTGCAATCAAAGTGTATTTTATTTTTAAATTGCACGACGATAGCACGGCGTTTAATTGAATCGGCGTTATACCTTGTAGAAATGGACGATTGTGAACGAATCGTTTAATCTGAAAGCAATGTCGCTACAGTTTTCCAAACCTTACTGAAATCAACGGTATTTCCGCTGTTATCGATTGGGATAATAGTAATAATGTTTTCAGATATGGTGACATTTATTTTATTTTAAAAAAATATATAATTTGTATATATATTAAAAGATATATATATTAAAAAAAAAAGAAGATATATATTTATTTTAATCTCGCAGTATGAAATGAGCTTTATGACTTACTGTTATAAAAATAAAAACATTTCTCTAGTGCCTCCTGTAAAATAAATTGTAGCATAAATTTGAAATATGGGAATAGAAATTAATACATCGCGTTTTATTTGCGATTAGATAAAAAAGATAGGCTCTGCGGAGATTAGTTTTACGAGAGAAAGAATCGCAATGGCGGCGAGCCAAAAAGTGTGTGACGTAAAGGGCCGCTTTGGCCCAGGTCCGGGTGCTCGATGGGGGGGTGACCCTTCGGAGAGGGCTCGGCATATTTTCCGTAAGAGGAGCGCCCCTACGTACGTACGTACGTACGTACCTACCTACCTACCTACCTACCTACCTACCAACCTACGTATTTAGGGTGCTATTTAAATGGAGGCTTATAGGGCAGGTCCGCGTTCTCGCCTTGTTATCTGGAGCAGCAGCGCCCGTGTCCGTAGAGACTGTGTCGTATTGATCTGTCGGTCCGCCTGGCACCGCGCTCGAGAAAGAGCGACGAGCGAGAAGATAGAGCAAGAGAGGGGAGGGAAAGAAAAGGAGGGCGATGGGGAGTATCCGAGAGAGAGATAGGGTGAGAGAGAGGAGAATTTATTATAACCTACACAATAAAGTTCAATAAGAATCGCCTCCGGTGGATTAGGTCGATCCATAATGGATGCGAGTGAGTTTCTCCCGATAAGTATAAGGATATCCCACGGATGTGCGTTAAACGAGGAAAACGCTCCGCAAACGTTCTTCGCGAAGTGTTTTATTTATAATTCCGCACGATACGATTCGCCCAACGGCAATCTGAGAAACAAGAATCTCTGCAGATCGTTGGTTTGTACCGCGCGTAGATTTAATTCTTAAATACGCCAATGGGAATTTATCGCGATCGTTGATCGAGGCGCGAAATCTGTCGCGATCCGAGTCACCTGTGCTTACGTGGAGAACGAGATCACGCGAGCGTCACGCGAGCGTCACGCGAGCGGCCTGTCACGTGTCCGAGAATGGACGGAATTTGAACGCGCGTGAGGATTCGCATTCTCAAGGTTTCACGATTCTGCACGATCGAATCTTTTTTCTCGTATATAAACAAAAAAAACGTTCAACTGACGAAGGCAGAAAGTAACGATCGTCTTGATGTTTCACGATGCTCGTAAGATCCCTTTATTGTTTCGTCTACGAATCCTTGGATCAATTGTGGAATCCGCATTATTCTCTTAAATGGCATCAGCGTATTATCATTAATAGCAATTAGTTTCACTTACAAGTATAGCACTGCAAACGATAAAATCTCACTGGGAAAAATCAGTTCGTGGTAGTGGCTGTGTTTCAATTAGTGATATTTTAAAAAATGCGTCTTATATTATAATATTATATATGAGATAAAATTATATATATTTTATTAAAGAAATATATATCTGAATTTTACTAAGAGTCTTGTTCATTTTGTGTGTGCATTTCTTCATATCTTAAGAGTAAAGGAATGTAATGTGGATATAATTCTGAATTTGAATACTAGTTATATACGAAATTAAATTTTTCTGCCATATTTAATGAAAGACAGAGGAGCAATGTATGAATATTTTCACCGAAGATCAGTGAAATACTTGCCGATCTGCAGTGAAATCTTGTCACTGCTTTAATCAGTGACATTTTCACTGATTCAGTTTCAAGGAAGTATACAATATATATACCGTTGATTTCGAAATTTTCAATTAAGAGCATCGCTACGAGCATCGACACGATTATTCCATCGACGAGATCTGTCTAATAGTTATGAAATTATAGTTTTCATCGCCGGGATTTTACCGATCATTACGACAGCAACACGATGCGTTTCTTCGCGTCCGGCTTTTAAAACACCGAGTTTCAGAAATAGATGGACGAGCGCACGTGACTCGGCCGAGGACGATTCGTTGTATAACAGATGGACGTTGCGGTTACGTAACGCAATTCCTCCCGCGTCGCGTTCCGGAGCGCGAAGTAATCGCCGCGGAACAGTCAGGTAATCCTCAAACACAGATTCGAAACTAGAATCGATTACTCGACGGCACTCGTGGCACTTTCCAGAACATCTCTTGGATGACTTTGGGCTCGACAGAGCCTCGTCGATGACGCCTTCATCCGATACGAAGCACGTCGGGGTGCGCCGTCTTGACCCAATTTGCACCGGCGTAATTAAATCAGCCCTCCACTGTTTCTTCGAGGATCGATTAAGCGGGTGTATATGCTTAGCTGAGAGTGCGCGCGCGCTAGAACTGATTTAATGCGCTCCACTGAATCCCGAATCAAGAGACTTGTTTGAAATTAGTTGCGATAATTAACTCGAGTGTTTGAAATCACGGTAACTTGGAAAATTATTATGACTGTCATAAATAGTTTCCTCCAATTCGCGTCTAGAATAATCCACATATGTAAGGTCGAGACATTGAAAGAATTAGGGCGGGCATTATTTAATGCAAGATATTGCTCAAATATTGTATACAGTTATTACTCATTCATTTTTCAGATCGTTAGTCTGGGATTTAATGAGAGAAAGTAATTTTGAAAAGTGTAAAATGTTCAATTCTTGATTTAAAAAAATTCAACTTCGAAATTCTTTTTCTCAATTTTCAATCTAACATCTATTTTGATACTTTATATAAACACAGTTAAATCCTTTTTGAAATTATTTAATCTATAGTTTTGCCAAAAATTCCTCTGTTAAATATCTAAATGGGAAATTATTTGTTTATTTGAGGTACAAAATGGGAGCTTAATTTTTCTATACAATTAAAAAATAAATTATAAATATTTATTTATTAAAAAATATAATAAATTTTATTTATTAAACAAATATATAATTATATATAAAATATATAAATTAAACCTATCGAAATCATCTAGAAGCTATAAGCGTGAAAAAACGGAGGTTGAAAATTGGGGCAAAATTTCGAGTCAGAATACAATCGAACCTCTTTATTATCTCTTCTGAATAATTTTAATTAAGTATGACATGTATATAAATACTTTATAGATACTTAATATTTTCGGAAATAATTTTGAAGGGATAACATTTCTGAACGCATATGAATGTGTGTGTGTTTATCTCTTTGTCAGGAATTAAATTTCGTCAATCATTAAGTCTCGTGTTCCTTCATTCGATTGCATTCTTTATTTAACCTGTGAGTTACTACTCTTCCGTCCGCGTCTTAAGAGACGACTAACGATAGCATTGGGAATCACCTTGTTCTTGTTCGCGCTAGCTACGTGACTACGATACGTCACACATCGTAGGTACTCTTGTCGAGTGCATTGATCTGGCTCGATCAAGCGTTCGAGGCATCTCGCGCGCGCACGATGACTCGACGAAGCGAATAACGCGAGCGAGTGACCAGGGGGGATAATTAGCCGGATACGCCACTTCTCTCTCTCTCTCTCTCTCTCTCTCTCTCTCTCTCTCTCTCTCTCTCTCTCTCTCTCTCTCTCTCTCTCTCGATCGCCACGACGTCGCGTCGCGACGAGGACGCGCCGCGCCGGTGCCCGTCGCTTCTCGGACAATTCCTCTCCACGTGGAGAATATTCAGACCCGCACGCGGGAGGGAGGAAAGCCCCCGCGCTCCATTGACTTGATTCGCCGAAGGACGCTTTATATCTCCTCCGGCCCACATACCATCGCACCTCTTCTGTCGCGCGACCTCCATTCAGTCCGGCGTAAATACAAAGCGCGCCGGCAACCCGGGCTCGATTGCATCTCTCTACGAGGGAAAGAGAGGTTGAGAAAAAAAAAATCCCTTTGACACTTTGACACCTGCCACGCGAATCGATCTCCCCGACTCGTGGATAATTAGCGGGCAATATGACAAAGTTAACCGGACTTTCCAACGATCGGCGATAAAAACTGGCGAAAACTTGTAAAGTCGCATTTCTGTGTGTATTTCAGCTATTTTATTTAAGATATAATTTATTGGGATCGATAATAGAGAGAGAGGGCGAGAGAAAGCATTATTTATTGAGAGCGTTCCGGGATGAATTCCCTCAAGTGTTTGAAACACAAATACATGTGGTATTTGTTAAGTAATGATCACAGATGCGTGATTAGTTGAATTGATGCTCAAGAAACTTGCAAGTTCATAAATTTTACGTCTTAACTCAATATTCATCCGTAATTATGTCTCAAAGTTATGGATAGACGACCGATCGATCGAGAGAGAAAGAGGGAGAGAGAAAGCTCGGATAAAATAGTCGATCGAGAGGAAGATGGAAAGTAGAGCGACGCGATGGTTTTTCTGTCAAACTCGACCAAGTCCCCGGATAAACCGAGTTTCGCGGGTCGAGGAATCGCGAGGAAATCAAGGTGGCGGAAATTACGGCACTTGGCGAGCACGCGGAGCCGCAAGGCCGTGTATTTTTAACTCGAGAACCTTCCGGCAGCCCCGTGTTGCCGCGGGATCAATACCTACACCTACACAAGCAACCTCTATATCTCGCTGGAGATAGAGAGACCGCCGCTAGCTTTAACCTACATATCCTTGCGAGCCCACCGAATGGAGTCGAGTAACCGGCCGGAAAAAAAAAAAAAACGGGTGCGCAGATGAGAATAAGGCCGAGAGGCGCGAAATGCTCTCCTCGATAGGAGAGTCGGGAAAAATCGCGTTTCCGCTTCCGTGGAAATATTTTCTCGCGATATATATTCTACATTCGTTGCGCGCGCGAGAAGAGCAAGTCGCTCCTCAATCCTATAGATGCATCATATTTTTTTTACCATTAAATAATTATATATCCTTGGAATATCTTAAAATATTTTTTAGTACGCGTTCGAATAAGCAGTTTGCAATTTTTTTATAGCGAAGAAGAGCAAAGATCGCGCAGAAGACTGTAAATTATTTTTTTTTCCGAACGAACGATAATTACAAGATACACTGATGATAAGACATAAAAAGCCTTTATTGAAATATTCCAGACGCAATAATGCAATCATATGCAGCATCATGTGCGTACGCCTCTCTTTTTATAGATAGGATATTATACTCTATGTGAAGCTTTGAGAAATAAAATCCGCGTAAGAGAGAAACGGAAGAAGAACCCGGTAAAAAGCGAGGTCGCCTCGCGCCTTCAAGAGGGTCACCGGCCCGAAAGTCGTAGAAACTCTTTTGCGGTTCTCGTCTCCTCCCCTTGTCTTTTCTCCTCTCTTTTCTCCTCTCTCTCGTCTTCTCGTCTTCTCGAATCGAGCGACATTGCGGGGTCGAAGGAGAGAAGCCAGAAAAGGCGGAATCGAGTTCCGAGACTCTCGGCTCTCGGGTCGCGCCGGATATACCCGGCAGTTCGCGGAGAAGAAGCCCTTGGTAGACGCCCAAGAATCTCTATTGCGAGAAAAGAGAAAAGAAGGAGGTGGGGATGTGGGGGGACATCGAAGAGGGGCGGGAGAAGAACAGAAGCACCTTTCGCTCTCGGTGCCGTTCGGAGAAAGAAGCGACTTTCGCGATTGCGGCGGCGCTCGCGGATAGACGTTCGCTTCTCTCAGGATGCATCTAAAAGGGCACAAAATCCCTCTTTTATTATCTCTCGACTCGTTTACGTGTGAGGACCTGTGTCTGCGGACACGTAAGCATTTTTGTACGAGCGACACGTGCGTTACGCGTTGCATAATTTATACGCGACGTGCGTAAACAACCGTAAAAAAAGAGCGGAACGGAATGTTACGAGTTGTGAGAACTCGCTTAGGTTTGGCAAAGAGGAAAAAATGACACGTACAGATACGGCTTATTCCGTAAATAATATCGTGCGCCTGAAATTTTCGAAATCGTGATAGGAACCAATCAATTGTCAGAGCAATCGAGATCGACTCAACTTCAATCGATTAGCCGTAATAAAATACGTTTATATTTGATTATTTATTATTTAAATTTTATCATTTAAATGAATACTTTCAATCATAAAAATTGTGATGGGATTATCTAATATTCATTCAATTTCCCGTCTATATAATATCTTTATAATCAGATTCTACATAAATTATTATTAAATCCAACATACACATCTACGGGAATAATTCTTCCGCAGACTCTCATCTTTCGTCGATATTCGGGCGAGTCCTCGAAAGCTAATCTAGCATTATCCCAGACGCGTTTCGAGGGGCAACGACGAGGAACGATCGGCTCGGCTCGGCTCTCTGTTCCGGTTCCTTGAGCGCGCGAGGCCGAGGAACGGAAGCGCGAGGTAACCGGAAGCCGCGTTCCGTTTCAATGCGCGCGAGCCTCGCTCGTGAAAGGAACCGATAAACACCGTCGAGTCCTTCTCGAGCAGACAAGCTCGGCGAGTTCCTTTGACGCGATCTCGCACTTCCCACGCGGAATCCTTTCGCCGCGACGAACATCCCCGATCTTTGCAACAACTTCATGAGGGGGAGGGGGAGGAGAGGGGGGGGGAGAGTGCACTCTCGACGATCTATTGTCTCTGATCGGTCTCTGATAATACGTACGAGAGAACGGGCGCCGCATGATAATATTCCCCATTCGACGGTCGGCAAACTTGGCGCCACTCATTTGTGAATCGTAATTAAGGTTTGCCGAGAGGAGAGCAGAATAGATGCCACGAAAGCGCGTTTAACCCCGTAATGTACGAATTGAATCGGAAATTGAAAGGAGGAATTTGTCAGCTAGCTGCATCGAGTGATAGGAGAAGAGCATAAAAATCTATTCAATTAGTTTCTATATGAAATATTTTATGTATAAAAATAAAAAAATAGACCGGTATTTCTTGCTAAAAAAAAAAAAAGAAATATCCTTTCCATTTGGCAAAATTTTCGAAAATGCATCGAGATTTGATTTTTTAATATGCATTTGCCGTTTCTTGATGCTGTAAAAATTCTGGTATATGACTCCGCTATAATTAAATTTAATAATTATTTTTGTTTGTATAATGAAACACTTGAAGAAATTTTATTTCAGCTGATATAAAACCAATTCTTTTATCACAGCATATTTCCGGTTCTGATGTGAACAAAGTAGATGTTAATATACGTGTGTATGTCTATATAATAAAAATATTAGACTTATATGAGAGACATCCTGTATATATATTTTATTGAAGGAATCGCACACGATAGAAGCAATTATTATCGCATTATTTATCTTTATTACGATAGATCTCTCATAATTTTTCTCTGTATGTATGATTACAGATCCTCAGATATTCGCGACTATTCTGACTCGCAAGACTATAGTCTGCGCGCAGTGAAAAATCGACGGTCGAGTCGCAGCGTCACCCACATCTGCTCCGTTAATCGAGCGTACGTGTAAATAACACATCAACATCTCCGGAACAATTCCCCGTCAGTGGCAAAACGGCCGATCGTGCGGACGTCCTCGGTGCTATCCCGGTGCGAGCGACGACAACAGCCCAAAGATTCTCCCACCAAAGGCCAAGATGCATATCGAGGTGCAGGTGGCGCTTAACTTCGTGATATCGTATCTCTACAACAAACTGCCGCGCAGACGGGTCAACATCTTCGGCGAGGAGCTCGAGAAGGCGCTCAAGGACAAGTTCAAGGGCCACTGGTACCCGGAGAAGCCGTTCAAGGGCTCGGCGTTCAGGTGCCTCAAGACCGGCGACCCGGTCGATCCGGTGCTGGAGCGCGCCGCGAAGGAGAGCGGCGTGCCGATCCAAGACATCCTGGAGAACCTGCCGGCCGAGCTCGCTGTCTGGGTCGATCCCGGCGAGGTGAGCTACCGTATCGGCGAGCTGAACGCCGTGAAGATCCTGTACTCGGAGACCGGCGATCCGCACGACGAGACCTCGGCCGATCGCGAGGTCACCAAGACCTTCAACCCGGAGGCGCAGTGCTTCAGGCCGATCGAGGCCGTCAGCACGTCCCTGAGCGGACTCAGCCTCAGTCCCAAGTCCACGTCGCCGTTCTCGAGCTCGCTCGGCAGCAACACCAGCAACGGCTCGTCCAACAATCAGCAGAACGGCCACGGGTCCGGCTCCTCGTCGGCGCCCTCGCCTACGCCCATCACCAGCTCCTTTAAGGGCTCGCCCAGCCCTGTGCCGGCCTTCATCCCGCGCACCACCGCTCCGCTTACCTTCACCACCGCCACTTTTGCCCAGACCAAGTTTGGCAGCACCAAGCTTAAGACCAGCAGCAAACGCGCCAACAGGTTAGTACATGGAGCAATATTCTCTCGACTCGCTCTCTCGACTAATTGACAAGTTGAATTCAGGCTTAATTGTTACGTCGAAGCTTACGAATATTCAGAGCGATAATTAACTTGCCTATCATCATGGAAATAAAGTCTCTATTTGGTTGTTTTTTTTTTTTTTTTTTTAACATTGATAAAAACGCTTCGGAAGATTAATTGGCGTCATTGGCGTCATGAATACAAATGAGCATTAATTTTTCAAATTATATAACGACAGAGAATATAACAGTAATAATTATTTTCCTCACTTAATGATGTATGAAAGTAATTATCGCGGTCGAGATTTATCGTACGCGATGCAATTGAAGTTTATTGCTATTCGAGAAGTGTTGACAACGACGTATAAAAAAATGTTAAAAAAAAACAAATTACAATAAAATTTATTTTGGTTATTTATACTGTTTGTTCTCAACACTCCTCAAATCCTTTAGATAATCTAATCTGTGTGTATTCATAGAATCCTGCTTGAAATTGTCTCAGGTATATCCTCACATTTACCCTCGATAAAAATTAACTCTGTTCCGCTCCCGCGGTACAAAACTAACAAATTGAACGGTGGGAACGCCCTTAGGTGAACAATTAATCCGTATCGCGCTATGGCACAAAGTAACTGTAGAAGCAACCAAGCATGCCTGTCCGAAGCTTATTAGAGATTAACAAAACGTATCACTCTCGTGCATTGCCAATAGCAAGGATTAACTTTAGCTGCCCGCGCGTATACTAACTGGACCGCGAGATCCACCCTGGGACATACACACGCGAACGTGCACACATTTACACGCTCAGGCACTGATGAACCGCACGATACCGCTCGGTTTCAGGATGTCGCCTACCGAGTTCTCAAACTATATAAAGCAGCGCGCGGCGATGCAGCAGCAGATCCACCATCATCACCACCATCAGCAGCAACAGCAGCAGCAGCAGCAGCAGCACCAGCAGCAGCCGCCGCAGCAACAACCCCCGCAGCAGCAGCAACAGCAACAGGTGACCGCGGCCGGCGCAGCTGGTCTGCCGGTCTCGCAGAGTTCGCCACGCAGTCGCAGTCTCTCACCCGGTAGCATAGTCGCCGCGGCTGGTGCCGCGCAGCAACATACGGACCCGAGCGCGTACTTCTTCCAGCACGGCCCGGCCGCAGCGGCTGCGGCGGCGGCGTATCACGCGCAATTCCCCCATCGCAACATCTTCGACTCGTCGAACCACGGTGGCTACCTGCCGGCCGATCTCTACGCCGGCGCCAAGTTCCCGTCGTCGTATCTCGACCCGACCGCGCTCGCCGGCCATCAGTTCTACGGCGGCGGTATGAACGGCACCGGCGCCGCCGGCGCCGGCGGCAACGTGAACGGTACCGGTACCGGCGCCGCCGGCACCCAGAGCGGCGGCGCCGGCAGCGGTAACCTCGGCCCGATCGGCTCCGCGACGACCAACGCCGGCGCGGCGGCGGCGGCGGCGGCGGCGGTGGCGCAGCAGCAGCAGCAGGACAAGAGCGCCCTGGTCGAGGGCCTCAACAACTTCGGCCTCGGCTCGGTCGCGCCCTACCCGGCCAGCCAGTATCAGCATCTGCTCGTGGCCAACTAATACCTCGCCGCGCGTACTCATCAAACCATCAGTGTCGGCAACGCTGCCGCGGTGGGACGCCGGCAGCATCGGCGTCCCGACGCGCGCGGTCCCGTCTTCGTCCTCGGTGCCGCCGCTCCGACGGCGGGCAAGAAGGAGAACGGAAGACCGTCGTCTCCGAGGCTCCGTCGCCGAGACGGCGTCCAGAGTCCGGCTTCTGTACCATGATAACGAGCGCTTGTCACTCCCCAGCCGGAGTCTGTGCCTCGCTCTGTGTCTCTCTTCCCGGATCGCGCCGACAAACGGTCGACAAGATTCACCTGTCCCCCTCCCGCGATTCCCCATCCAGACGCTTTCTCAGGACGCTCTTTCGATTTTTCCCAATATACAAGAAACTGCTTTGTATATATACACCCTATCAGTAGCTATCGGGGGAGAGATAGAGAGTGAGAGAGCGAGAGAGAGAGAGAGAGAGAGAAAGAAAGAGAGGGAGCCGCCTCGGCGATCGACACCGATGACGATCACGGAAGCGATCAAGGCGAGGAAAGAAGGCGCGATAGAACGGAGAGCGTGTGCGTGTGGAAACGATACCTGGCTCCGAGGTGTATGCCTGGTGACGAGCCAGCGTGTGCGTGCTGCGTGCAGAAAGAACGTCTTAGGCGTGGAGGAGAAAAGAGGAGGAAAAGGAGAAAGGAAGCGGCTAGAAACGACTAACGAGAGCGTGTATATGTGCTAAAGTTGAAACACCCGATAAGGACTCGATTGCGATGCGACGGCGCGAGGCGCTCGTTCGACGATAGCCGCATCGCGCCGTGTGACTACTACATTTAACACATACATACACGCAAAGATATACGCATACACATAGCGCACCGGCAGAACGTTTGAACGACGCGTCGAGCGCCGACATCTGGGACAGTAAAGACACACTCGACGCGTTACACATAGAGAACACGCTACACACACACACACACACACACACACGTATATATACAGATGTATACATACCGATCTTCCCTTAAATAATTCGATACATACGAACTCATGCGGGCACACTACGTAGATCACTACACGTTACACGCGAAACACATATGTATTGAGGAGAAAGAGAGAGAAATCACATATATACGCGAACACACTAATTCACACACAGATATTACCAATGTGTAATAATTTATTTTTTCACTGGTATATAGTCGGAAAGAATTGAATAATGAATATATCTGTAGAGCCTATGTATTATATTCAAGATATGCACACTCACTCTTAACGGGTTCTCGCGAAACGGTGTACGAACTACAACAACACTTGTCCCCGACTCGTGTCGAGCGAACCGTCGCCGAGATCCAACGTTAGATCGAATTTAAGGCAAAGGTGTCTTCCAAGCTTTCTCCATATCGAGGCGTTTGCTTGCGCTTCGCGCGGGCCGGATAATGCATTCCGGATTGCAACGTGGAAGCTATTCAGGCACTAAATACGTAAAGCGCGCGCGTCCGTAAACGAATCTGAAGATCAGATCGCGGATAGCTTTCTCGCGAAGAACCTTCGAATAGAGAGAAAGGAAGAACCTAAATAAAATAAATGACGGCTTGTTCATTCGCACGAGACGGTACGATAGTACGAAGAGGAACAACACGATCGGGACGAAGGATCGAACCTTCTACGAGTATAGTAATAGCATAGGGAAGAGAGAGAGAGAGAGAGAGAGAGAGAGAGAGAGAGAGAGCTGCTCGCAGTTTTATACCGTTCGGAAAACTCGTCCTCGGTACGATTTTACATTTTATTTTTATAATAAATGCAGTAGAACGTAGGAGAGAAAGAGAGAGAGAGAGAGAGAAAGAGAGAGAGAGAGAGAGAGCAAGAGAGTGTGTGGCAAGTGATTTACAGTGGGAGGAAGAGGAGAAAGGAGGAGAGGAAGAAGTAGAAAAAGTCAGCCGGTGTGTTCGTAAGGGACGTTGAGTGGCCTCGTTGCTGGTCCCCACTCGCCCTAGAAAAACCATCGGGAATCGATTTCCTTTCGAGATATTGCCTTTCGATTTGACATCCGGAGTCGATGACCCTCCAAGCTGTCGGAGAAAATCTCTTCGAATCGTTAAACCACGGCCCTTTTGCCGCTATATGTTTGAACGAATCCGGAAATTCCCCCGTTATTATTTTGTATAATCATGTTATAGAGAGTACTATTTATATAAATAATTATTCGTAGACGAGCAAGAGAAACGTAATTTGTTGATGAAAATAAATTACTTCAAATACGATAATTAAAAACGCGATTTTCCAAGTTTAGCAGCAAAGTCGATTCCTCGCGACAGCGTCCTTTTAATCAAACCGAACGGAATCACCCGCTGAGCTTTACGGTGCTAAAAAAAAAGAATCAAGTACAAAGATATATGCGCGAGAAAGAAAACCAATCTAAAGGAAGAATGATCGAGCGGGCGGGCGGGGGATAGTTTCGCGAGAGCAACGAGTTGTCGCTTAGCGTTCACGAGGTTAATTAGGTGATTACGTAATTAAAAGGCCGCGCGTTATTGTCGACAAGTCCGTCTGATCGCGAAAATCGCATCGAAATTCGATCGTCTCCCGATGCATTTCAAAATTATTGACGTTAAACAGTTATTTCATTTATTACGAAACAGTTATTTCATTTATTACGAAACAGTTATTTCATTTATTACGAAATTTACAAAAAAAAAAAAAAATATCTTTAATTAATTTAATTGAAATAAATTTAGAGCGGTTGAATTTTTAATTCGATCAGAGGCACGATTGACCTTTGCTACAAAATGTTTATCTTAAAATGTCATCGTAGTTTCACTTTGCTGTTACGTTACTGCAAACTTTTGATGACAAATGGCAAACGATTATTCTCAAGTGACACTTCGCAACGAAAATTCCTCTTTTACTTTATCGGAACCTTATCTTCCTTTTTCGAAACTCGCCTGTATAAAATGAACACTGGCTTCGTATACTCCATTCAGTTTCGAGATTGTGCCTCGAATCGATATTGGAGCTAGAGTTACTTTGTAGTCCCCCCAAGATAATAATGATAATAACGCTCTCGATGTATTCGCGACTTGAAAAGAGACTCGATTTAGCGGGAGTTTTGCGGATGTTGGGGAAGCGGATTTTCCATCGTCCGCGAGAAAACACGCTCGATTTCCTTCGACGATCGCGATCTTGCCGATAGTAACGGCGGCGGAGGTGTCGCGAGCCGCGGGCCGCGCGCACTAGGTGCTAAAAGTATTCAAAAGTGATTTTTAATCCTGTGGTCGTGGGACAAAACGCGAGGAGAAACGGGCCCGAGGGGTGAGTAGCCACCCGGAGATCGCCGGAGGCGCCGATTAAGCCGCGCGTCTCCTCTCCTTAGACTAATTTCTAACGGCAACACGATCTCTAGGAACGAGATGTGTGTGTGTGTGTGTGTGTGTGTGTGTATGTGTGTGTGTGTCGAGTCGTTTCTTTCTTACGCGTACTTTTGTATAGGTCTTGTAGCGAATTATCCTTAATCTCATCCTTAATCTCCCTAACTCGCGGGATCGACGCGATCCAAGAGATCGGCGCGACTCGCGTTTCGTAAGGATGAATTTCGGGAGCCACGTTATTTCGAAGAAATGAAGAGAATCGTCTTTTTTTTACACGACATCTTGGTCCAAAAACGTAGTTGAACATATAGTTACAAATTTAGTCACAAATGCCGTCGGCTTTAGGAGAAATGCGGGAGTGATTGGCAGGTGGTCTCCGGGCGGGCCCGGTGGGTGTGAAACAAGTTTTAACCGCGAAATTAACTAAGTAGACGTGAGGGGAGGACGCTGATGAAGGACAGAACCCTTTAGTAATATCTAAACTTAATTGTAACTATTAACGATACGTACGACTGTGGTAGCTATGCTAGTACCTGCTATTGTTAAAGAGAAATTGACGAAGATGCGAGTAAGATAGAGACGATGAAGGGTGGAAGGGAGAGGGAGGGAGGGGGGGGGGAAATGCTGCTGGAAGAGATCGAATTGCAGCATGGTGCCTCGATGCGTATCGAGATTCACTGATCAACTCGATATCTGTAATGAAATCTTTTTATCGATAAATATTTCCTATAATGATTTATCCTGTCGCTTTAAAAAATTTGATCGTTATTACAAAATTATTGTGAACATTATTAAAATTATTTTTAAACAATTAATCTTTCATAGAATACTAATGTCGATTTTCCAAGCGATTAATCGTAATGTAAAAATCATTTCGATGACAAGTGTCGATTTGACAAGTTTATCTTGTTTTTTTAGATACGCACTCGAGTATCATTGTGCGTCGAGACCAGTTTCGCATCGCGTTCCGTCAGCGAACCTCGCAAAGAGAATTCATCTCGCGACGAAATGAATCTGAGGGAAATTTTTCTCCTACTTTCGATCTCAATTTATAATTCAACATCTACTTTGAACATACTTTAAACAGTAAGATTACTCTCTTTTGAAACTATTTAATCTACAGAAAATTCCTTTTTTAAATCTCTAAATGGGAAATTGTTCGTTTATTACATATTTCAGATACAAAAATAGGAACTTAATTCGTATATAAATTAAATCTATCGAAATATTACCAAAGTCCGAAAGGTGAGAAAATTGAAAATGAAAGTAGGAGCAAAATTTCGACTCGGAACACTCCTCGTTTCCGTCGCCCTGTCGCGATCGAAAGGACACGGCGTTTATTCTCGTAATTTTTCCAACGATTCTATTGATTTCTCGAGTGGCATAGATTTTTTTTCACAAAAATTAAATCGGGAAAAAAATACGTCGGTCGTGTTCTTCACATCGCGGGTCTCGCGCGCGAGAGTAGATTCCGGACACGAGAGAAGTTCTTTCTCTCTCTCGGCACGAAATCGTGAAAGTTTCGACGGCGCACGGTCGCGTTTTGCTGACATTTCAAACAGCCGGACGACGAAGACGACAGTTGAAAAAAAAAATCTGCGCGCGAACGGAAAACTTTGGAAATCATTGCGCCCACGGAAACTTTGCAGACTTTAAACGAATCTCGGGTTTCCGGACTTTCGAACGGCATTCGAATAACATACGACATTTATATGAAAGACGTCGGCTTACGGTCGACGTGTACGCGATCCGAAAATTTCACAGTCCAGCGAGGGCGACGGAAAGGAAGGAAGGAAGGAAGGAATGGGAAGGGAAGGGAAGGCAAAGGGTCGGAAAAAAGAGAGACGACGGAGCACAAAGTGCGAAATTACGAGGATAGGACGAGACGGAGGAAAGAGCGAGAGTGGCAACTCACAATGCAATAAGTCGCGAATCAAATGGATCTCGGGCTTGAGACGAGAGGCTCAGATTAGCGAAGAATCAAACACGATGTATACTCTTAAAAACAAACAAACAAACAAAAGTGAAACTCAGAGAATTAAAAAAAACGGGGATGTACTAATAAATACATAGGAGACGCGCGCACTAAAATGCGCAACTGGGCGCGAATAGAGCGGCGCGAATCAACAGTGAGAAAGAGAGAGAAAGTGAGAGAATGAGAGGAAAAAGTTAAGCGAATCTAATTAATACTAATAGAGCATATATTAATTGAGATACACAAAAAACATATAGTATTATACGTTTACGATACGATTGTAATGAACACTTTGTAAGCGAGAAAAAAAAAAGTTACGCATAGTTTTTTCCATACCTCGTAAAATGGATGTAATTCGTTGAAAGGGAAAGTTCAGACAGAAGCCACACATATAAGTAAGTGTATACATATACGCGCGCACACATATACACATATACATATACACGTTCGTTCAAAGTCACTCGGGTACACACAAGAGTTTATAAGAAGAAAAAAAAAGAAGTCAGTAATCTGTCTCTTTAAAGTATCATGTGTCTATAAACTATAGCGAGATTGATATTGTCTCTTACATAAATGGCAAAAAAAATAATACAAATAACCGTGGTAACGTCGTGTAAAGTAGCGATAAAACAAACACACTCTTTGCAATATATATATATATATGACATAATATATAATATATATATTCTTACATTTATAAAGGTGGAATACACACATGCGAGGAGTGTATGTAGGACAAGCAGTTTGCGGAAAGCCTGGAAGATCTCGCGCACATTCGAGAGATATCAAACGCGACACACGTGAATAAAAAAAAAAAAAAAAAATCGATCTTCCCTCTTCCGCCAGAATTATCCCGAACGAAGGGAGAGAAAGAGATGACGTATTTCGATATCGTCGAATGCGCATCGAGATATCCCATGGATACACGCGTACACGAAACATACACACACACACAAAGAGAGATTTGCAAAAAAAAGAAACTATTGATTATTCTACCAAATAATGAATTAAACAAGAGGATGATAATTAGATTTGTAATTAATTACATATATATTTTTCAATACTTTAACTACTTGCTGAATGTAAACTATATACATGTATATATATATATATATATATATATATATAAATATATATATTATATATATAATTATACATATATATATATATAATATATATATTATACATACACACACTTAATGCGCGCAGGATGCGCGAGAAAGAGAAGGGTGCGACGACGAAGGCTTCTCGCGGAAAGTCTCGCGAGGAGACGCGAGCAGAAGGAAAAGGTCATTATTTTCGCAAGATATGCAATGACTTTTGCTCGAAAAATTTCAGCTAAAATAATCGTCCTCCGATGTTCGATGCGTCTTCCCGGAAGACTCTCGGCGAGCGTCCCTCGATCGGCGTTTGCTCGTTTCCGTTTCGGCCGCGAGCCACGAGGATCGGGAGAAAAAAAAGAAGAAGAATACACGAGAGGGGGAGGGGAAATCGTCGTGGCAAATATCGATGCCGAGCGGAAATGCGAACCCTTCCTCGAGGCCACGTCGAAGAGGAAGAGAGGGAGAGTTCTGCGAGATCTTTTTGTACCCCACCCAAGTCACACTCTCGGTGTCGAAAAAAAAAGAAAAAAAATACGTTACACTACGTGTAAGCGAATCCTATATGTAACTGTTAATTGCCCTTACTCCAAAGCCCCCCCCCCCCCATCCACGCAATCTGTAGAGAAAAAAGAAGATCGTGCGAATGGGAAAGAACGAATGGAACGATTGATTATATGTATGTGTAGATACGCGCGCGCACGTGTGTGTATGAGTGAAGACACGTTCGTTCGCCTTAAATTAGTTACTTTTTTCCTCGGTGTAGAATGAGAAAAATTGGAATGATTTTCGTACGCCTATAATTGTTAGAACACACATATATACACATATGTGTGTGTGTGTGTGTGTGTGTGTATTACTTACGATTATTATATTATTACGATTATGATTAATTCTCCACCAGTAGTCGCGAAAAAGAAAAAGAGAGACGGATACACTGCGCGCCTATATATCTGTATATATAGGTCTTTTCTCATACTTTACTCTATTTCTTTCCTTGTCTCTTTTATTTTTCTCTTCTTTTCTTATTTACACACACATATATATATATATACATGTACAATATATATATATATATATATATATATATATATATTTTAGAGATGTATTTTCTGTTGGCTTTAGATTTTTGTTCCTTTATTTTTGTACGAAGACACAACATTGACGACGACGTCAATTTTACCTACACATATATATACATATATATATAAATATTATAATTGTAGCTCGCTTAAGATTGTTTAATCCTCTTCTTTTGATATAGTTTGTTATTGTTGTTTTTGTATGATATTTGATTATATTAGCGACGCGTGTCGCGCGTCACACAGAAATATAATATATAAAAATATATATATTACTATATTATATATAATATATATTTTTGTTAATATATAATACAGTGGTTTGATAACTACATTAGCCTGTTATAATGATGGATTTGTTTCTGTTTCTATCACGGCCCGTGAATATATATAGATAGACACGTGCATATACATATAATATACATATAAGTATATATATGTATTATATGTATATGTATATACACTTATATAAATATCGATTATATATATACATGTATACCGCTACATTATATTTTGTTTAAACAGTGTCACGAAGCGACGATGAGGCGTTTCTTGAAATTTATCGAGCGATTCGTATGGGGCTCCGACACGAAATAATGATATCGAAAAAACTCGCGTGTAATATAACTTATAATATCATTTTGTAAATTATTTTTTGTATTTTTATATATATACATATATATAAATAACGAAAGCATACAAAAGAGAGTCGCGGAACAGTGTTATGCGCATGGCGAGAAATTCAGACAGAGAGAGAGAGAGAGAAAGAGAGATCGAGCGAGAGAGAGGGAGAGAATGCGACGAAGAGAAACAAAAAGAAATCCGTTTAGGGTGGAAAAATAGAAAAAAGAAACAAAAAGAACCTCGCGACGCATTAATTAACACTGATGATACTTAATCGATCGCTGACAGTTCTTTCGTTGATCGAGAGCAGTGCCAAAGAGAAGATTATTGTCATCAGTATCATTATGTGAAATGGCATAATCCGCGCTTAAATGGAAAACATTTGTAAAATAACACGATTATATACACACCCACACAATGCGCATATACATGCGCGCAACGTTTAATTTAATACGACATATACACGCCAGTCCCGAAGATTACGATTATTTGTACCTCTCTGTATGTATTTTGCAGCTTGTCAGTGCTTTTTGTTCGTTATTACATACTTTAAATATCGATCACCACGTCTTTTTGTACCAGTCTCTACTTTCTGTTCGTCGAGAGAGAAATGCGATGGACTCTCGTCTCTATTGATTCAACTTAGCGTATAGATAATAAACTCCAAAGAGAGCGCGGCCACGGATGCGATTATTTTAGGTAACCTCGCAGAAACAATTACAATAGTGTAACCAGATGGTATTATTTTTCGAGCATCAAGCGGACAGCGAATAGGTAGGAGAATTGCGTGTTCTAGGTTTCCCCGATTACCCTCGATCGTGGACAATTTAACCCTTCCACTTGACAAAATCTTATTACGATGTTACATGTATATAATACTGCGTTCATTTATTTTCTAATGAGACATATATATATATATATATATATATATATATATATTCTTGCCTGTAAAAAATACAAGTAGATGTCGAAAAGGATTATGCGCTTTTCGTTATAAAGAATGATAAGAGAGAGCCCGGCGCGCAATTATTTTCGATATGACTGATAATTTCGAATATTTTAGCCACGTCGGGAATCAGCAATCGAGGAAACAAGCACGGTCGAGGGTTGAATCCACGAGGAAAGATTTATCGTCCCCGCCGGTCTCGGATTATTCCCAAGCGCTGCGCGTAAGATGTTATCGGTCTTATGTAAATTAACCGCCATTCGAGCCGTAACGGAGTCTGAGTAATTATGACAGATAATTGCCTCGTATCTCGCAAAGCTCAGAATAGCCGCCTAATCGATTCTGACGAAGTAAAATTATTTCGATCGCGGTGTGAGGATGAAATGACGAGGAGAAGGTGGTGTGTCTGATTAAAAAAAAAAAAATCTCAGCCGACCACTTCTTTTTTTGCGACCTTACTCGCCGTTATATCACGACTCGGCGAGAGATTTTTCCGCGCTTTAGCAAAAGAGGCAAGCGTGAGATTCGACAGTGATCAAAAGAAAAAAAAAGACGACAAACGCGTTGTCGCATCTCGCCATCTCATCCTTGAATCGACCCGTGGGCTTTTGTAGAAGATCCGTCGAGAAGTTTCAAGAAATTTTGCTTCACGCATGGGAGAATGGAAGGAGGAAAGAGAGAGAGAGAGAGAGAGAGTGAGAGTGGTTTCTTGATTCTTGCGTTGAATACGTGCGTGTCTACGTGTGAGAGAAATGTAGAGAGAGAAAAAGAGAGTGTGTGCACTTTTCTCGTGAACGTTCTTTCTTAGTTTCTCATGCGAGCACGGTGGACGAGGGTGGTTGCCGAACGAATCGATTATCCGGAGATCGAAACCGGGTCGTCGTCGATCGATTTCTATCGTTCTCCTTCGACGTCGCATCGTTGGGACGAAACTGTCGCAAAATCTCTCCCTGTGATCCTTTATAGCGGAGAGCCTATCGCAATTTGACATCGGTCGATGAGATTGATAAAGAGTGCGAAACAGCGAAGTGTATACACTTAGTTTCTTCCTCGAAGGTTTTTTTTTTCCCCAAGAAAATAAAAAGACGTCGGAATAATATTAATATAATAGGAAATAAAATTCCTAAAATAAAAAGACGTCAAAATCTCCGCTAAAAGAGAGACGCATGGCTATTCTTTGGACTTCTAATTAGTTCCTAATTAGTAAATTAGAGAAATAAAGATGCATAATGATAAGATAGGCTAAAATTCGTACGATACAAAATTCCTCGCGCTTGGATAAATTTAATATCGAGCGGCCATGGATCATTGATCGAACAGCGTCGAGGGAAACAGGGAGAAAGAGATCGAACGGCGAGGATCCGAGGACGAGATCAGAGACGATGTCGTCGGTGAAGTGAAAAAAAGGGCAGGGCGCCTGGTATTAGTACACATTAGTTTCTTGGTTAGAGGGGGGCGCCCACTTAGTTGTTGGAATTTTATAGTCTAGACGATAATTCTCGAGTATAGTTCAATGGTTGTCGAGTTTTCTATTAGTTGAGCGTGGCGAAATGAGAGAGAGAGAGAAAGAGAGAGAGAGAGAGAGAGCGCATCGGGGAAAGCCGAAATTTCGCCCAGTGACGAAAATTCACTATTTATACAGTTGTTTGTGGAAATATATAGTGTCCGTAGAATTTCGATGAAAATTTAATACCGCGGGGCAATGATGGAAACTTGCCGAAATATAGAAATGATTGGAGGGATGGGGGGAGGGAGGGAGCGAGAAAGAGCATCCTGTAAAAATCGCGATATCCTATTCGTTTCGCGTGCCGGGAACGAAATGAAATTTTATCGGAAATACGAGGCTTCGATTTTACGGCGTCGAAAGTAATTATTGAAATGGTAATATCGGTACTCGTCCGCCGAAACCGCTTCGGCCACTATCGGTATCGATAAAACATTAGTACGGACGCGTACGGACGTCATTGCTCGTTTATTGTGCCGTAAATCCCAGCGCGCTAATTGTTCGGCGTTCATCTCCAAAACAGACGCGATTTTAACGGATCTGACGTGAGCGACGGATGATCGTGATCGTGAGAAGAAAATCATCCGAGCCGCGTAAAAAAATGAGTTTGGAGATACAAGCGCGAAACGCGATAAATAATGTTGGCTAATGAAAATATTGTTATATATCGCGAATATTGGCTAATGGAAATATTTATGGAAATATAGCGAAACGTCAAAAAATTGATAACGATATCACACCGTGAGGCACGCGTATATTGTGCGGTGCGCGCGTTTTATTATTAATTCCAAATCTCTTTATAAACTTTAATAGCGAATTTAGTAAATATATATGATACAGGGGGACTTTTGTTGAAATCCCGCTTTTTTAAGAAACATAAATGTTTATATATAGAGTTTCTATTGAAAAAGAGGAAAAGAGATATAAGAATTTAAGAGAGAGAGAAAGAGAGATTATTGCTTTAGAGCATTTTGTACGCGAGGCCCTTTCACAAGAGTGGACAGTTTTTCAAGGGTCTTGTATAAAAATTCCTTCCCGACGACACGATTTATAGCAATTTTGGACCTTGTCATCCTGCAGAAAGCTCCAGAGGGCACGGTTTCAGGCTTTTCTCGAACGCGATCCTCGTTATCGCGATGTACGGTGTAATTGCGACGATTTCGAAATCACTAATAGAGCGTCTCTGATCACTAGCGGAGCGGAGAATGTCGGAGTATTCCGAATACTTCCGGCCAATGTCCAGTAGCGAATTGTCTCGAGCAAAGGCGAGAGAGAGATCGCTCATCTCTAGAAACTAGATTGTCACCTCACGGCGGAGCTGGACGAACCAATCCGTTTTCGGTTTACAATCTCGAGCTTGGGAAGCGAGGACTTCTATACGACGAGGTCTCCGATTTCCGTCAATAAATTATATATTTCGGCATAAAAAAAAAACATGAAACTTTTGCGTGCGTTTCTACCTTGTACTTTGACTGTGTAACGATGATAACGAAATAAAGCAAGAGTTGATTGAACAATATCGATTGTCGCACACGAAGGAACAAACAGCCTTCGCTCAGCTCCGACGACACTTCTCGGAGAAAAAACTTTCCGAGAGAGAGCGAGCTTGATATTTCCCCTCTTGATATTTGCCGCCCGTTGCGAAAGGACGAGGCGAGAAATTCTACGAGGTACTCTGAAAGTTTTCCCTTCGGGAGGGGGAGGGAGAGGGGAAGGGGATGATGGGGGTGCATCACGAACGGCCGATCGGTAAATAAGGATGTGACGTGTAGGAGTCTTCTTGGCAGGGTCGCTGTCTACGACGAGAACTTTATCTATATATTTGCCACGATATTTAATATGTGAATGAATATATATATATATATATATATCTATTGAATATAGAGAGAGAGAGAGAGAGAGAGAGAGAGAGAGAGAGAGAGAGAAAATGAGAGTGAAAGAGAATATGTATGGTAATATCATAAAATTATTATTCTCTTTGTTACTTCTTTATACTTAAAACAATAAAAAAGCTACTGAATAAAAATATACTGCATGCTGTTGTTATTTAAGGCGGATGTAGACGGCGGATGTTATTATTCTTCTGTGTATTTATTGGTGTGTTCAGCTAAGACTATATACGTGCACAAGCGTATTTTATCCTCCTTTTCGGTTTTATTGAGTCATTATTGTCGAGTTATTTGTCGAGCAATCGTCTTTCTCGCCTTTCTCGAAAAAGAGTTAAAAATTAGACTAAAGTCGCTGCTGATTGGAAGCGGAAAGTTGTATCGTTAAAAAAAATTATCGATGACTAAAATCATATGACTGTACAATATTTACGGCGAGATATCTTTATCTATTAATTTCCATTTATTATCGATGCGTAATCTTTTTGCGACTTGTCGATAATCGTACATATATATATATACTTTTGATAATACAAACAAATACACACAAAGTCGTTTCTTTGAAATGTTTTCTTTTCTCTCATGTATCTTGAGCACGAATTTAAAAATAAACTTTAAATAATTTAAAAATCATCATCCTTCTCGGCATAATTCCATTCAATAAAGTTTCATGCCTTTAAAGCATGCAATCAAAAGTAACTTAAAATTATGTCATAATAACGCAAATTTGAAAATCAGATATTTATTGCACAGTATCTGATCGAAATATTACATTTCCACGTCTTATAGCGCGATACTCGCATTTCCGAATTTCGATAACTCGACGAATCTATATTTTTTTTTTTTTACGGACGAACAATAGCGCAATGCGTAATACATGAGGTATCTCATGTTCACGTTTAATTTAAAACTTTATTATTGACTTAAACTTTATTTATTATATACTTGATTTCGTTTCGTAGATGAATATAACGAAGCGGATGTAATCGAGATACATAATAATTGTTAACCTGGTTTACATCCTCTAACGTAATATTCGTTCGACTCTTTGTGATTATGCAATGTCTTCATACGCAAAAATCGAGGACAGTTAGACTATCTCTAAAGAAACATAGATAAGAGGGAACACGAAGGAATAATAAAAAAAAGAACCAGTGTATGTATATATATATATATATATACTGTTCTTATTATCTAAAAAAATAAAAGAGGAAAAGTGATTAAGAATCAACGGTCAAGGAAACGCGTTTTTTATCTCTTTCCTACTCTTGCGTATATTTATATACCTCTAAAATTTAATTATATCAATATTTACTCGTTGAAGGAATGTGTGAAAGAATACAGAAGTCGAGATTCAGTGAGTTTTTTTTTTACTTGGAGCATAGAGAGAGAGAGAGAGAGAGAGAGAGAGAGAGAGAGAGAGAGAGAGAGAGAGAGAGAAAGAGAGAGAAAATGATGAGAAAAAGAATTGCTGAATGAAAGTGATCATTTAGTTAGAATGATTGTGCAATATTTGTGATGCAGATTGTGTGTACGTACGCATGTATGCATGCAATATGTATATGTGCGTGTATATATATAATTATAATAACTTATAATATTATTACACACATACACATAATAGTTGTGTAGTTGAATGTGTGCTGGGAAATCTACTTTACGTCGCGCTATAAAAAAATTCTCGTATATTACAATGTAAACATGTATATTCGATTTTATATTCTAAAATAATATTAAGGGATGCATACTTTTTACGTCGTAGATGGATTTTTAGATGTATATGTGAAGTAAATACATGTAATACTTTCAACATTAACGTTTCTCAAATCTCTCCGTTTTGATATAAGAAAAAAAAGAAAAGAAAAAATTATTTTCCGCGAAAATTAAAAATCTACTTATTACTTTTCTCAACGGCATTGAGATAAAAAGTTCATAATGAATTTGATGAATAAATTGTCTAAAAATAGATTGTCTAAAATAGATAAATATGTAGATTGTCTATGTTAAAGGGGTTATCAAAATTTTTTGAAATATATCACAATATATAAAAAGAATTGTATATAAAATTATTTTAAAGAGACAAAAATATTATTTGCGTATCACAAATATTCTCTGATATTAGTTCAGGGATTTTGATAGATATTTAGTTTCAGAATTTGGGAGAGTTTATTTTATGTTAGGCTATCCTACATAATATGCAATAAACTGATGATCACGCCTATCAGAGTCGAGCAAGGCGATTTTAAAAAGTCGATAGATTGATTGCGCGACACAAGCGTGTCCTTTGCATAAGATATTTATACCGTATTCGTGTTTGTGTCCACTTATGTACCTATATCTATCCGCCTATCAGTCTCGCACACTTGCATACCTGTGTTTTTGTGTCGTTACGAAATCAAAATGTAAATCAACCGGACAGAGAGGTCGGCTGAAGGGAGAACGAGGCCAGGAACTCCGAGAAATGTGCCGTGATTTCTGCAAATAACGATATTTACGCGAGAGATTTAAAATACAAAATATATGATTTATAACATACTCTCTCTCTCTACTCTCTCTCTCTCTCTCTCTCTCTCTTAGTTTTTACGTGTAATTTTTATTATAATATCGCTCCATATAGGTGGAATTCAAAAATGCTTTTTTCTTCTTTATATATTTTATTAGGTTTTACACCTGGATATTTTAATTAGAAAGCAAGTCAGCTCTCTGAAAGAGTTGTACATACATTGTCTCTTCGCGCTTGGAGTTCCTGAACTAATAATCGAGCATCGCATGTCTCTGCGCTCTTTTAATCCTCAGGATATATTTTAGCCATATGTGACAAAATTGTATTATATACATATATATATGCGTCTCTTTCGATCGCAAAGCGACAGAATATCAAGTGCATATATACACGCATGTAAGTACATAAACACACTTTCACACGAGAAGAGCAGTAGCAAAGGAAAGAGGAGGAGAAACTAGAGAGGAGAGATTATAATAGATAGCCGTGGCTCTTTCTCTATAAGCGCGGCTAGATACTTTTTTCACGGATTTTATTAATAGCTGTACGTAGTTTTAAGGACTAAATTTTTAAGATAAAGATAAAGAGAAATAAACAAGATGAATATAAATAAATCGCATATATTGTTATACTATTGTAAGTCTATGGAGACCTAGATGTTTAGCTGATAATTTTCTAGAAAGGATTGTCGCATACTTGTATAAAATATAATCTTGGCGAAGAGAAGAGAGAAGAAATGCGGTGTGTCTTAATTTCTTAGAATAAGCGTCTCTTCAGATAACGTGACAAAACTCGCAACATGCGCAAAATTACTCCGATAAAAATCAATCGATATCATGTACATCTTACGAAAACGTTCGTAGGAAAAACGGAGAAAAAGGTGAGATGGATAAAACGATTATAGAAATTTGTCGCGCGTGAAAATCAGACGAATTCGAAGGTGCAAAGTTTCAATTCCGGAAGACCTTAAAGTGCCAAAGAGAAAGTGCGAGGGCGACTCGAGTATGAAAAGGAATTTTCCCAAACATCGTCAGAAGCGTAGAAAGCGGCTATTCTTCGTCTTCCCGATTATTTTTAACATTTGGAATTTATTTATGTACGTGTGTGTGTGTGTGTGTGTGTGTGTGTGTGTGTGTGTGTGTGTGTGTGTGTGTGTGTGTGCGCGCGCGCGCGCGCGCGATTTTGCGTTTTTTTAATTACATTTATTCCGATATAATTAATCTGAACCAGGAACTCCCAGGATTTAATTTCGTAAAATTAAATCGACCGAAAAGCTTACGGTGTGGAACACTTTCTGAATAATTTCTGAAAATAATGTCTGAATGAATCGGATATCATATAAATTTATTCTCTGGCAGTTTTCTTGTCGTACTTGTAGTACTTTTATTTGGTATATTATGAAACGTTGTTCTCGTAATATCGATGCGATTACGGCTTCGATATGTATTACTGAAGCCGACATATTTTTACGTTTGTATTAGTGTAATCAATCGTATGGATTGCTATCGCAGTTGATAAGCACTTCGCGGCATTTTTCGGCAAAGGATGTTAATTAGTATCACGATCACTCTTCTCACTCGCGTTGCCAGAGAGAAGAGATAAACGATGAGAAAAAAGTTCGAAACTCTTTGATATGTATTTAAATAAATCGTACACATAATATTGTAATGAATTGCAAATATTATAGCGGATGATTTGCTTGTTTTATACTTAATTTATAGTAAAAAGCTGTTTAGGATTTTAAACTCATTTCTAAAACAGTTGATTCTTGCACCATTTTCTCGTTCTGAAATCTCTTCATATATTTGTTGCGATATTAATTAAACTTCAAAGAATGTCGGGAATTTGTATCGTTTTACCGATTACATTTGCAAAGAGATTTGCATTCACTTTCGAACGCGTCTGTTGGAGCAAACTCAATAATAATCTTTGCTTAGAGCGAGAAGAATCTCATTCGTTCGCCAGTTGCATACGGAGTTAGAAGATTGTCAGTATTACTAACAATTAAATATTATGCGCAAATAGCGAGAATACGTAATTACATAAATAAGTTTATAAGCGGTTTGCGACACACGTAGCATCGAGTATAGACGCGAACATTATCCGCGTTACACGATTACATAAAGTCGCTCGCAAAAATATCTCGGCGACTCGTTTTGCTTGTATAATTATAGCGTCAGTTTATTATTATGGAAATGACAGGTGTGCGCGCGCGCGAACTGAGTCGAGGATTGATCGAACTTTTAAGTTACAGACTCGCTCAGACTCTGCGACCAGTTTCTGCCTCGCTTCGTCTTACACCGCTAATTACAGCCGCGAGGGAGAACGGTATAATTTTCCGCCCCGTCATTACACGCTCGCTCCAGACAGAATCCCGACAGATTCTCCTGCGTCCGATCTGCGACTCACCCGTCAATTTCCTCTCGTCGTTTCTGCAATTAGCCGATCGTTTTTCCGCGACAGTATGTGTATTTCGCGTCCAACTGACTCGAGTCTCCGACGAGCGATCCTCGTAATTCATATATCCAGAAACAAATGGAAAATCTCGAAGGAACGAGCGAGTCGAGGGGGAGAAATTATGCGAGAGAAATCGATCTCCGTTTTTTTCGATCGAATCCTTCGTCCGGGATCCCGACTCGCCTGCAGGATACGCGCGGGTGTCGCAAGCGCGTTTCACGTTGCGTTTAATCAGCATTCACCTTGTTACAGTATCGGATGGCAAAAGCGAACGAGAGAGAAAGAAAGAGAGAAACGGCGAACGGTCGTATTAGTTGCCCGAGGGGACCGACGAGTTTCTACGTTCTCCAATGCGAGAAGACTCGTCAGAAGTATGGCGAGGTCGGGCCCCGCGGCCCTTTTTCCTGCCACGGGCACAATGGCGTCGAATCAGTGGGGCCCAGTCGAGTAACTTTTTTTTTGACACGCAATCGATCCATTGTTTCTCGATTTGTGTTGCTAAAAAATCGTTCTTGCAATTCTCTGAGAGAGAGAGAGAGAGGGGGGGGGGGAGAGAGAGAGAGGGAGAGGGAGAGGGGGAGAGGGGGGGAGAGAGAGAGAGAGAGAGAGAGATATGTATAATAATTTATAATAGAAAATATGAGATCTCGAAATTACGAGATTAAGATTATCTCAAACAACACGCACATCGTGAATTTCGAGTAAGAGAAATGTACGACGTTATTGTGAATGAGAAAAATGAAGAGATGCGCCGTGATTATTATTTAATTACCCCGGGCGAGATGCGATCGTTTCTCATTCGATAACACGATCAATCACACATTCGTGTCACGACATCTACTTAATTGCGGTCCTGTCTGAATGGCGCAAATTGATGCGGACAGATTAATAAAAGACCTACATTTACCAGCTAATATCGTATCTTTAAGGTGACTACTGTTGATTCGATATCGATGTCCTTATCTACCTACGTCTAAATTACGATCTCTTTAGAATTAATGAATGTGACGTAATAATGTTCGATAGCCCGTGTTACTAACATATAATAGCGCTATATATGATTAATAGCGACAAAAAAAAACACTACACTTGAATAAATCGTCGTGTCGGCTGCTTTTTTTTTTAAGATCGGACGAAAGACTTTCGGATCAGAAATGGCTTCTAATTAATAAAATATTATTATAAACAGACAAATACATATAAAAAATTCGAACCAGATATAATTTTAAATTTTATTCGAGGCCCAAGAAAGATTCTTCACTTTATTTAATTTAAGTGAAGTGTTTACCAGAGTAAGGATTCAAGGGCGATGCACGTAGATCTAAAGCCGGGTATAACGTTGATCAATTAATTAAACAGCGACACACGACGCCTTACTCAAGGGCGCCTGATTAATCGGGCAGTTTCGAACAGCGCAGCTACATCTCGTACATGATCTTAAGGGTTAAAGTACACTTACGCCGTAGTGTAACGATTAAAGTTAGGCGGCGAGGTCGATCCTTTGCAATAATCGACCGTCTAAATGTAATCGTAAGTTTGCGTAGAAAAAAAATAGCCATCGTATGTCGAGATTGATGTCGATGGGAGAGAAAGATCGCGATAGATTATCGAGAGAGTCAATAAAATTTTTTATTCTTTTTTATAATATTTTATAATAATAATAATTATTGTTCTTAATGTGGAATAATAATTATTCTATATTACGTATTTTTTTAATGTTTAGTTTTTTATTTATTTTATGATACGAAATAATAATTATTCTTATTAATATGGGGTAATAATTATTCCATATTATATTACGTTCTTTAAGTGTTTACCGCGTTCCATGCGAATTCTTCGAATTCCGGAAAGATTCATTCGATGAATTAATTTTTCGGAGTAAAAGAAAGAAACCATTGTAATTCGTTGCACGAGATCTCTCTCGTGTAACACATCGCGAATCAACCTCGACACGATCAGCCAGCAATGACGCAATGGCTCTTTGTATGCGCAAACCGCGTTCCCTCCTGGACCTTATTCTTAAAGCAAGGATATCGGCGTAAAAAAACACACCGTTTACAAAAAAAAATGAAGAAATTCATAGTTGAGAAAAAAAACGAATCATCCAGAATCATCGCGCGACACGTTTTCCTGTCTCTTTAGTGTATAAATAATATATACTATATATATATATATATGTGTGTATATGTATACATATATATATGTATGTGTGTGTATATATATATGCATGTCTCTCATTTCTCTCTTAGATGTTTTCTCGTACAAACAAATATGTATTCAGCTTTTGCTGACGATCGAAGAAAACGTCCGCAAGTGCAAACGTTCCCATTAGGATAGATGATACCTGTCAAACTATTTCTCATGCACGGAGTGCTATCGATTACACATAGCTGGTTTTAACAGAGACAAGACAGACAAGCGTAGCTATAGCCGTATATCACCGGAGGGCGACCGGAAGCGGGCCGGAAACTATCAAAGTGTATTAAAGGGAACGCGGTCGCGCGATTAGAAAGCCAGCTCTCCGGCGTATGAGTGGCGAACTAGTTAAAAATTCGATCGATAGACCTGCCTCTGACCCAACTCCCGCGTATGTTGAATAATTAATCCGCGATAGAGGTCTCTTCCCTGCGGCGGTATTCTAAGAACGCTAGAATAAACCGGTGGTGACGTCGTTTGCGACAACCGCGATAGAGACATAGGTATATTTCAAAGAGACGGATGTAGACGAAAATTAACGAGACTCTATTCTCGTTCTCTCTTTTCTTGAATTATTTTTCTCGCTTCATTACGTCGCCGCTGTAAAGGATTGTCAATCTTAGATTAACTTTCCGAAATGAGGTATATCGTAATTACAAGCGATTTTTTTTAAAAAAGATTCGGATAATTTTTTGGTGGCAAAATATGAGAATGTTTTCTGAAGATATTTTAAATATTGAAAAGGCGAAGATTTGTGTATTTAGATAAATTTATTGTAATTAAATTTAGATTTATATATATGCGAGTTTTTTTCTCGAAAATACTTAGATTATTTTGTTTGTCACAATACACAATTTATTTTCGATTTTGCAATTTAATTTAAGTGACAAATATTTTTATAAAGAAACTTATTTTTTTGCTATGATAAATAATAATGCTCACAACTCTCGAAAAAAACAAGGAGTTACTGCACTCTAGGATCTTTCGCGTTGTGTGCAATAGCTAAAAATATTGAATCGTGTCACCAAAGTTATCGGAATCATGCTATTTTTTATGATACGAGTTATTCCACAGCGTGAAATATGACGTGGAGAACGTTTCGTATCTTTTTCCAACTTCTCTCGTTACTAGGTATTGTCTTCGGTACATTTTTCTCTTTTTCGTCTCAACAGGAAAGTCTATCCGGGAACGTTTCGCTTGCTCACACATCGTACATTTCCAGTCAAATATAATCCATTTAAGAAATACAATTCACACTTCTCCATATATTTCCATATTTCCATCCGAGCCTGATAACAGCACAACGACATACCTCTTCTCTTTACTACTTGTAAAGCTCTTTGTATTCTCTCGGGAGAGTTGAAAGGGAGAAAGTGAATTTTTCAGCACCGCGATATCGAGAACGAGGTGTATTCCTTCGACTTCTTCATCTCTTTTCTTTTCACCATCATCCACGCGTAATTTTGACACGAGCTAAATCAGATCAAGTCATTTCAGATATTTCTGTTACTCTCGCACACAAGTAAACTCTTTGGAAAAAATTTAATAGAAAAAGAAGCGAAAAAATATTAATAACAGATTAAAAATATAGAAGATGTGAGATAAATTTGGTGGCATCGGATGATGAACCAATGAATTTATAGTGCTTCATGTTGCAAATTTCACAAGATTAATTAAATTATTAATTTTTTTATTTTTTTACATTGAGTTACATATTATGTGTAATTCCTAACAATTTGTATCGTTATTCGTGCGTAATTTAGTAAAGTTTTTTTCACAATTTCTCCGTTAAAGAGTTAAAGCGTTAGATGGAATTTATCGTTCAATTTATCTCGAAAGGATACACCTACTGATTACGAGACAGAATAATGATACGATTAGAATCGAGAGACTTGCATATCAAGTCATAATGGCTATACATATAACATATGGCGATAAAGAGAGAAAAAAAGAAAAGACAGAGAGAGAGAGAGAGAGAGAGAGAGAGAGAGAGAGAGAGAGAGAGAGAGAGAGAGAGAGAGAGAGAGAGAGAGAGGAAGAAAGAGAAATGACGAGAGAGAAAGAGCGATTTGGCCTAATCTGTGTCTCCATCGATGTATGTTATGTACCTAATGTTTACCCATGTCACTGCGATACACGTAAGCGATATAATACTCCCTGAGCAAGAGAAGAAGGGAGGAAGAAATGTTTATACAAAATCTACATCTATATACCAGATCTATGGGACGCATAACAGCGTTCGACATCTGACATCGTGCACATACTCGTCGGCACGTATACTCTTACGCAATATGTATAATACACATGCACACACACACACACACATATATACATGTTGCAACACAAAATACGAAACATTAGCGAGAGATCCGGAGTGTCCGCGATTCGACGAGCGTGAGCGCGACATTCGTATATCACTTTTCGCCATTCTCTATCGTAAAAGAAAAAGAAAAAAAAAAATAGACATCTTCCTAACAAAACGCACTGTTGCGAGATAAACTATGCGCGCGTGTTATCACGCGACATTACTGTCGTTGTTATGATTATATGTCGGCGTTTACCGTATAAGCACGATTATCGATATAAATTATTATCTCTGAATTTTTAGCGAGTTGACACACTCTAATTGTGTGAGACGCGACGCGGGACCGTGCAACGGTTCACTTTATATTTCTACACACATTAATATATACATACATACTTATACATATATAATAAAATAATATAATTATATAAATATATATATATATATATATATATATAAAATATACATATATATACTTAGTGAGAAACGGAAGTTTTCCATCCCGTTGATAAAAAAAAGATATATAGCAAAGGAGTAAACACAAATAATATATATAAATAAAAAATATATATATATATATATTGATAAACCTGGAAAATGGAAAAAATAAAAAGTACGACGCATATATAAATATAAATATATATCTATATACATGTGTATAATAGTCTATAATTTTTCATATTGTTGTACGGATTTTTAAGTTTATATTAAAATGTTTTGTGCATTCATAAAAAAAAGAAAGTATCAAATATTCACACGTGTCTTTGTTATTGTACCTACCTCTATTCTCCTATTTATATCCCCGTGACATCCGTGAGCCTTTGAATTTATCGCCGCCGAACACGTACCGTTATGCAACATTACTGTATCTTCGACGTGTCGCTCATAAATAATGAGAGGCTCGAAACAAGTCTGAAAAATACACAAAAAAATGGGACTCTAATTAAACAATACAAAATACATACGGATAAAATAGTGGACAAATAAGGCGCCAGAAAACAGGCTCCTGATCTCGACACAAAAATTTCTTAAACTGGCATGAATATAAATTCCGTTCTTTCATCCGAATACACATAAAAATATTCTGCCGAAACATTTCCGTAATAATGCTTGCGAGGACTGTGATGCTACGTTGGTCTTAAAAACAAGAATCATGGAATATCGCGATTCACATTAACTGTTGACAGTCATGAATGTGTGTTTTGTCTATTATAACATAACATCGTATAGGTATATCATTGTACTCGCGAATACTCACGTGATGGTTTTAGATCTTCTTGGCTCTGCATCCGTTCGCAATTTTTTCTGTGATGAATCTTCTCCTTTTCATCGTTCCCCCTTTGTTTTCAATTTGACTTTTTCCATCTTTCCTAGTATTGCTAGAAAATATCTCGCTGCAACATTTGACAATTAGGAACTAATTTCAAAAACCATGCTCTTCTTGTGTATCTTTCTGAACAGCTGGAACAGATGGAAAACTCGCATCAAACATATTTGATGCATATCAGAATTGCTCGGAAGGTTCTTTGGATATCAGAATACATATTCTTTTAATTATATGTCCTTAATGCGTAATCGTATAACTCTATCCTATCCTTTGTATGACATATATTTTCTTTTATCGATTTGACAATTGTTAAAGATGATCTGAAAAGAGATCGAAACGTTCTGGATTGTTAAATATCTTTTTCGAAGACAATTTTTTGCTTGGCTCGCTATCTTACCCGGTTTTTGTCTGAAAAATACGTACAACAAACTAACAATAAGTAAAACTATTATATAGTCTCATCTCTTTTCATTCGATCGATAGACAAAAAGACCTATGTTGTTTAAAAATAACAATACATTATAGTATTTTTTTATTGAATTACTCACAAATTATCAAATACAATAAAAGTTATACGGTGGAAATAATGTCAGAGTACTATAACACTTCGTATATATGCGATTCTCTAGAAATTCGATTTACAAGACGAATTCACATTGATGAGACGCATTAGAAGCATAAACATTTAATTTCTGTAATTTATATTTATATGTATATTTCATACATACATTTTATATTCATATCTCCACATACATATGCCTAAAAATAAGTATACGCGAAAAATAATTCTCCGAAATAGATATAAATTTTGATTGTAGAAGTGTATTATACATTGATCTCTCTCTTAACCGAAAGAAATGTAGTAATTTATAATACAATATCTATTTAGTTTTTGTATGTTTTCTGAAAATTTCGAACATTTTCTCTTATCGCAGCCTCCTTCGGTCTCAAAGCAACTTGTGTCTCGATTACAATTATGTTTTGTCGCTCATACGATCTACGATGTTCAATATATATATATATATATATATAATATTCAACTTATAGCTACAATACAGAGGCTGCACACGCTTCTCAAGTTGTATAATCTCTACTCTATCGCTTCGATTTTAAATATATATTATTATATAATTTTATTATTTTATATATATACATAAATAAAAAAATTATATAATATATATAATTATGTATGTATATATATAAAAGATAGAATTAATTTATACGATCTCATTATCGGAAATATAATACGAAATCTTTCTGTCTGCCATAATTTTAATGATTAGTCTCGGAAATTCGATAACAAAGATCAGCAATTCTTTCTTTTAGCGTTTTAATTTTCTTATTGTTACAATTTTCACACGTCGCGAATGCAAACGTCCAAACAAACTAATATATAACATATTGTTAATACGGTTAAAGATAAAGGGAAAAAGGAACGAATGAAGGGAACGTGATGTGCTAAGTTAAGCGAAAACAGAATGACATAACAATGGGAGAAATTTAATAAATACCGTGACGTAAGCAAGATATTTATGATATTTATTTTTGCATTCTATATATAATAATTGTTATAATCTTGTAGATAAAATAATCTAAGCAATTGTATTGCAGTACATCTCTAAGGTGATTATCCGTCGTTACTGCAACCAGGTTGACAACGAAAGATCTTGAGAAACGTAATAAATAAATCGATTGATGGAAAGAACGATTCACGGAGGAAAGAAGGGGGAGAGCGGGAGATTAAGATTATTTCCTTTTTGAGAAAATACAAAAGCGTCATAGTCGCGAATTTTGGTAACGTAATTCCATGCGAAAACCAAGAATTACACGGATTCTATTTTATGACAATAAAATAGAATCCGTGGAATTGCGTTACGAATTCGCGACTTTGACGCTTTTGTAATTTTCTCAAAAAGGAAATAATCTTAATCTTAATATCACATCCCTCTTCCTTCCTCCGTGAATCGTTTTCTCCATCAATCGATTTATTTATTACGTTTCGCAAAATCTTTCGTCAATCTGGTTGCAGTAATAACGACGAATAATCACCTTAGAAGTGTACTACAACAATTGCTTAGATTACGTGCCATGTGAATATATACCTGGCTGCAGCAATCAACTTATAGCTACATATATCGAGAGGCTGCACACGTTTTTTACCAAGTCATGTAATATCTATCTACTCTATCGCCCCGATATTTACACGTCTCATTGGTCGCAAGAGTTACAGTTGCTGTATCAAATAGATAACAAATCGTCTATACGTGTAAACCGTTCGCGTTTGTAGAAATAATTGTCGCGCGTGCAAAATCGAAAGCTTCTGTTAATACGACACAATCTGCAGAGAAAATGTATTCGTGTCCTTCGTTAATACATCTTATCGCGTAAACGTCAAAATTATGGAAATATGAATCGAGGAATTATGTTTAAAACAGCGTTTGCGAACCATTGGTGTATTAATAATAAAAAAGAAGATTCACACTTTTCATTGCGAATTTATTGTGAACTGTGTCGCGAAACAAAACCTATATCCCTTTTACGTAAAAAACGATTAACCGATGCTGTCTCAGGAACTTGCCGCGCAAAAGCGTCGAATAATACGGAGAGAATCACGATTCGGAGAACGAAGAAAAGTGTCTGTCAATCTTTTCATGATCACGCGAGATATGGAGGAGAATTCTTTTTCCACCTGGCATCAATCCAAGATACCAGCGGCAATAAAAACGTTTAATCGGCATTCTCGTGGAACTTGATGTAGTGTATCTTTAAGGCCCGGTTGTTGGGATACTTGACGTTGCATCGCGGACACGTGGCCCCGATCGCGCCCTTCACCATGTAACCGCCCAGATTGATCTCCCTGTGGAACGTCCTACTGTCGGCCTGGTAAACCGCGTTGTGCACAGTAGTGATGTGATTCATGATCGCTTGCCTGCTAAAGACGTGGCACTGCTTGCACAGCTTGCAGCTGAACATGATGTTATTGTGGACCGGCGGCAACTCGGGTTCCTTCGTCGGTCTTTCGGGGAGCACGTCGCTACTCGGCGGCGGATGATTGGATTCCAAGCTCTTCTTGTGCTTGATCGTAAAGTGCTGTCGCAGATTCGACAGGCCGGGAAACTCCTTGAAGCAGATATTGCACGAGAACTTGCCATCCTGGGTCGACATCGGTATGCACTCGGGTATCAGGTCTTTCCTCCCTCGATGCTTGTGCACGGTCTGCTTGTGCTTGTACAGCACGCTCATATTCGGGAATATCTTCTTACACAAGTGGCACATGACCGGCTTCCTCCTCTCGCCGGCGAAATCCATGGCGAAGGGCGGCAGCTTGGGTGGCAGATTGTCATCGTCGATCTCGAGCTTCATACGCTTCGTTCTCGGCTCGTCCTCGTGCGACAATCTACGACTGCTATTGTACAATTGTTGCTGCGCCCGTTGCGGGTTCTGCAGGTCGCTGTGAAAGTTGAGCTTGTGTCGTTGCAGCGACTGGTTGCTGGAGAAGACCTTCCGGCAAAAGTTGCAGAGAAATTGGCTGGCCATCGGTTTCCTGCCCAAGGACTGGAACTTGATCGACGCTACGACAGTGGCCTTGTGTAGCTTCTTATGCTTCCACAAGACCTTCTTCGAGCTGTAAGATTTGCCGCACACATCGCAAGAGTACGTCTTTCGTATGTCGCTGAGAATCGGGTTGGCCTTGTGCCATCGCATGTGCGACGCCAAGGTCTCCCGATCGGGGAAGACGTTCGTGCAGAGCTCGCACTGGAGTTCGTCGTTGGAGAAATTCTTCTCCGGTTTGTTGCGGGCGCAATGGACGTCCCACAGGTGGTTCCTCAGCTCCGTGACGTCGTTGAATTTGTCATTGCATACTTGACACTGGAAATTCCCCTCCGACGACGTCGTCGGTGATTGAAGCGGAGGATTTGGGAAGGACTTTCGCGCTCTCGCCGGCCGTTCCGAATTCTCGCCCGATTCGACGCCGACCGATTCCATCTGCGACTCGTCATCGGGTGTCTTCTGATTGCCCAGGATGAATCGCGTGCTCAGACGAGAGTTGGCGCGATTATGCCAGCCCTTGTGTATTTTCAGCGATGCCTCTTCGACAAAAACCTTGCCGCAGATGTCGCACGCATAACCGTTTTGCGATTTCTCAAGGTGGGCGGTGCGAAAGTGATAGGTAAAGTTCGACTGGAAGACAAAACTCTTGGGACACTGGGGACACTGCAGCATCGTCTTCGAGTTGTGTTTAATCTGCATATGGTGATCGTACAGCTCCTTCCGCGTAAACATCCGCGAGCATTCGATACAATCGTAGATCTTGGCGTTCCGATGCGCGATCTTGGCGTGTCGGCGGAGATTGGCATAATTTGACAGCACCTTACCGCACTCGCAGCACTCGTGAATCTGCGTACCGGGATCTGAGATGGCACTGGCGTTCATCGAGTCCTTCTCGATCCTCGCGTCCTCGTCCAGGCTGCCATACTCCACGCAGGAGATATTGGCGTTTCGTTCATTCGGGTCCTCGATGCCGTGATCCTTCATGTGAATCTCCAACGCGCCCGGGCTGCTGAACATGCTGCGGCAAATGGCGCACGAATATATCTTCACCTTGAGATGGAGATTCCGGTGCTCCGTCAGCTCGGACCTCGTGGAGAATTCTTGGGTGCAAAGCGCGCAACTGTGCTTTTGACCGCCAATTCTCGACTTGGCCGGCTTGGCGTTTCCTCGGTAGGCGTTTCGCTCCTTCAACGGAGCCTGAACTGCGTTCCGCGACGTGTCGTCCTGCGTCTGACGATTGCCGCCATGCATCGCCGCGCGATGTTTCTCGTGATGAGTCAAGTAATCGCTGGGCGATCGGAATTTCGAGTTGCACACGATGCAAGTGAAGTCCTTCTTCTTGTGATCAACCGTGATGTGAGTATGGAACTTCTTGAATACGAGGAACGTCATGGAACAGTGTACGCACTTATACGACGTTCTATTTTCCGGCTGCAGCCGCATACAGTATTCACGATGCTTAAACATATTGGGTCGATATCTGTAAATCATACCGCATAAATCGCAAGCATGATTGTGTGCCGGATCGCCGTTCTTATAAGGCCCGCTGATGACGGTCTTCTGCGCTTTATCGGAGTTGCTTCTCGCGGACGGCAACGGTGCCATCGGTTTCAACTTGGGTGGCGCGCGCGCCGGCGACATCATCTCCTCGTACTGCTTGTCAGAATGTTTCGACAAGTGACTCAGCAGTTCCTTCCTGTCGCGCATCGAGCGCAGGCACATGTTGCACGTGAAGTATCGCTCGTCACCATGCTTGGGCACTACCAGAGCAATCTTCATTGCGCACTCGAAAGACGCGCCGCAATGTAATTGATACATGGATCGATCAGGGAACTCAGTCAAGCAAGCAATACACGTGTATGGTCTCAAATCCGGTAGATGTTGGCGTATGTGGGAGAGCGTGCTACGCCGATCGTTGAATGTCTGTTCGCAGGAATAGCAGGAGAATGTTTTCAATTGGCTGATAATTTCCTGTTGGACCTGCGTCAGCGGCGAGTCCTTCTCCATGCTAACTAACTCGTCTTCTAAATCTTCTATCATCTCTTCGTCGTCGTCGTTCTGTGATATCGACTCCAAGTTGTCAATGCCGCCATTCTCCTTGCTGTGGAATCTCTTCATATGCTTCATGTACGTGTATTTGGAATGCAGGAATATCTGACAATGCGTGCACTTCTTCTTAAAGACGCGCGTTCCTCTGAAATGGGTGTGAGGACCGCGTCTGAATTTCTTCTTGGGTGGCGCGCCAGCTGCGTTAGATTTTTGCGTAGAATCAGCCTCCATAACCGTATCTTCTTTCGTCGCAACCGCCATGGGATTCAATAATAATTCACTGCCGTTCGTGGATTCTACTTCGATAGTGCAATCGGTATCGTCATCGTCCTGTGGCTCGGTTTTAATGGGACGTAGAGCTGTAGAATCCTGTTGATCCATTTGATCTTGGTTTTTGTCAGGATGCATCTCCGCGGCAGGTGGAACTGTCTCAGAGTCTTTCTGTTTATGTGCGTCATCTACTTCATCTACTTCTTGCGAATCTACTTCATTTATTTCTTGCGCATCTACTTCATCTACCTCTTGCGTATTTATTTCATCTACTTCTTGCGCTTCTTTATTATCAGACTCCTTGTTTTCCACTACTTGAGGTGGTGAATGCTGAAAAATAGATATTTATGTTGAAAAATATTATCCACTAGTATCTTAATTACAAGTTTTGCCATTTTATTTCATATGAGAAACTTACTGTTTGTTCCGAGTTATTGATAGTCTCTGATATAATCTCTACATTGTCCTCATAGTCAATATCCATTGGTTCATCCTTGATTGTTATAACCTGCAAATACGAGCAGCATGAATATAAAAATAGAAATGATTTAAGGGATTAACATGGTATATTTTGAAGTACTATATATTCACTTACCATAGGATTTAATTGCGACTCGCTTGCCAGCCATTCTTGCAGCTTGTCCTGTGAACGCAGACATGACTCCTTGTAAGTATGCCACTGATTAACATTCTTTACGCAATTTCCACATATCAGCGTGGACAACCTATCAGTGGTTGAAATCTGAAAAAAGAATTCAGCACATTAAAACCAACAATTTCCAGAATTTTGAGCAAACGCAAATCAAATTTGCTAGATTGGAAAATTTAGCATTTTTTGTTCTTTATTCTACAAATTTCGCATTTTACTCCTCCTTTTTTCTTGTAATTCTATGTATATATTTGTTTCAGTTTAAATATAAAAAGTGTCAAAAAATAGAGCTAAGAGCAAATTTAAGATTTTAGATAAATCATTTTCTGCCCTTTTTAACAGAAATATTTTTACTTTATAATTAATCTTAACTTAAAATTTTTATAACTTGATCAATATCCACATGTGTTGACATATTATTTTAATATTAAAGTGCTTGTCACTAAAAATTATTTTCATTAGTTTGTGCTATTTACATATTGTTATTTCTCTCTTTGCAATGTATAAGTGTTCGACTGTTACTCTCAAGCCAAAAGGCTCGAGTGGACATCGCGTGGTCAGAGCATTCAAAATGATTCACTCACTCATTCATTCATCTAAAAATGAGACAACGCGCGTTGAAGGAGAAAGGAAAGAAAATGAATAGAAAATGCGCGTTAAAGGAGAGCGTCTCGTTCACGAGCACCTTCTTGAATATCTCGATTATCGCCTTTTCTTACACGTAATGTAACCTCAAAGCTCGCGTTGGGCGACGCACTCGATCATCAAGATATTCCAACCGAAGTCGAGCTCTCCCGTGAGTAGACTTATACGCGAGGAGAAGGAAGATGACTTTTTCGGCAGCTTATATACCTGAATCGACAGGCAAGCCTGGATTTTGGCGGCCAACGGCAGGCCGGACGAGTCCTCCTCTCGGTCCTGCGCGAATACCGAGGACCTCGGCTCGTCCGCGGACAGACACAGCCGGCAGACAGTCTCCACGTTCCCGATCTCCACCACGTCCTCGTCCTCCATCGTGGACTGGCGCTCACCGTACACGTTATGCTACGCGGGAACACGGAACGTTCTACGTGACGTACTTCCCTTTTCAGACAGAGACCCAGGTTAGGAGACGCGGCGTTTTGTTTGCGGCCCGAAGATGGGACACACTTCGAGAATCACTCGACACCGATGGCGGCCGGGGGGAGGAGCGGGGAGAGGAAGGCAGACCTGTTCCACGCGTCCGAGCTACCTCGCGTCGCCGCCAGATGGCGCGAGCGGACGGTTTCGATTAGACTCGACGAAGCGGCGCGCAGCGCGCATTTCGCGTCCTTCGACGAACGTTGCAAAAGTGCGCGCGCGTTTACTCCTTTCGCGTCTGCAAATTTCGTTTCTTTTCTCGTAAATTTCCGCTCCGAATGTATAATGCGATGCCCGCTTGATCGAGAGAAGAACGAGGTGAGTACAAGTTAGTTATTTTGATTGATTCAATCCGTGGAATCTATCGGAGAATCCGTTTCTCGGATCTCAATTTTCCGCCTTACTTATTTGAAATATGGCCGTTGCTTGGATAGAAAGCGTGAAACGGTTAAAGCTATGATACGCACAATCTGAAAGAAAGCAATTTCCAGTAAATATCTATGAGTATAAATTTATATTTTGAACTATCTAAAACTATGGGGGGTGAGAGAGAGAGAGAGAGAGAGAGAGGAGAGAAAGCACGCGTCGACGTGTTCGTACATGTTGCGTGCGTACGGGGGAGAGAGAGAGAGAGGGAGAGGGGAGAGAGAGAGGGGGGAGAGAAGGCGCGCATCGACGTGTTCGTACATGTTGCGTGCGTACAGGGGAGAGAGAGAGAGAGAGAGAGAGAGAGCGAGAGAGAGCGAGAGAGAGAGAGAGAGAGAGAGATTTGCGAGATAGCTTTTCTGATTTCCTTCGTCTGAATATTTCGAGAAATTGCACAAGAAAAAAAGAGAAACAGAGAATTATCGCAATGCTTAAATATTTTATACAATATTTTTACGTTTTTATTAAAAAAATAACTTTTCTAAATTAGTTTTTTAGATTGAAAAGAGTCTTTTGTATTTTTTAATCTGAAACGAAATATTTTTATTTTAGCTAAAAAAAATAAATAAACCAGTCCAGTGATTTTATATATATATATCGAAAAAAGTCTTGTTAAAAGAATTATGGAATTTCAATCGGGATGGGAGTATTACAGAGAAATGTATATTTGGTCGGTTTTTTTTTATTTTCATACATGCCTTCTGTGATATACATTTGTTACACAAAATTGTCATTTGTACACTGCAGGTAAGATAGATTACACATCGTATACAACAGGATGTAGCATACGCGATATATTCTAATCTCTTGCGCACACAAAAACCGACTCTATAAATTCTTCTCCTATTCCCAGTTTGCTATAAAATTAACGTTTGCGCGCGCGCGGATTAGATATTCGTTAATTCTATTACAAGATGAGAAGAAACCGAGAGTGATTGTAATGGGTCCCCTCCTCACAGTAACGTCGATATAGCTTTATTAAACAGTGTTAAAGACTTATTGACTCTTCTTGATAGAGCGGTTCTCAACTTTGCTTAGAATTCTGACTCGATAACGATCGATATATTTTATTAATTCTTCGATTACATAAGGGAGATAATCGTCGGCCGATCGGCCAATTGGTATCTCTTCGATAAATATTTCAATTGTCGTTTATACAAAACGCGCCTATTAACGATCACGAAACGCACATACACTTTGTCGGCTACAAGAACAAGAGAAAAAGAAAGGGAAGAAGCATCGCGCGAACGCTCGTCGAGAGGAAATCTCAAGTGCGTTCGCGCGTTGCTTCATCGCTAGATAGCAGCTACGAATCATTTTTCGACGCTTTTCATTTACGAGAGACGCATAAAGGTTTATGCACACTATGTACACGTCATCCAAGTTAAAAATTTTCTTCCACTTTTGATCTCAATTTTGTATCTAACATTTATTTCGGTACTTTAAGCAGTCAGATTATCGTCTTTTAAAACTATTTAACTTATAGAGAGAGTTTAAAAGAGAAAAGTTTTTTCGACAAAACTATAGATTAAATAATTTCAAAAGAGGATGATATGACTACTTAAAATATCAAAGTAAATATTAGATTGAAAATTGAAATCGAAAGTAGAAGAAAAATATCGATTTAGCTTTATTTTATTTATGACATTTCTAGCAATCTTCTTTATTTCTTCCTTTCTTTTGGTTCAAGATTATTGCATCCAGGGAAAAAAATCCATTTATAATCAAATATAAATATAATAATATATAAAATATGTCCATATATGTTTTCTTTCTCTTGTATAATTTCTGTCCGTATATACAAGAAATATAAGAAGAATAATTGAAAAATAATTAGAAGAATAATTTTCGCATTATATTAAAAATAAAAAATAAAATTTGAAGAAACGAGAAAAAAATTGATCATACATAATTATATAAAAAGAAAAATTGCTCTTATATAATTACATATGGACAATTTTTTCTCATTTCTTCGAAGTTTATTTTTTCTAAAAAAGACAATGCGAAAATTATTCTTGTAATTATTTTTCAATTATTCTTCTTATAATTTTTCCTGTATATATAAATAGAAATTATATAAGAGAAAGGAAACATATGAACATATATTTTATATATAATTATATATATTTATATTTGATTATACATAGACTTTTTTTCCCGGACAGTTTTATTACGGATTCTTTTAAATTTTATTTTGAAAACATTTTAATGTTAAAGGCAAGAACGTAATCTCAATCTGATTAGAATCAAAACTAGATAGCGAAGTTAATGACGATGATCGCCAGTTAATAACGATGATGTGTAGTGACGATTTTGTATAGTGTGCACAGACCTTTACCCCTCTCTCTCTCTCTCTCTCTCTCTCTCTCTCTCTCTCTCTCTCTCTCTCTCTCTCTCTTTCTCTCTCTTGAGACACTATTATATCACAACTACGTTACTTAGTATGCCGAGAGACTGAGCTTGCATTGATATTTTTGTTCACTTACGCAGGCACCGCGAGACAGATGCAACCGCACGTTGAATAAACGTGCGCGCTATATAACTTGTAACAAGCACATTGTATGCAAATCGAAGATTACATTCCTTTATGCAAACAGCGCAACAAATGATTATAGAGTCGGGGCATGCGACAACCAGTAAGCTGTAATTTACGCTTACGTTTGCTTTTAATAATCACGCGTCGCTGAGCGTTTAATATTGATATACAGTTATTCGCGAAGTTGATCGAACGTTTGAAAAATTTCATAAAAGTTTTTAATGTACAAAAAAGGATGGAGAAAGGGGTGAGTGCGTAAATGGAGATTTTTACAGCTCGTATATTATCAGAGAAAAAATAAACACATACGTACACATAGACACGTACACGCACACAGGAACTAATGTATGTCTATAAAATAACGCATTTCTAAATAATGTCTTTCGAATTTTTCAAAATACTTGATCAGTTTTGCGAGTCACTGTATATATGCGGACATATGATGTACGCGAAATTAGAACCATTGAGCGCTAGAGGCTTACCTATGGAGGTATCTCGTGTCGTGTATACGTGAGATTCTCTACCCTCTTAGAACTATTCACATTAATGTATGCGAGCAATCATTGACACACATGTTTGTTTACGTTTATAACAAGATTCATTCTCTCTCTTTCTCTTTTTTTTTTCTGACACTACATGAAAAGGTCCAGCTCTCTGACTCTAATCTTTTAAAAGCGCGATCGGTTTCGTATTCTACGAAGTAAAATAATGCCTCTTAATAATGTACTTTTTGAAAAAAATGCTAATACTGTCTCTCTGTTCTGATTTTCCGATTTATTTGATGAAATTATTACCAGTCGAGTGTAAAATGTGTGTGTTTACTCACGCGTGTCCCGCGTACGCGAATGTTATACCAATCATCTTATGCGGAAATCAAACGAACCTCACATATATGGCTCGGAACTCGCGCCATACATATCTCACGCGACCAATGCGATTCCAGCTCACGTATCCCCTTAACTTGATGTAGAAAGAAAAGCGGTTCAGGTTGTTAAGCAGCTGGAATTGAAGCAAGTGTTTCGCTGCGACTGCTGACGTACGTAATCCTGAACGTTGAATTTCGTCTCGTCAGGATTGTCGCTTTTTTTGGCCTTCAGATCCCTGAAATGAGAGTAGCCGATCAGCTGTTTAGTGTCAATTTGTTTGCCAATCGTACATCCGGTCCAATTTTTTTATTTTCTACAAAACAAAGATTACGAGAAAAAGATATTTCCAAGCTTGATTAAAACTTCTAATTTTCGTCACTTTCAGTTATTAAAAATGTTCAGTTTTGGAAAGAGATAATACTAAATTAAATTAAGATCGAGGTCGATGAAATCGGCCACACTTAAAACAATATTTGTTCGCACCATTTTAATGATCGTGTTTGTCGATTTTAGATACCGTACCGAGCAACGGCGAGGAATGCCAGTTCGACATTGAGGCCAGTCTTCGCAGACGTTTCCATGAACGGCACTTTGTACTCCTGCGCTAATCGCTCGCCGTCCTCCCGTTTAACGACGCGCTCCGTCCCGCAGTCGGACTTGTTACCTGCAGTTTAATAAATACAGAGCGACGAGAGAAGGTAAGTGCAACATTTCCATAACGCGGCTAACAGCGTTCTCGATTGACGCGACCTGGACTAGCCGAGAGCAATTAAGACCAATTTAAACATGAGCCGATAGTTGATACAAAATAATTTAAATTTGGAGATCGAAATTTTTAGATTTCGAATCATAAAAGCTAAGAAAGAAATTCAATTCAGAATTAAAAGCTAAGAATTAAAATGCGAGATTGAAAATATTTATATATCTATTTACTTTTTCGTATCGTACACTTTCAATTAAACACAAATTCGCATGAAAATCGATTTTAATTGCTTTCGAAGCGATCCAAATTGCATTTAAGCGGAAATGCTGCGAGTTAAATTTGATCCTTCCTTGAACCGAGATTGTTAGTTCTGAATCTCTTGATTTAAATTGGTAGCAAGAGATGCATATATATATATATATATATATATATATATATATACATATATTTCACTTGAGACAATCGAGTGATGTTGTTGAAATCAAATCTGGGTCATCCAGATAGCTTTCTAGTAAGCTCTTATCTTCGCTAAACCATTATACCTGGCCCTTATATCTGGTATTTAACTTCTTGGAGATCGAAGTCTCTCGCCAAGTTTTACGCGAATTCTAAGTAGGTAGATATATTTTATATCGACACAGAGGGAACCATAAATAAATGGCGACTCACCCAGCAACATGATGACGACATCCTCGTTCGCGTGTTCCCGTATTTCGCTCAGCCAAGCCCTGATATTGTCGTAACTCGTCTTATTCGTCACGTCGTATAGCAGCAAAAGCGCTGGAATCAGTCGTAAATCGTTTTTTTTTAATCGTCGACCTGATCGACTTGACGTCATCCGACAGTCGGTAGCTTTTTAAAATAAAATACGTCATTAAACTTTGATGCGTTAAACGATAATCGAGTTTCAAGTAAGAGCGAGGACACTACATATAGCATAATTTAATTTAAAAAAGCACACGAGAAAAATGATAACCATTTCCCATAATTTTTTTAAATGCTAAATACAATTCTCCAGTCTCCATCGCGTCACATGATTGAAGTTACAAAAATGGTTTATTATAATGCATTTTTTATCATCATTAACCATAATTGATATAATAAATATTCCTTTTGATGACTGAAAATTCTAATTAATAACATACATAATTTTAAATACAACAAAACTTCTCCAACACATTACATGTAGCTATATCATAATAAAATACTAACATTTTAATATAATTCTTCTTGGATTACTTTAATCGTAAATTTTTCAAAATTTGGAAGCCGGAATCAGCATAAAAAAAAAGACTATGGGAAATGATAACTTTGTTCCTTGTGTACGAAAAAAATTATTTTTTGTTGAACTGTGTAATTTACATATAAGATTTGCTTGGGATACTATTCTAAAAAAATCTTAAATTAATTTTTTTTTAATCTTAAATGTAATTTAAATTTAATTATTTTATACAATTTAAACCGTAGATGTATAAAATTTTTAGATTTAAAGTACCTTGCGTACTATAAGCTTAGAATTAGTTCACTTTCGCCCACGGAACTTTCGCCTCGCGCGATTCTGCAGTTCCAACGGTTGCTATTTAATCTTCTAGATGGATCTGACGCGTCTAATTATTGCGGAATCGTTCACTCGTCCGGAGTGATTACTTCCGATGAAGTTGGCGCAACGCAGCGTTATTGTCGCAACAACTTTAGAATTCACAGATGGGTTCTGCCGACAAACAATGAGATCGCTCTCTTCTCTCTCCCCCCTTAGGCACCCTCCTCTTCGTATTCCTGCCCCCGTCTAACTGCGCGAATCGAGTTTGGCTCTCGGCCAAAATTGGCGGGGCAACAAAATCGGGAGCGCAACTACTAGAATTTGCGACAAAGTTACAAATGGTTCGTGCATTGTAAAGTCAATTCGAGTTTGCAACAAGTTTTTTGCAACATTGCAAATTGATCATTTCAACTGCGAAAACGAACGGAATCTCGGAGAATTGAGTCGAGGCGGGATGGACAATTAAGATTTCCCCTAAGGCGGACCGCTGTTACATTTCGGTGACTTCTCTTCGTTACGAAAGTATTCTCCGAACTCTCTCCCAATTTCGAGCTCAATATGACACAGATAAATTTTCGGCGTGAATGTTGCTGTGGATCAATAACAAAATTTTAATACTCGAATTTTATAACGAATTCATTTTTACGAAAATATTTTTTTATTATTACGAAAATAAACATAGCCGTTGAAAAGAGCAGTTGGAGAAAATATGGCATCGAGTTATAAATTCTGCGTTTTAGAAAATTTGTTTTTAAATCGATCGATGGACTCGCGAGTCTCAGAAAAAAAATTCGGAGAATCCGGAACATCCCGTATAGCGCATCGATAACAATCATCGAGTTGAAATTGTGTTTCGTGTTTGGCATAAAAGAAGATTCTCCTCGATTTTAAATCAAACGCGTGTTAAACGCCTGATGCTCTCTCGTCGAAAGCACGTATATATATCTCTCTTTCTCTCCCTCTCTTTCTTTCGCTCACCGAGATATCTCTCATCATTTCCTGCTACGATAAAACGCGAGTAGAATGTTTCATATGCCCAACTTTGGCGCGAGAATAAATCGTAATATGAATGATGAAAAATCCTCTTAATGATCTTGAATTTATCGGCCGCACGAAGCAATCGACAAATTGCGTTTCTATGAAACGGCATCGCTAGATTTTAACGGTGTATTAAGACGCTCGTTAGTCGCAATTAATCAAATGCGAGCACTCGAGCGTGATTTATCGCGGCGCGTAGTATAACGTATCGCTAATGAAATGCATTTTCCTTATTTTTCAGCGTTAATTTGTATCTTAATTCCCAACGTGCGTATATGTCCGTCGATTAAAGATCAATATGCTAATTTCGTTCGGATTATTATGGAATTGTGATGTAGAAGTATGATTTACCATGTGCGTCTCGGTAATAAGCGTGCGTTACGCTTCGAAACCTCTCTTGACCGGCCGTGTCCCAGATTTGCAGCTTGATCGGCGTGTCATCGACGGTGACAACTTTGTTCTGCAAGAATAGAAAATATAATTTTTTTATGGTGCCACGCGAGATTGAGGACCGCGATCATAAGTCGCAAAGTTATATCGTCATCCAATGTGAGCAAACGCACTTTCTCGTTTTAATGAACAAACAAGTCGTAATAAACATCTCCCTGATTCGAGAGCGCCGCTTATTAAATTACGTAAATTACGGTACGGAGGTGAAATGACATCTCTCACCCTAAAGTCAATGCCGACGGTTGTTATGTAGTTTCCCGACAGGAAGCGGCCGTCACGAAAACGTGTCAGAAGACAGGTCTTTCCAACGCCACTGTCCCCAAGTAACATCACCTGCATCGTGAGCGAGAATTTTCAAATAATCCTTTTATTCAGCCCATCTTAGCGCTCGCTCATCCGTTCGCATAAAGAACTCCGATCACGAGTCTCAGTTCTGACGAAGCTGCCATATTTTCCGAAAGTTTTACAGAAAATAAAAAATCTAACCGCAAGAAAAAACGCAGTCTTCGATTAAAATAAAAATTATTTCCCGCGGAAAAAAATTGATGAAGGTCAAAGCGAGATTACATCCGAGGAATTCGGATGTAAAAAGATCCGGAAAAAAAAAAAAAATATATCATTGCGATTAGAGCGCGAGAGAAGCAAGTATCGGTGAGCGGAGATCCGGTGAGCGAGATCCGGTGAGCGCGAGCGAGAAAGCGCGGGTATCAGGCGGCAGAGACCTTGAAGAGGAGGTCTGCGTGATCAGGTGGGGTGTGCTGGCCGGCGGAGTCGACGCTGTCGCGCGACGACTGGCGTCTAGTCGAGCCCGTGATGTCCTGGGGCCTGGTGAGAGCGGCGGGCACAGTGAGGGGGCCCGGTTGGGCCGGGCCCCGTGCCCCAGTCATGGACCAATCAGGGCCCGAACCACCGCCGCCGCCGCCGCGCATGCCGTGTCTGCTTCGCCTCGACACGTTACGCAACGTTTCCTCCACGATGCTCATGAGCCCCTGCTACCGGGAGCACCAATTTGCTCTTCTTCTTCTCGGCCACTCCTCGTCGTCTCGTCGCGCACGGCGTCGTCGCGCTGGTGCACGTCGTCGTCGTCGTCGTTGTCGTCGTCGAAGTCGTCGTCGTCGTCGTCCTACTCCTTCTGCTTCTCCTTAGGATTACGATGACGAGGTCACTAAACCCTTTTTCTCCTTCTCGCGAGTACCCACGCTTCGTCCCGTTCGTACGTGTGTGTGCGCGTGCTTCCTTCTCTCGCGTTTCTCCTCTTCTACTCTCGCCTTCCGTCTTTTCTTCGCGGCGAGAGCCCACCGTACCTGACACAGGATACGGGATAAGAGCGCGAAACGGTTCGCTCTCTGTTCGAGCCGCGGTGCTCGGCTTTTTCGGAAGGTCCTTTCCTCGGTGAGAACGAAGCCCGCGCACTTCCGCGAAACTGCGCGGCGGGGGATGACGAGTTACGGAATGCACTCACCTAGATTAGCGCGAATGTCCTGAATAATTCACTCTGCTGCGTGCGCTGTTTCGATATTTCCACTACTAAAACACTATATAAAACGTTCCGTTGGTTTATCTACTTTCGATTATACGAAGCGCGATGGAAACCGTTTCAACGAACGCTTTTTCATTACGCTTTGTTTTATTTATGCGTTTTACGTTCGCGTGATCGAATGTTATCTCTCTCTCCCTCCCTCTCTCTCTCTCTCTGTCTCTTTCTCTGTAATTGGAAGTAATATTGGACAAATTACGTAATCGGGGCGAGATTTAAAAATGCGCGTTTTCGCGCGACAGACGCGTAAAATTGCGTGTGTATCATAACAGCGTGATAGCGTGTGCTTTAATAGAGCTCGCGGCGAGCCAGCAGCGGACACATTAAACGGAATAAAAATTGATTGACGAGTGCAAAGGAACAAAAATTCCCTTTGATTTTGTGAACGCGATGAAGTCGAGCCATTGATATATCCCGACGAGCGGGAATATAATTCGCCGTCGGAATGGAACGGCAATTTGCACAGAATCCGAAAAACGCGGATATGTAACTACACGTTCAATGCGTCGCGTCTCGAATATGTCACGACCGGTTACGTCAGAGCGCTAGCGCGAGCGATTTTAATGAATTCGCGAGATACGGACGAGCATCGAAACTGTGTTCACCTGCAACGAAACCTCCTAGGAGATTGGAATCGATCGTAGCCTGTGTAACACGCGTGAATAATCGGCTTCGGAGAAGCGTCCCATAAATTCGCGCAATTCCGCCGCATATGTATCAATGTCGAAATTAATGACATTTCGAAAATTATTATAAGTACCTACCATCATTTTCGAAATCTCATTAATTTTATATATACATATATATGTACTATACATATATGTACATATATACATATATATATGTATATGTATAATATATAGTGATGCTTCTCCAGAAATGATTTTTTGAAAAGTATTCTGTGTTTGTGTTACGCACACAGTTCCTATATAGCTTTCGTCTTTGAACATTTTATATTAAAATAAATTATTAAAATTATATTAATAATATTAATTTATATTAAAATAATTTTCCAATTTGCTTCTCGAGTACTTCCCGAGACGAATTCTTTCTCCTGTACTTTCGATCAACTTCAATTTTTAATCTAAAATTTATTTTGAGCAATCAAATCTTGAAACTATGTATAATTTCGTAGAAAGCTCCTCTTTTAAATTTCCTCTAAATGAGAAACGTACATTATGAGAAATGTACATTCACTGCTTGTATGGGATACAAAGTAAGATTTCAATTCCTATATAAACATACCTCAAAATCCTTTACAATCAATCTATTACAATCTATAAGTGAGAAAAAATTGAGATTGAAAATAGGAGAAAAATTTCTACTCGAGAATGTATACAATTATTGCATTGCATAAGCAATATCGGTTTTGATAGAGAAAAGTTAAATGTTTCCCGGAGATAATTTACCATCGCAGAATCGATGCCCTTCGCACGTCATATTGCAGCAAAGCTGGACGATTCCGGGACGATTCCATCGCGATACGATAGACGATAGAGCTATCATCTGCCGCGATAACAAGCCGTGATGCGCGGCAGATTGAAACGACTTTGTTTCCGAGATCTTAGAAAACATTTGGAAGCTAATGGATACGCGATACTCGTGCATTTGACAGCCTATATTGTATATATATATGGAACTCTTCTGTACGTAAATTAATATTATATCCGATAATAATGGATATCCGTATCGCATGTCGTATCGAGATAAAGAGGAATCCTCGTATAACGCTGAATGCGAAGTGCACGGCGCTCGTAAAAAAAAATCTCGACTGTCATTTCCATCCAGAGCTCTTCTCGCGAATCGATATATTGGCAATCGCTCTTATCGCATTTTTTTCTTTAGACTACACAAAATAATTTTTTCTCCCGATACGTTTGAAAAGAAAGATACATATAAAAATTACCAAAAATAAACAAATCAATAAAATTGATTTCCAGAGCTGTTTTTTCATTCAAAATTCTTGGTAATAATAAAATTACGCAACAATTAAGAAATTAAAAAGACCCTTAATATATTTTCCCATACAATAGCTCACCAGATTAACTACGCATTCGATTAATTACGTGAGTCTCTTCGCTTCTTGTTTCAGGTGGGGACTTTGGGGACGTTTTTTAACGCTATCGATCAATATCACGTTTCATTCTCTTTGTTTTTCATAAAGTTTGTTGCATCTTCGCAATGGTATCCCGATTTCATAATTGTCGTCGAGAATCGTACTTTTGATGCCGACTGAATGGGACGTCTCATTGAGGCGTTGCGAATGCAACGTTCTCATGCCTCGTGTTTCGCGACACGAAGTGACGCCGGCCGCGCACGTATGGCATGTACATTTACGTACGATGCTCGCGCGGTTTTGAGCTCAGGCTCAAGATCCGGCTGATTGAGGGGCACGCTCTGCTTCGACAAACGGCTCGGCTCGAATCGGATTAGAGTTCGGTCGATTGTTCGGGATCGTCGTTAATGGGTCCCTTCTCTTGTCTCGTCTACCAGTCATATTATGTTGCACCGTTGGTTGGTGGCATATTATGTATCGCGTTGATGAGTTGATTTAATTACTTAGGCCGGTTTTAGCTCGTTCCGAGAGGTTGAGTTCCCATTTCTTAGATTGTTTAATACATGGTTTACATGATTAGCATCAGAAATGGGTATCTTCTCTCTCGGCGCGTCTACCTGCCCTGTGATATCGCCTGTGATACAGCATCCTGGCGTCTCATCTGAAATCGCGCCTAAGTTAGTTCGAGTCACTCTGAGATGCGAATATGCGCATGAGACAAGAGTCGAGCGAATCCCATTCGCGTCCATCCCGTCGATCGAATCCGTCTTCTTCCGCTTCGGGCTTAACCCTTGCTCGAAATTACCGTTGCAGTCCCGACTGGTTGGCTCAGAGTACGATTCTCGCGCGAAATGGGATATACGCGCAAGATTCGCGATCGCGGAATTCGGGAGTGTCGAGCAAAGTATCGCGCGTTTTAAAGTCTAAAGTATCGCGTGTTAAAGTGCGGGAGTGTCGTTCAAAGTATCGCGCGTGTAAATCGATGGACTTTGGAAACGGACAATCCTGAAACCTGAGGGGAGGAGCAGGTCTAGGAGGCATCGGGCGCTGACGGAGCAACCCTGGAGTAAGTATTTATTAATTGTATATTAATTATTATAAATCGCGTACGCGCATTAATTCGGTTCGTTTGTTTGATTTAACTAAGAGAGAATTGGAGAGAAAAAGTCTTATATACATTCTGTAAAAGTTTCTATTAAAAAAAATTTTTTTTAGAATTTATAAAAATTATTCCATTAGATATTTGCTTATTATTGTACGCATTGAATATGAAATTCGGTGCATACACTAATAATTTTTTGAAATATTAATTATTTTGGGATGCTGTGCTATAATTTGGATCTTTTATTTATGTTACAGCTTCAATGCCGTCGACTCCGCTGTTACGCATCGATTGGTGAGTGACAAACTTTTATTTTATTTGAAGGTAATGGATTTAAAGAGATCGTAGATGTAGATTCTAGATAAATCCTTACCTTAAAATGGATGGGTTAAATCAAATTAGGCTGAATATTTCATCCTGGATATAAATACGATCATTTATCGATTTAACGTGCGTTAATATGAGGATGCACTCGCATGCACGCAGAGTTCACGAAAGAGAGTTCGTTTTTTTAATATCGCATGATGTATTGGTTTCAGTGTTCTGTCTTATACAGAATACTAGTTATAAAATATACCAATTGCCTGAAAGTTATAATCAATCTTGTAAAGATTAAAGATTAATAGAAAATGAAATATAATAAAAGGTAGAACAAGCTTGATAAATAATTCTTAAAAAATATAAGAAATATTATTTAAGATTTGATAAAAATATTATAATTTCTTACTTTTTCTACTAAGTACTCTACAAAGAGAGAAACAAAAGGCAATTGGTAAGATTATTATGAATATTACTAATATATCAATAATACTTTTATTTGGACAATATTAGTCAAATATAAATTATATCTGATTACATTTTTTAATTTGTTATTTGAATAAAATAATAAAGAAAATTTAAAAAAGTATAAAAATGTAAAGAAGATTATAAGAAATTTCAATGACTTCTTTTATATATTTAAATCTTTTATTTCCTTATCTTCATAATGTTTATACCTCATGAACAAAATTAGAAAAAGATATTCTATACATTTTGAGAAATAAAAATAAATAAATACAATATATATTTAAATAAAAAAGATATATATAACAAGATAAATAAAATAAATAAATAAAATAAATAAAATTAATATCTAATTAATAAAATTGTTTTATTCCTTCCTCCTTATATCCGTCCAGGATTAAATATTATATAAATCGTGTGCGAGAGAGCAATATACTTACAGATTTTTTCAATATGTATCACAAGCATAAATTAAATAAAAATAGGAAACGTTACAGTTACATAGCAAATTTTATCTACTAATTAATTTTATAAAAAACGCGCTAATGATTATTAATTGTATATTGTAACTTATTTTTATATTGCACCGATTTTATCCTAATTTTTTATAGCTCATCCATCCATATTGATTAATAACTTGACTTTACATCAGTTAAAGCAACGTTATAGTAAAATGATGTGAGATTAAAAGATATTTCGCGGATGTTTCATCTCGGAGACTTTTTTATATAGATTGTCTTAAAGCTGATTAGTTTTACATTAATTGTATTTACATTAATTGCAAATATTTTATTTTAAAAAATATATATTATATATAAAATATAATTTTGATACGAACAATGTGCACGAGATGTATATAATGTAATAACAAGATTATATAATATCGATATTAAATTTTTTATAAAGACGTATACACAATATGAAAACATGAAATATTTATAATTTGAGCATTCTTATATTGATTGTGCAAGAAATTCATTATGTCTTTCGAATCTCACATCATTCATTATGGATGTTTTATTTAATAAACTTTTGAGGTGTAACAACTACGGGTAACTGGCAAAAATACGGGTTTTGCGCGGATAAATACAAATATAATTACGCATTTTAGATTTGCGCTTACAAAATTTGTTCGTTTTCTAAACATTTATAATTTTATATTAATATCATACAATTCGATTCCGAACATTCGCGAGGCAAGATAAAATTTTCTGATTCAGAGCAATTTATTTACTATATAACACCTATTATTTGTTTCAAATTTCCGTGGATAATTTTAAATAAAAAAATTATAAGAAAGACATTTTTTAAATTAATATTTTAATAAATTCTCGTATGTATCTTTTGTGACTTGAAGGACGCGCGCGTTTAATATTCGATTTAACTTCGTAAATGAACAAAGTAAAATTGTTTATTGCCGATAATAATAATCAGCCGGCAATAGAAAGAATGTCCTGGTTAAAGATCGAATACCAGAATAGATATGGCCAGAAGCCGAAAGGTAAGTCCAAACTGGCCAGAAGAATAAACTTAAGCTGCGCAAGATTTCTGGAAAGAAGCGGCAGAAGCGGCAAAAGGTAAATCCATACTGGGGCTAGAATGTGTAAAAACGTAAGGTATATGAGATATATATTTCCTCGCATTTTTTATTTCACCTGCGATAGCACGATTTTTCTTTGTTTGATTCATATGTCAATATTCGAAAGTCTTAAAGTGTATTGTTGCCGCTTTTTCGCGACTCGGATTGGTTTTTATTGTGTAAACCAAATTTATTGTAAAAACCAATCAGAGCGGAAAAGAGACAACAATTCACTTTGAGACTTTCGAGTATCGACATAACAAGCCTTTTTTAGAGAGGGATCACATATTCGTTATCGGGTGTGTCTTCAGGCATGGATTATTCCAGCTTTTATTATTACGCGATATAATACCGCCCTATATACTATATTCAGTTTTCTTTTTCTCTTTATTTTTTTTTCATTTTCGCGGTAATAAAATCGTGCGGGGATGCGCTCCTCCCGTCGCTTCGGAAACGAGCCGAGAAGTAAGAACTTCCATCTCGCCCTGTACACGTTGCAAGCGAGAAAAGATATTTCTGAGAATAAAACAGCGAGAGAATAAAACCCTCCTCACGCGAGCGGAATGCATTACAAAATCGCCACGGTTGTCGGCAGGTTTGACGATTTCGACGATGCGTTACGTCTTTCCGCCGATTGTCATCGTCGAATCGGACCGGGCCGGGCCGGCACTAAAACTCGTCCTCCGATCATTTCCGACTTCGTCGGGAAGGGAAATAGCGCGAACGACGGTAATCGGCCGCGTTCGACGTGACTGCGACTGCGGTGTGCAATCGCGGAAAAAGCCCCGGCCATGATTCGCCCGAATGCGATTGCATTCGGCGGTCCATTTGCAGCGCGCAATGATATTTCGATCCTGAACGCTCTCTGTCCTGAATAATTTAACACGTGCACGAGTAGACGATGGAAAATATATATTCGAGCATATAATTACCGATGGATAATTTATCGTTCGCGACGAGACATTCATTACTCGAGTGCGCAGAAATTCTATTACATACAAATTTAATATGCGACACACTCGGGGTAAATTATATCATTTGCACGAAAAATGCGAGGAAAACGTAATTTTGTGTCAATTTAATGTCGGTAATTTTTTCCGACGCAAAGAGAGAGAGAAAGAGAGAAATTAATGAGGCGCGATTTTCTCGAGAAGGAATTCCTTCAACCGATCAGCGCGACAAACCGGATTGCAGATTCGTGGTCCAGCCTACTCGCTCTTTTAGGCCCACCCACGCCGCGGCCGGGCCATCAAAAAAAAAAAAAAAAAAAAAAAAAGACTTCCTGCGGCTCCCGTCCGGTTCTATCCGATCGGTGGCGCCCTTTTGCAAACATTTCTCAAAAAGGAAACGACCGGGAAGCGTGACTAACACGCTCTGTGACACTGACACGATTGATTACATATATCGACGCGGTTCAGCGGCGCGATTATAAAACTGGATGTGATTAATCGAGGTACGCGGACGAATTACTCTCGTGCGTACGCCCTTGGCTCGGCTATTGACATCTTCTCGCATGATTCTCGTCTGCGAGTCGTTACGTCACACATACGTCACACATCGGTGATTCGCTTCTCCCATATATCGCCCACGAGATTTTTCGATTCTTCCCGTTTCCGATGGTGTATATTTCTATTCTCGCGTCGCTTAATTAACAACTACACGCTGCGTAATATTTCACATTGCAATAAAATAAAAAAGTCACTGGAGAATGAAAGCACACGTATAAATTAATACTTTTGAAAAAGAATACTCATAAAGATGAATTGGAAATTCTAGCGAAACGTTGTTCGTAATAAGAATAATTATGATAGTCGTTTTATCAAAATAATAATTTTTGTTCATCTAGCGTCTACTATTAAAAGATTTTTAATTTAAAAGAGATGTAAAGGCAAACGTGCTAGTTTCATTCTCAGCTCAGTGTATTTAGGAATGTCTTTTTTAAATATCTCTTGGCAATTTCCTGCGCGATATTAACTCTTTAGCTCTCTCTCTCTCTTTCTCTCTCTCTTTCTGCTTCAAAGTATAAATGCCAGCCACTTTGCTGTTTTAATGGAATGCTCATATATCGAATGTTCCACATCTGCCCAAAATTAAAAGTCTTCTAATTATGCATTCGCATAATTTAATCAACATTACAATTTATAATTTAATCAATACTCTAGTGTAAGTATATCTATCGAATGCAAAAAATATATTGTGTTCTCATATGCCGGAAACAAAACATGTATTTATTGATTAACAAATATTGATGAAAATAATTATTACAATAATTATAATAATAATATACATATAAATAAATTTTATAAAAATATATTATTAATTAAAAATGTGTGTGCTATTATATTATGTAAAAAAATATTCTACTTCTTTAAATTCAGGATTAAAATGTGCATATACGGCGATATTGCGATTGATAAACTGTTCCAACAAACGTATATTTCCGCACTAGAGTGAGTCGAGTGCGCGTGAAATATTCTGAATTGCGTAGTAGAAAGGTTAAGAGATCAGGTAGGAGAATAAAAATGAAGGACTAATGTAACCGGATGCCTCTTTTATTTACGTAAGCAGCACGTAAAACTCGCGAACAGACGGGTAAGAGGAGGATGTTGAACCCGGGCTGATTTTGGCCATGATCATAGCGGTCCACATGTGCGGTTTTTGACACGTGCCATCTTGACATAAGGACGACACGAACGAATGCGCGCAACGAGGCGTGAAGGAAAGGATTAGGTTCAGGTGACAATAAACTCGCGCAGTCGTATATCAATATATGTATGACTTGACCTGCTAAGCCATCCCCCTACTTAAGGAAATTAATAGAAACGGATAGAAACAGATTCACAAAGTTTAAACTATTTTATCACAGACTATTATTCCGATCAGATTTATATTTTTGTTGCTGTATAGGGAGAGAATTTATTTCTTTCATTTTTAATTATGTTCATTTTTATTATCTCTTACTCTGAGACAATTACACAGCTACTTGATATGCTCTAAATTATCTAATTCTATCGGACTCTTTAAATAGATCCGTGATATCGCAATACTAAAAAAGAGAGAGAGAAAAAAATTTACCGCGAGAAGAATTAAACGACAATTATTGAATCGCGAGAAATAATTAATGCTATCGAAACGAAATGTGGTATCGAATATCGACAATAATAAGGAGAGTATCGGATTTTTATTAATTAATAACCTGCTCACTCTCTGACGCTTCTATTAATTCAATCGTTCAATAATAAATCTTCCTAATTGTGTCAAGTGTAAGCTTAATTTTATTTTGATTCGCGTATGTGTTCAATCAGACAAGAGTATACTTTCATTGCAGAATATACATTTTTACGTACAAAGCATATTTGATCGCGACATTTCGAGTCATTAAATTAACAAACTTAACACAGATAGAACACGAACATTTTCCGATTATTTCTATTCTGATTACTTCATGACTAGAGTTTGCAGTAATTTCTGATATCGAATTCATTTTATTAATAATAATGATAATAATTTTCGCGTTAATTAGATATTACACAGACTATAATAAAATCTAAACACAGTGTTTCATGCGTGTACATAATTAACAAATTAACAAATAAAAAAATTAACATTCCGAATAAAATTATAGATACAGGAGAAAGTACGATAAAAATTACAATATAATTTTTGTAATCATGAAACATACTAACATATAAAAGAAATCAGATATTTGTATTATATATATATATTGTATATCGACCACAAGAAGTGAGATATTTGCAGTAAAATTTTAAACCGATTAATCAATTAAGACTTTTAATAGTTAATTAAATATATATACTCTGACTGTTAATTCACGACAACTTTTTAATTCTGATTGATATGGAAATAATAAATCGAAAATATATCGCAATTGCATATATATACCCCGCAAGCTAAGAAGCTTAGCCCTCCTGCTTTGACCTATCGTATCTATTTCTACGCCGTTGCGTAGCGTATACTAACGTTCGAATGACTCACGACCCGAAGATAACCAGTCGCAAGGTAAACGGCATAACTGCGAAGTGACAAATAACTCATTTGTCAGCTGTGCGCGTTTATACCTCTCCGCGTTCTAGACACGGAAGTGTTTATTATATGACAATTTTATATACCACGACGATAGAAAGCCGTCGAGTTGCAACGCAAAAAAATTGATCGTCTCGTTATAATGAAGGAATTTTGTTATTCGTTATTCTTCCGATCACGCAGCTATTGGGACGATTGAAATGTCTATTCGCGCACGGTTTTATGGCAACGACAAAAATATCCTCCCTCCCAAAAAATTATAATTAAATATTCCTCCCCCCAAAAAGGAATAATTATTGATTGTAGTTTTTTACGCTCAATATGATTCCCTATTAAAATATCCTATTACGTCATAATTTTGAAAAATTTGATCTAAAGTCGTAAAAATGGCCTATCTCCATGTAATTTATCAATCGCAACAGCGACGCGTATTTTATTCTGTTCAAAATTAAGCATATTGTCAGAACTATCAATCTTCAAAAGGAATTCGTTGTAAAGAGATTAAGGTTGAAAAAAATTTCTGATTAAATATCAGATTAATATCGCAGGAAAAATGTAATAGCCAGTATTACATCGGATTTGTAATATTGTATATTCATTGATTTTTGATTCATATTCGATAATATAAAATATGAATTTTCGTAAAAATTTGGTAATTTTCAGATTTTAATATCCGTCATAATGATCTCAATGACATTTCGAATTTGTTTTGCAATCAGATTTTTATTAAACAATTTAAAAAAAGATCTAAATTTGTACCATACAGTTGAAAAATATTCAATCTAGATTATCCGTTAGCTTCAAAGACTTAAATTTAGCAGTCTTCTCAATCCAAATTTGAACACGAAAATTTCATTAATTTTAATCTTTACAATAAATTCCTTTTTTAACACGTTACAAGCTGCAACATGATAAAGTACATTAAAGTAGTCTTTCCTACAGTTTTAATTTTAAGTTTCTCAAAATTGTGACGTGATAATATATTTATCAAGTCGGAATTGTATTTAACGTTAAAAAATAGATACATAAATTAACTACTCGTGTGTGTGTGTGTGTGTGTGTGTGTGTGTGTGTGTGTGTGTGATTAAAGACAAATTATCTTTTATTGAATTGTATCTAATTGTCTCGTGCGTCAACTTGCCGGAAGAGATGCTTTATCAAAGGTTATCGATCACCAGGCGTTCGCGAATTAGAGCGTTGATCATTTATCGCGGCGAAAATGTCGTTCGTTATTATTCTCTCACGCAACTGTCAGCCGACGACTGTCCGACAAAGCGTGTTTATTAAGAGTCGGCGCAGCGGCCATTATGGAAATTAATCACGCCCTTTCGGAGCATGCCATTGGCCATTATGAAAGTGCATTGGCCGTGCAACCGTCGTTAGCCATTAAAAACGGCGGTAAAAACCGACGCGGCTCTTCTTTCAATCGCGGCTCCTCTGATTGTGAGAAGAGAGGAGAAAGAGAAAAGAGCGCAAAGTTTAAGGTCGCGAAAGATTGGTGTAACACGGTGGAAGTTGCTACACTGCCGCTAATTAACATGCTAATTAACGCGCTGATTGCGACAGACCGCACGATATCAGCATAATGCTTTGCATTGCACGTTCTGCAGTTTTCTCTTAGAGTACAAGTATCATGTACCGTAATTACCGTAATAAATACATAAAATCAAAGGATAATCGAGGCAATGCTAAAAAATAACTATTTATAAGAATATATTCGGCATATGCCTTTTCTCTCTCTCTCTCTCTCTCTCTCTCTCTCTCTCTCTCTCTCTCTCTCTCTCTCTCTCTCTCTCTATTTTCTCTGTATATATATATATATATGCAATATATAAATAGTAACACTAAAACAAATAAAAAAACGTTTCATTATTAAATGTTCATGAATTTCACACTCAGAGTAACTATGACAGGTGCTTTATTCATTACCTTCGACGAATACTACATTGGATAATATAAATACCGTCGAAGGCTCAAGTAAACGTTTAGATATCATCATTGCGTGAAATTCTTAGAGTGAGAGAAATTAATATGCATCTATTTGTCAGACAAATCTTTCTCTCTCTCTCGCCAGGCGTGCAACAGTCGGGTTTGAACCCGACTCTGCAACGAATACCACTGGCATCACATTAGCTGCGCAGCCAACGTGACTATAAGGTCACTGCTTTCAAAAAAGCATATTTAGAGAAATTTTAACACTCTGATTACAGTTGAAACGTATACTAATTTGATACAAAACAATATAAATGAGAATAAATACACGTGAAAATAAAGTATGTATTGATACCTAATCGATTTTTTAAAATATTCAGAATTTTATCTTTTTGGATATTGAAATGATCAATATATATATTATTATATGTATAATATATTTTATTATATATCTCATTACGTTAGATTGGTGGAAAAGTTTTGTCGTATCTCTATATATCAATTTCTATTTTAAATAAAATCGTTGATTTAAGTTTAATAAGAAAGAATTGTTGAGAAATCTTTTTTTAGAAAAAAGTGTATCAAAGTCAATAATGACTGTCATGTATAAAACTTATAACGTATTAAAATTTAATTAAAACATATAACATTTGATCCAAACGTATGTGTTAATTCTCTTATTAAAATGTACTTAAATCTTTCGTTTTACGCGAAAATATTAATAAAAAACCTTGCTAGTACACACGTGGATCAAAGATACGTAATTCTCTCTGATAGCAGAACATACGGGACGACTCTTGCCGAAAGGTACATGGCTATCGAACCTCCGATCTACTTTATCACCGCTAACGCAATGTTGAAAGAGAAAAAAGAGAGAGAGAAAAAAAGAGACAGAGAGAAAGAGCGTAAGAAGTAGTAAATCGCGTCTGGGGGTTCCGGCGTGCGGAAAAAAGCTGCTCGGAACTAAATTATCTTCAGTAATTGAAACGGATCGAAGTCCGGTTAAAATTCCGCCTGAAGGAAAAGGACAAAAATATGAACATGTCGAATCTCTCGGCACGGATCGCGAATATTAATTCGAGTCGCGCGAATCAAATGCACAACCTCGCGATCCTATCTCGAAATATGAAATATATCCTACTTGCTATTTTTTAGACAAATTCATGGTCGACTGGTATCGACGTGTTTTTTTATTTTTTCTAACTTTTTCCGTGGCACTTTGTTCCAATTTGTGGCGGGTAATTGGTGGCCGTTATGATAGAAAGAAATAGCGAGAGATAAAAAGGGTGAGAAAATGATTGAATTGGTCGTTGAAAAATTTATCATAAGTCCTCATGTGTATACATATATAGTGACTTGGGCTTTTTTATAACAATTTTCAGTTTTTAATTCGACTATTAAGTTTTTAATTCTCATTTTTAATAATTACCTTGATTCGGCTGGCGCTTCTTATTTTGTCAATTCTGTTTAATTTTTAGTTATTTTTATTTTGAATCAGATGCAGAATTCTATTATTTAAGATTATTCAATTAGTTATTTTTAGCAAGATATTTGATAACTTGCATAAATCCCAGAGTGTAAAGTAAGGAATCTAAGCAATTCTTCGTCATCAATTCTGCCAATTTTTTCTACATCAATTAAGGGTCAAGTATAATTATGCAAATAAAGATACAAAACAAAAATAAATGTAGATAAAATTGACTTTTAATAGAAATAAAGAGATCGGGACGATTATTCAATAAAATGGCTTGTTGCTCTTCGACCGTAAAATTATACTTTCTGAGAAATGAAATAGATTAATCCTCTCTAGGCAGAAATGAAAGAATTTTTATCTAATTTTAAGGATATTCAAAGGTATATATAATCATTTCAGATATAATAAAATTCCCCAAAAATACGCGAAGAGATCGAAACAATAATTTTTGAAACGTGGCGCTTACATCTACTTATCCGTAAAATCATCATTTTGTCGAAATGCTAAAATCAGACCAATCGTGTGCTTAACACGAATGGCACCTTCTGCCCGTTAGCGGCCACTGTTATTGAAGCACGAAACAGAGAAAATATACGGCTCGTTGATTGAATCGCCAATTTAACACGCCGAAACATTGCGGTCGTCCGCAGATCGACCGCGAATTTCGAGCTCCAATTGATATCGACATGATGTAAATATAGATACTCTCGCCCGTACATGTATTTCGCGATTCGTATTGTGCAAAAAATTATTTGCCGGTTCTCTCACTCTCTTTCTCTCTCTCTCTCTCTCTCTTTTTCGTCGTCTTTCTGATGCGCCTCGTTCATCGGGGAGAATATCAATCTAGGCGATTGAATGGGTGTGCCATTAATATGTCATTATGCTGACACAAAAATCAATCTTTTCGGGTGCAACACTATATCTACGTACGTACGTTCAACAGACTCGTTTTCGGCGCGCTGTATTTATCTTTGCTCCCCGCTCACGACCTTTTCTCTCTCATCTCTCGTTCATTAGGATCGAAACACGAACGTCAAATATTAACTAAATGTCAAACAAAAAAAAAGCTTTGCAACTATCCTCAAAATTTCAAAGTTTGAAATTTTTTTCTGTTACGGATCGGCAGTTATCTTTCATGACGGAAATTAACGCGACTATTCCGTGGCGTAAGAATCACAAGGCAGCAAATAGATCGATCCGATAAAATGAAGCGCACGTGTTTTCTTTCAACTAGAGAGCTCGATTATTTATTTCAAGACTACCGACACTCGCAGTAAAAGTTGTATTAAGCGTCAGCATGTAAACAAGTCGTAACTACAAACAGTCTGTGGAGATTTCTCGAGGTCGTGTTCGATTAATTAATCGAATAGAATCTTAAAATCTTCCCCTTTCTTTATACTACATTTCATAATTAACTTCAGCTTGTTGAATAAATGCCGACCTAAAGGGTCGATAAAAATATGGATGATATTTTTATATGGATATGGAAAAAATGATATATGTATATGTGTGTGAAATAATAGTAGAATTGTGGAAATATATATAGATCAATATAAATATCTTCAAGCTTCTCTCTCGGAAATGTAAGAAATAATTATTAATAGTTATCACTTTAGAGCGAATGCATATACACGACATTTCGTATGTAAATTTGCAAAATTATGATAATAACGTTGAATCGACTGCATGATGACAACGTCAATGTGACATGATTAGAAATTGGTTGCAATTGTCATTCCGATCAGTCGCTTATGTAAACGTTACAATAAATCCGTCAACGGTCGGATGACATTAGCATTTATCTATGATAATTTAATATTTGCAAAGGGAGAGTGCGCTTTTTGCGGATACCAAAGTGTAATGTGACACGATTATCGATTTCATCGGCACAAATATACAATAAATAAGATATAAAATATGATAGAGAAGAGCACACACACATATATATATATACATATATATTATATATACATTCCATTCGTTATGCATGCAGTATGTTATGATAAATGATAAATGAACATTAGTTCGACGTTCAGTTATGTAATTAATTATGTACTATGTAATTACTCGTGTAATTAATTATTTATTGATACACCCTGATTCGTATTTACATTATCAAATTCCAAAATACAATTGAGCTTAATTATGTCACACCGTGATATATTTATTACAGCTTGTCAAAGTAATTATTTGCACCTAATATACATATACTAATTGCATCAATTAGTACTAAAGAAAGATGCAAAGAAAAAGAAGAGACTTAGATCAAATTTACATCTCAGTTCAATAGAGACGATATTTTGCGGTGATATATAATTTTTTATCGGTGTAAATGTTGGAAGGAAAAAAAAAATTAAATTTGTTTGATATCAAAGGCCGAGAGAATCTGCAGAGAGAGAGCAAGCTGCGAGTCCCTTTCGAAAGGTGCAAGCGCGAAACGCATTCAATCACTTAGGTCGACAAGTTACGTAATAAGAACGCGGCCGCGCCTCGCATTAGCGGTTAAGAGAGTCGCTCTCCGTCATACTCTTCATAAATCATTCGCTTAACGTGCCGGCTCTCGGTATTTGCCACGCCGATTGACAGCTAGACAAATCTGGCTACTAAGGATAAATGGCGGCTGTGCATAGCACAACCGATAGCTGTCTTTGACAGATGGCATCTCGCATGTTTCGCACTGACGAAACACGCACGTGTTCTGCGCGTGCAGATAATCAACAGGACCATATCATAGCTACTTAACACCTGAATAAAACAATTTATGAAAATATATATTACTTCCAGGATTAGATTAAGATGGATCCTTTCAATTCAATGTTGTTCAATCGAGAGAAAGAGAGAGATTGATTGAAATTACGACTTATTAATTCAAAATTAAAAAGAGTTAATAAGAAATTATTCGTTAATTTACAATCACGACGATAACTCTGACATTAAATTATGCAAGCATAATTACACATGGAAATATAATTTTTATTCCATTCTGATTAAATGCAATTTAAAATTTATCTCCTTGTATGTGTGCATATGTGACGTCGGTCGCGAGAACGAAACGACGTAGTTACATTCTCTAAACCAATAAAAACAAAGAAGGTCTGATAATGCCAATATGAGTAATGAAAAGGCTAATAAGAACCGATCGCAAGATAAAAGCGCGAGTAAAGGAGACCTGAATAATTTAGATATTAAATAATACCTAAATCATTCAGGTGTCCTTTATTCGTGCCTTTATCTTACGATCGGCTCTTATTAGCCTTTTTATTATTCATATTGACATTCTCTAAAGTTCTCTGCAAAAGATATCTGGAATACCTTGTCGCGCTAATTAACGCGGCTTTAGACACTCGGAATTTGCCACTGTGCACTGGCATTTATGTAAATCGCGCGACATAATTATCGCTCTAAATCATATTAATCGCAACGTACATTGGATTACGCTCTTATCCGACTCGTTTCTGCGAAGAACTGGTTCTTTCACGGACTTTCCGCAATTCTCGCTTCTCTTTTTACTCGTCTCCTTTAAGTCGCCACTTCCATGCGCGCTCGATCCGTTTTTTTTTTTTCTTTTCGCTATCTCGTCCCCTTCTAGAACAAATCCGACGCGTTCCTTAGGTGAAAAAAAGAAAACGTTACGACTATCATCAACGATTAAATTCTTGTCAACGTCAGCGTGTCGACGCAGCGAAATTAAATCGCAAGAGAATGCAAATCGGAAGAAGGGAAAGATATTCATCGGCTAAGAAAAAAAAAGTAACTCCAGTGCTTCTCGAAAACTGAATGCGATCGCGGAGGATTTTCCGGAAAACGCTTTGCATTCTAACGCACGAACGTAACGCTTTGACAGCTAGCAAGTTTGCAAACCCCGCAGTTCCACTGATTTTCACGCAATGGCTTTGATCAATACGGAGGTTACGATAAGTTGACTTTAATCCGACAATTTGAAAGTCGCGAGAGGCAGCCGTGAAGGAATAAAGGGGAGGGACTCGGATGTTCCGCCGAAATAAATTTTATCGTAGGTCTAGGAAAACGCAGCTACCGTGTGTTCACGCGTCTTCATATTCCACCACATTTTCCCTCTATCTCGAGGACAATATATATTATGACTCTTAAACGCAGCAGCGCGGAAGAGTATCTTCCCCTCTGCATATATAGAGTTTCACTTTCGCAGCATACTTACGGTTTACATAGTTCCGAGTACATAAATGGACCATTCATATAGGATCAGAGAGCATCCCGGGAATGAATGCGTCAACTCACTCAAGAGAGAATCGTCCGTTTGAAATGTCGCAAAAGATATCGCAAAGTGACGCAATTAAGAGTATCGTAAATAATCGTTTTATCAGACACGGAGAAAATATTGTAATAAAAAAATATTGTAATATACTTTGTGTAATCGTAGACCCCATATTAACTTATAAGTAAAATTACAATATTTTTACTCAATAATATTATATACGTTTTATATTTAACAAAAGAACATTGCAATTATTCAAATATTTTGAAGCACAGAACAAATGCATAAACGTTAAATTTACCCTTTTTTATAATAATAATAAATACTCTAATGTCATTACATTCCGGTTTTACATAAAATATTGTAAAAGGCAATGTATTTTTCATGTAATTTATACGGTAACATATTCTCTGTGTATAAACGCGCATATAAATCCTCTGTGATGCGAAAAAAATTGTCTATTTTCTACATTTTTAAATTTATTCTTACACGAAAAATCGTCCGCTTTATGGTTGTATCGTGCACACCCTGTATATAATTTCAGAAGCAGATGTGTGAGATTGTTCGGGTTTACTACGCCGAATGCGCGGCTATCCCCGAGAGTGCGTATCTCGTTGATACGTCCGAATGTAAACCGCATTGCTCTCCCGACCGCTTACCTAATCTGGTAGCTGCGCATTACATGTCATTATCTACACATACACAGATACACACACACACACATACATACATACATACATACATACATACATACTTATATACATACATACACACACGGTATATATGTAGGTTCGACGCGGTTTACACGAAGCTTCCCTTCTTAATTCCTTCTACCATTCGTCTCGGGGAATAAGTTTAGATATTTTAATAAATTGCAACATCTCATACTCTCGTCACATAATCGACATCGGAAAGCAATCGATATTCAATTACGGATCGCGCGAAAGCGATATCGAACGATACGATGCTAACGAGAGCGAGACTTAATATATTATCCGTCCGATAGAGGATACATTTTGCGATATCGCGAGCGCTTAAAACAGCTGTCGCCTTGGGCGACGTGAGAAGGCGAGTGCGATATTATCTTCAATCCTCTCGTCGAGACAATTTTTTTCCGCGGTAAGAACGGCGACTGAAACGCACGCGTCACGCGGCACTCCGAAATTAAGCGACCTTATCGAACGATCTGCTCTCTCTCTCTCTCTCTCTCTCTCTATCTACGCATATAATGCGATACGGCGTGCGCAACCTGCAGCGCGATGAATATGCAAAGGCCTTTCGGCAGCGTTATGCTAATCCTGCCTGAGGAGGAGTAGCGTCCGGATGAAGGATCGATAGCTGATAGGGAATTGCTCAAGTATTTTCCTACTAGGATGAGTATTTTTCTCTCACGATCTGTTTACTGCGAGACGCTTCCGAGGAAACTCTATCTGCGTCATAAGGAGAATCGGCAAGAACGTAAAATTCAAAAGTCTCGACGAGTTAAAAATACAGCGACTCGTGAAATTGAGATCGAGTGTTTCGAAAGTTAAACAAAAAAATATGTGGAAATATATTACTTATAGAAATAGATTATATTTTATTCTTCTTTCTCTGTGATAATATATAAGCTATAAACATATTCTTTTTACAAATTCGATAATTCTCCCCCCTTCTTTTTCTCTCTTTCTCATTACATTAATTTAATATTTAATTAATTTCGCGAGTGATCGTCGCAACATCTTGAACAAAATTCCTTATTCTATTCCTTATTCAATACTCGATTGAAAAGAGAGTGCATTTGAAAATAGAAATATCAAAATTTAAAATATCAAATAAATATAAAATATCAAAATTTTAAAAAAATAGATAATTTTCTGCTATGCATTTTAAGTTATATAAAATAATTTTTGGATATATCTAAATAATTTAAAAAAAAATGTTGAATGCGTCACAAGACGCTCTTTCTGTAAAATCATGTTTTTCGACTTTTATATATCTTTTTCTCAGAAATCCCTGCTCTAATTGTTATCATCTTTTATTTTGTTCAGAAATAAGAAAACTATAATTTGGCCATTCGTTTTAAAGAAATTGCAATTTTATCAAGTTACAAATTATCAAAAAAATTGACTTTACTAAAATCGTAATAAAAATTCATAAAGAGCGTTCTCAGTGAAAAGTATCGATCACATAAAATGTAGACAAACATATGAGAAGGAAAGTGAAAAAAGAATTATTCAGACATGTTATAACCCAGTATTGAGAAAAAGGAATAAAGAGATGATAGTTTTGCCACATGATTTTGCACTTAAAAACACTCGCTGTCAATAACAGCTGATTCGCAATTGCAAGAATCAAACGACGCTACACTCGTAAGAAAATTACGTCGGCTTTCGTCATTGAATTATCGCCCAAATCTTCTGAAGCGAACGGATTCATGAAGACACCTTCGGACGAGCGAGGTCGACAATGGAGCGTTTTCTTTTTAAACGGGCAAACGGTCGCCGATCGGAACAATGAATGGAGCCGATCCGACTTTCGTCGGACAAAATATCTCTTGTTAGTGAAAGAGCTGACCGATGGATCGTGAGAAAGGAGGCAGTCGCTCGAATGGGAAAAACTCGTTAAGGACTCGACGAGAGAGAAAGAGAAGGAGAACCATACCGTTCGAGGGAGAGAGAAAGAAGGAAAGAGAGAGGGAGCCTACGATCGGAAAGGCCTCGACAGTGAACGATTAAGCGAAGCTATCCCGTGTAAGCCTCACGTGCCGGTCGGCCACACCCGAGCGTAGAGGAAGAGGGAGAACAAGAAGATGACTTCCAGCGGACAGGACGATCGCGTTCTTCCGTGCGATAAAAACCAAGAGCGAGAAGGGTGGAGCGGAGGGCAGGAAAAACTGGAGCACGATGGAACGCCACAGGGCGAACAAAACCTAATTGCGCGCGAGCATCAGACGATAAACAAACGCGCGAGCGGTTTTACGAGCCCGCTGCTGTTTTGCGGGACCGCGGGCGCAAAATTGCTCGTAATTTACGGAGACTCGCCTCCGTTCCTACTGGATCGTCCGTGGATGAAAAGTAATTGGCACACACGATCGGCGGAAGATTCTCTTTATCGTTTGTCATCGAAACTAGAAGTTAATATCTTCGAAGCGGGCGGAACAGCTGATTCGCGGCTTTTAAAGTTTCTCTTTGGAGAGGACGATACGCGACACGTTTCGGCGCCGAGAACAAAGAACAGATAAGTGAGAAAAATTGCATCTGCTGAGAATGGAATGGACCCTCGCTTTGCCGTCATTTTATCGACACACTCAACTGGACTTTTCGAAAAATATCGCTCATCTTCAGTTTTTGTTCTTAAAAGAAAAATCTTTATTATAGACTTTAAAAGATTTATGAGAGAGGGAGAAGAAGAGAGAAAAAAGGTAAACGTCTGTGACTTCTCGACGTATCTTTCTGATGAAAATTCAAGATATATATGTGCCTGGTATAAATGGAACGTTTCTCTCCTTTTGTCTTTTTCGTCCTCCCCCTTTTGCGAATTCATCACCGAAGATACCCTATTTTCGCGCATTCAGGATCGGGTAAGCCTTTGAGACGAGGGACACATTCGTCACACGAGCGCGCAAACATAGAATATACATTCTGAATATATTTCCATCTCTTTTCGTATAATGGAGCTTCTAAGATCTGGAATAATATAACGGGTCGCGTCTTCCAGACTGTGAGAAGGATGATGCTGCGCGATAAACGCACGCAGAAGCGACAAACGAGCGGTAGCGATGTGCAAAATATGTATGTACATGAGTACATATGTAGCGGAGTATGTATACAAAAAATTCCTCGGGATCTGTGAATTTTGCGTGGAATATTTCCGAGACGAGGGAGGGCGATACTGGGAGCTGAAAATAATTCATCGCGTATAATCATCATCACAGAAGAGAAACATTATCGCCATTAGAATTTCGAGCGAAATTTTACGCGAATATATGGGCTTACGATATCGCATAGAATTCACAAAGATTCGAAGCTTGCTCATAAAGACGCTTCCCTTCTCAAAGCGGTTATCCCTTCTTAATACGTTCCCTGATATTCTTCCTCTAATAAAGCGTCTTAATTTCAGAACGCTGTGATATAAAACCTCGTAAAGATTCTATCCGACAAAGTTCCTCACGGCGGGAGGGTGGAAAAGGGGGAGGGGGAGGGATGAGAGGGCGAAGGAGCAAAGTTTTCTGGCGAATAAAGTTTCGCGCGCGTCGCTATGCATGTAGCTCGCGCTAAAGTTTCGTTGCGTAATAATGCAAGCTGCGAACGACGACGACACGTGCTTTTATTACACGCACGTGTGCGACACATTTGAACAAGTGCTGCCTGGTCTCTAAGCCAACTGGTCCTCGGACGACACGCGCTTCGTACAAGATCGCGATGTGTTTGTGTATGTGTGTGTGTATGTCGCGATGCACACGCTGCATTATTACACTGTCATGTGTCGCGGTCTCACGGTCGGACGCGTCTCTCAGGGACATAAAATTCTCTTCTTTATTCGCTAATCGCATCCGATGACGTAACTGGTCTCGCACGGTCATTTCGAGACTGCGTTATTACAGTCGCGTAGCTAGATTAGAAACTAACAATCTCACACGATCGATCCCGAGTAATGAACAATCTCATTTCATTAGGTAAAAAGAGAACATTAGATTTGAACAATTGTTCAATCGATACATTCTTCATACATTACATTACGTCGAACGGCTTCAACTCCACGTGATTAATTAAAGATCAAAGAGTATGTACTTATTGTACGAATGTACGGATGCATGTCGTTATATAAGTTCTTAATTTTCATTCATTGAAAAGACTGATCATTACGAATCTATTTTTAGAAAATAATTACATATATTTCTAGACGATAATATACGGATTCACGATTCTCAAAGAGCTACCAAAGAAAAATGCGAATAAGCAATCACTGTATACAAACATAAAAGACAGTGTAAATAGAAACATTGATATCCGATATTAAAGCAAGTTTTGTGTGTGTGTGTGTGTGTGTGTGTGTGTGTGTGTGTTTCCGTAATATATCTCTATATATCAAATAAATATTTTTTATAGGAACGATATCCATTCAATTGTTTTAAGGGAATTAAAATTATAGCGATAAATAAAATTAGATACGCGAAAATTCTTTAGAGAATGAAGAAATTACTTTTCTACATTCTCTTAAATATTTTCGAAACACGCATGTCTCTTTTGACGGCGAAAGTAGGTTTTAATTTCAAAGTAATATATTTTTCTCATCCGTGTTCGCAATTCGTTATTTCCGCATGGCAGCGAATAAAACAGAGAAATGAGAGAGATAAGTGTACAGCGATATTCATACAGTTCATAACACAGTATGGGAAAGAAAGTAGAAAATAAATAATAATAAAATGTGCTTATATGCGCGTTGCTTCACTTCGAGTATATGAAATAACTCGAGCTTGATTGTAGAATTCGCACGATATTCACTTCGTAAGAGACGAATACACAGAAGTAAAAGATAATTGAATTGTCAACATCTCGTTTGATTAATAGAAGAATAAGATAATAAAAGATAATAAAATATTTCAAAATTCAATAAATTAATTATTTTGAAAATTGGAACAAATAAACAAAAAATAATTATTAAATAGAATAAATTGTTGTATTAATTTCAATAATTAAAGATATAAAAGGGAATAATTTTTAAACGATTAAAAATAGAATAAAATATATCAAATAAAAAAATTGTAATTAAATATATTTCATAAATGAAAAGGAAGAATATTAAAAAAAATACATTCATTGTCAAAAAAATTTGAGCACTCAGAAAAACATCCAATAAGAACGTTACGTTATTAATAGTACGGCAGTAACGACAATCATGCACTTTAGTGGCCGTTCTTGACGTGCATGATCATTTAAACTGAAATCGTTTGCACATCTACCTGCGACGTAATTGTATACGAAATTTCCTTGTTATTAGATACGTTTTTGTTTGGTTTCTTAAAGTTTTTTGTCAATGAGTGTATAACAATTTAAGGTTAATAAATTATTAAGATTGAATAAAAATTAGTAATTAATTAATAATGAAAAAAAGAAAATTAATAAAGTAATAACTTGAATAACATAATATAAAAGAAATATCTCACAGAGGTATCGAAATATTCGGTGCGAATTAACTTTCCCGCGAGATATTCGCAGAATCGCAAATCACGTGTTATGTTCGCCAACTGGATCAATGCGAACGATTGTACTCGCAACGAAAGTAGGCTGATGCATGACAAATGCATCGTGCGCGAGTCCACCTTTATCGTCGTAAAAAGTTGCAGATCGGAAGCTCGGACACGGAAAGAGGGGACAGGGAGCGCGGAGCGTAAATTGAAGATACAAAAGTTTATCCGGGGAGACCGGCACAAACAAATGACACCCCGGCGACTATAGAGACGGTCTAAGGGACAAATTGAATTAAACGGACAGATCCCGCTGTAAAAGCGTCGCCGCGCAAATTGCGAAACTCTCGCGAGTCTGTCCCTTGACTATGTACGACAACCGGGCGCGTACACGCTAATTGGAATTAAACGCTAATTCGTTAAGTGAACGGGACGGGATTGGGAGGTCTCCTGGCGCTGCTGCTGCAACGCTGCTGCATTTTGTTTATCGCCCGGGCGGAAAAAAACGAAGTAAAATATGGAACAAACGGAAGTTGTTCTCTCGCCTCCGTCGGAATTTTTTCGACGTGAAAAAAGCGCGCGTTCCTCTGGCGACCTTTATAACTCTTCATTTATTTGACTACGATTAGCGTAATGTATACAATCTCTCTACAATCTACAGCAACGACGTTCTAAATTCGCTCTCCTTCGACTCATAGTTAAGTGTTGATTATTCTCTTTGCGTGGAAACATATTTTCACAATCGATATTGATACCTCGCTACACTATCAATTATACAAAAAAATAATCATTTATTGTAATTTCTTTAACGTTCAATATAATTTTGACCGAAATATTTTAACACGCCACAGTTTTGAGAAATTTGAGAATAAAGTTGTGAAAAGGATTGTTTTAAAATAATTTACGAATATATAGTTAAACGACGTATGTAATATGTTGAGAGAAATAGAGTTTTCTTCTTTTCAAAATTAAATATATTATTAGAATCCTTCTCTTTTTCTTTCTTTTTTAATTCTCAAAAAATTTAATATGAAGATCAAAATTAATAAATGATTAAATACTAGGTCTGTTCTGGGAAAGTTGTGAATTATGCCATTGAAGATCACAGGACCAATCTACACTAAACATTTTCAAATTATTCAAGCTTATTCAAGCTTACGGGGATTTTCAAATTGCTGAATACAAATCTATTATCGAAATCAATTCAAAATGAAACGAAATTCAATATGGCAAATGTCAAAATTAAAAAGTTTCCCGCTTCTTGTAAAAGTTCATACATATACAAAGGATTTTCAGGTATAATCGAATCCAATATTGAAATTAATGAAGAAGATCTTTGGCGGATCCAATATAGCCAAAGAATAGATAATAAAGTAAACTTTCTGCGATCTAATAGATTCAGTATCTGATCAAGAAAATCTCATTAACCTTAATATTTGCAACAGATTTCTTTTGGTCGAAAATCCTAGCAATGTACAGACTTAATTTCGAACGAAATAAAATTTTTTTCGCACGTGTCAGTTATAAATTATGTTAAAGTAAACCTTTGACGACTTTCTCCGATTTTCTCAAAGCATGATACAGCATTTTTGAGGTAAAAGAAGGAAAAAAAAGAAAACATATTTGTCGAGCATCAAATAAAACTGTGAAGATAATTTGCTTTTCCTCGGATTATTTATTTTTTTTTTTTTGGTCTTTGTTATTAAAGCAGTCGAGTTCCTTGACATCGCGTTAGATCAGAAACATCCACCCACACCGGTGGCTTTTTTTTCACCGGGAAAGCCGAGACTCTATATCAGCATACGCCGGATCATCCGTGTCGTAACTCTCGTGCGATTATCACATGAGAACCCCTTCGCACCCCCGACGAGGGGTGTTTTATCCGCTCGCCCCGAGGCGCGATAAACCCGAGAGCTGCGGCGCGCGAGCCGCCCTTTATCACGTCCTGATTATCATTGGTTTCGAGCCGCACTCTTGCGTCACTATATGCGTGCGGGGATGAAAATTAACGGCGCAAACAACCCCTCTCTCCGCTCCGGAGTAGAGAAAGAGATGCCGTTTTGATTTCGCCTGCGGCTCATTAACGATTCTTCTGTCGGGTAACACGTGCCACCCTGTGTACGTACGTACACACGCGTCAGCCCTACGTAAGTGGATACGATTCCCAGGAATCGAATACGGCATATTATTGCGGACTTTGATGGGGAACTTCGATAGAGGATTCCCTCTATCACAGGAAATCTCATCGAATAATCTTGACTGCTAGAGAGCTCATAAAAATTTGTATGAAAAACGGAAACAAAAAATGACTCGCAAATTTTTTTCTCGTCTCACAAGAGTCTCTTGTTATCTCACAATTCTACGGATCTTCCTTCCGATCGTCAAAGAATTTTTTTATTTTATAACAAGCGAGATATTTCTATCCCTCAATATCTGGAGATCGTGTTGGCGGATTATAAAATAACTGACACGCACAGAGAGGAGATTGCTTTGAACGGAAAGGAGGTTGAGGGCTAAGAGATACCTTCTCACGCGACGTGTCTCTCTCGCCTCCTTCGCTTATCCGTCCTAGCGGCTAACGAGCGCATATCCGATACAGATCGTGCATACACGAACCGATTATCGATAGCGCCGCGAATAAATACGTGAATAAAGAGAAGCCGCTCTCGATTGTCTCTCTCTTGTAATACACGTCGACATGTCCGGCGAATTCGATCATCGGCACGTAATAATACACATCGTTTATCACGAGGTTATCCACGTGTGCTGCGTCTTACAAGATACGAGACATTTTTCACTTCCCAGCCGCGCTGGACCGCGATTGTTCTCGCGACGACTGTCGTTCACTTTGTAATCGACTCACTTGCACGATTTCGTCGCCGTCGGAATTCGAGTTTTTCTGGTATTTTTGTAATATTAAATGCGTTTATTTTTATACCGTCGATGAACAGAAAATCGAGCCCCTGGACGAAACATATAAGATAGAGAGAGAGAGAGAGGGAGAGAGAGAGAGAGAGAGAGAGAGAGAGAGAGAGAGAGAGAGAGAATCATAATTCAAAATAATACAGATAAGATCCAGCAAAGATTATTTTTCGTAAAGTAAGAAGACTAAATTTGATCTTTTTCAGAATAAATCGTTGCGAGGTTCCGCAATGAAATCATTAATCATAACTTCGCGTCGCACATGTTTGCGATAAGAGCAACTTTCGTTTCAGGCAACACGTCGGATATAGAAACGCATACTTTCTTCTCGAAAGTCGGATTAATAAACTTGGCATAAATGAACGGAAATCGAAAGCCGCGCGACGCGCGAAGTTTCACGTAGTAGTAGTCGCACGCGCGCACACATAACATACACAAACAAAACTCCCATTATAGCCGCGCGACTCGATATACCGCGCGTAATTTCATGACGAAAATATCGCCGATGGTCTCGAAGGCCGTCGCGCCGATAAGGTTTTTATCACGCGTTGCCGCGAAAATTCATCCAAACATACTCGACGTCCCACGCGGCGTAGAATCATCGTCGCACGTTCCCTTTCACGGGACGGTCGCGAACCAAGAAAGAGAGAGAAGAGAACTGGGAAGCTTGCAACAATCGCACGTCGACATGCACATACGATAGATGCGCGGCGTATCGCTTTGTAGCGACTATTTCCAGAGACCAGGCGTCGTCACTCGTAAGTGAGCGAAGGGCGCTCGTGACGGGGTGAGATGGGGGGTGAACGGGACGAAAGAGAGTAGACGATAGAGGATGGGGGGAAAGCGCATGGACGGGGTGGATTGTGTCGTCTGTGGGGTGCAGCGGATGCGGGGAGAACGAAAGGGGGTTGCGAGGGTAAGTGCATCGGCACGGAAAATGTGTCGGTCGCAGAAGACGCGTTTGCCGGTCGCCGCAACGCGTTGCTGATGTGTACTCTATCCTTCTCTCTCTCTCTCTCTCTCTCTCTCTCTCTCTCTCTCTCTCTCTCTCTCTCTCTCTCTCTCTCTCTCTCAATCTCTTTTCCTCCTTCCCGCGTTATTTCTTTTTTTCTTCTTTTTTTTCTCCCTTTCTTTCTTTCTTCATCGCCGCCGGTTTGGCGACCGACGAGGCTCTCTTCTCCTCAACATCCGGACTCGCGCCGCGAACAAAGAACAGAAAGACTTAAGAGAGATTATCATTCGCGAATGGGAGTATAATTCGAATCGGTAGAGATTAATAATGCTCTCTTAAATGGAATCAATGTATTATTGTCGAAAAGCAGTAAATAGTCACTAATGATGTCAATTATAAGTATAGCATTGTAAATTGGTGAAATCTCTCACTGAAAGAATTAGTTAATGGTAGTAGCTGTTTTAATCAGTAAGATATTTTAAAATGTCTTATATTCTTATAATATTATATGAGATAAATTTATAGAGCATTATATGTATTTAAAAAAAAAATATCTGTGAGTTTGACTAAAAGTCTTGTTCATTTTTGTGAGTTTATCATATCTTAAGAAAGTGTAATATGTATATAATTTTGAATTTAAATACTAGTTATATATATATATATATTTCATTCCAGATATGTGAATGTGGAAATTTCTCTTCAAAAATTAAGCAATTCAAAATTAAGAGCTACATCTTGCAAATATATACGATTATTGTTGATTTTTCAGTGAAATCTTACTGCCGTAACAGTGGAACATAAAACGCATAAGCGATAAGCAAAGTGATAATGTTTTCATTGAAGATTAGTAGAATATTCATTGAAATCTTGTATCACTACTTTAATCAGTGACTCGGTTTAAGAGAGTGCGATACTGAAATACGTTATTAAAATTGGCAGAGATATATAGGTTCGAAAAATGTTATTGAAATTAAAATAGATGGTTCCATATATTCTGGATCATAAATAACGAACTGTCTTTAAAATGACGAACACTTTTTAAAATGTGCAACAAGATATCCGACATGAAGAGTGAATTATTAAAAATAACTTGGAGGCGCGATGCTCTATAAATTTCTACTCGGTTCGAGCGATAATTCGAAAGAGACAGACAGAGGCAATATGCAGTAGTCATGGTGGCGTGCTTTAAATGTGAAATTTAACTCCGCAGGATACATGTGCTGTCCATTATTTGATATAACGAATACATCACGTGAATTACGCGACGCATGCATGCAGCCGTATCGCGACGGATGTTTGTACGCTCGCTTCAAAAAGTATCTATGCATATACATATCTCGCGAATATGAAACATCCTGATTTATTTAGTCGACAACCGAACTCGCGCGACTGTAAAACCGCGAAATAATTTCACAAATCCCGATCGAATCCGATTAATAGCGATGTTTACAATATTCTCCACTAACAATATATGTATATCTCCTGTTCAGGAAACAATACCGGAATTGTCGGTGCAATTTATTCATCCACTGCACGAGAATTGTAGTACGATAAATATTTCTTTATTCAGGATACTTTATATTTATATTACGTGTAAAAAAAAAAAAGATTCTAATGAAGCCGCGTTAATTACATGGCATTAAAACGTTAATCAAAAAAAGATTCCATTCGCAAAGTATTACGAATCAGGAAGAAATGTGGCCTTAGAGTTACATCGAATGTGACAAACATATATTACATGATCGTATATAAAACTCATACTTGGACGAGAGCGATTCTAGCGATCTTGTCAATCGCGCAATCCACTCCGCTTGTTTCGCAGGAATCGGTTTTCGTTTCCTCTTTGAATGCGTATTTCACGCGCGATAAATTCGCGAGAAGGGACAGTTTTTTCGCGACTCTTTCTTCCTTCTGGCCAACCGGCCTCGCGCATAACTGACTTACAACACGAGCGATTGCTCCAGCATGTGCCCGCACCGATGAAATTAACTCTTATCGCCTTTATTGCCCATTGTTTGATTATATACGGCGTGCAGAGGCCGATTTCCTACCTCGTTGAAGCATATAAATTCACAATAACTGGCCCAAACAGTTATCCCCGACGACTCGTTTGAGTTATCATCAGAGTCGATAACGTTCCTCTTATGAAAACCTTAAATAAAGTTAAACTTTATATAGAGAATTATACAGCGTGTCCCGCAATAAGATGTCCAGCTTGACCACATCCTATTGCGGGACACCCTATATGTAAAATTTGTAGATAGATATTGTCGTAGTATTCAGATATTCTTAATCAATTTTTATCGCTTTTGATGTATCATTTATACAATACATCGTGAAAATGATTTTCGAACAGCGCGAAACGTATAGCGTGATTGATAAACTATCGCAGAATATCTCTCCGTTTAAAAGAGAGAGAAAGAGAGACGGATAATCCTTCGAAACAGGTTGAGCGTGAATGTCGCGGCAAGAGCAAAATAAAAAAAAAAGGGAAGCAGAACAATACTTTCCAGAATAGGAAAGAGAGAAGGAGTTCGCGAAGCTCTCTGCAGGTTTTAGCGTGGTCTTATCTCTTTATGAAAGTAGGTTACCGCTTGAGAAAGTGAAATACTCGGATTTGACGTTTTATAGAGATGAAGAATCTCGGAGAAAAAGAATCCCTCGCAACGCTCATTATATAATATTATAATTCATGAAAAAAAATTAATAGGATTTATATATAAAAATTCGTCGAAATAAAACCCCTTGCACACGGCTATTAATAGCGAATTCATCGTCGATATAGTCCCAATCGAATCGAGCATCGAGAAGACACAACTCGGGAGCGAAACTCGAATCACGAATTGTTCCTTTTTGTGCGACTTATCCGCGATTGCTTCCGACCGCGATCGACGAACGAGCTCCCTTCTTATCATCATACGCGCGCGAGACCCGGACTGCATCGTAAAATCGCGTCGACGCGATATCTCAGATCGAAATTCAAGACGGATCTCTTCGGAGATCTCTCTCTCGCGAAGAAATCAAAACTCCCGAGACATGCGTTCGAAAATCCCTCGAGATAGATACACTTATGCTATATCTCGGAATTCGAGGAGCGGATTTCATTATTATACGCGATGGATGAGACGAGAGAGAAAACGAGATAAAAAGAGAGGGAGAAAGAGAGAGATGCCGCGCTTCTAGACACATATGTATAAATATACACGACGCCATAATTTAATGAGCTGTACGCATTTGACAATTAGGCGAACACACACGTGTCCCTGGCGCGAATGATTAATGCAATAATTACCTCGTGACCGGCGTTCGAAATGTTTACTCTTAAAACAATATCCGTCGCGTTGCGACGATCGTATCGAGATCTTTTTTCGAAAAATACTAGTATTAAAGGGTCTTTTTCTCGTTTATACATAAATAAATAGAAAAATAAATAAATAAATACAACGGATTTACACGTCGATACAATGTTAAAAAATCGGTGATTAAATATTTTTGTGTCGCGCGTGAAAAAAAGTGCACAACTTTAAGATTAGGTAGATTTAATAATCCGCAAAATATACATAAATAATGGTGATCGATATTCTTAAATCCCCATCACTTTAACGAAAATGATTTCACCACGCGATAATGTTGTTACCGAAAATTTCATTAATCGAAGAAAGATGAAGGAACATATAGCTATGATTAATTCTATGCTAATTCTTGCTATCAAAGTTATAGTTTAACGAACAAAAAATTATATTATGTCAGGTCTCTCTGTTGAAGTTTGGATGCATGCGTTTTATTATTTTCTCAAATATTATTTTTTGAAATCACAAAAGTAAAATACATAGATGTAATATCTCGAGAAATTTCAAAGGAAAGGATCGAAAAGGGAGTAACGTATTTTGAATATTCCGTACGCTTGTAAGTCGATTCAATTCCGGGAACAAAATATTTGTTTGATTGCGTTTTGACTTTGTTTTCTTTTCCTGTTTGCGCGCTTTGTGCGGAGAGAGAGATCATCTTTCAATAAATACATTTTACACACACACACACACACACATTTTCTATCTCTCTTTGTGCGAGAGCGCACGAATATTCCGTAGCATCCGACGGGAAATGCGCGGATGAGTTATTATATTCGCTCTACGAAAACACAGGGCTAAAGTAAAATAAATCTCCTCGGCCATTTATTCGACAAACAGTTTCGCGTTCTCATCAAAGCTCGAATATTGTGATACTTCGCATTCTTGCGACGTTTTTCTGTACATAACATATCCGATATATATTCTTCTCATCATCGTCGATCAACAACCCCTCTTCCCCCCTCTTTCCATCCCGAACATATTCATTCTTCGAATATATTTATGAATGAATCCATCCGTTCGCATCGTTCCTTTTGGAGAGACACCCCAAGATCATGGCTGGTGGCCAAAGTAGCGAAGACTGTTGGCCATAAATTTCGACGATCGGCTCGCTTTTCGCGATTATTCACCCCGATCTCGTACCTTACGTACCTATTATTGATCGCGGGATCGAATCGCGCGAGAGAGGTGGCTGACGATCTGAAAAATGGCCGAGAGATTAGATTAGATTAAATGTAAAGTTGATAAAATGTATTTATTTTTTTTATCATTGATAATATTTCCAAATACGAGGTTTTTTTCTAACGCAATTTTCAAGGGAAGAAAATATTTGCCATTTCGAGAGCGCAGACGAGACTAAGAACATGTATACGATCTGGCGAAACTTTCAAGTGTCCCCCAACGAAATGTTGTCGATTCCATGAATTTGTAAAGTTCGGCAAAGTTCGGCCGTTAAAGTGGACCGTTTATCTTCCGCGGAATTGAAGTCTTTCGCAAACAGCGCGCAGTCATGATTTCCGCCATAATTTTCACCGTTGTTTACCGCAGTGTAGTCGTGTATATAGAATCGCGTGTTTTTCATCCCAACCGTTAGAGAAAAAAAATCTCATTCGGTATTACTCTCACACTATGACGACACTCATTTTCCAACTTTGTATTGCTGAAGAAAATAAATCTCGAGAATAAGGAATCGCGTATACAACGTCACGACGACTGACTCCCTCAAGATTTATTTACACGCATTTCCACATTTTCTTTACATATTTTATGTGCAAATTAACACTTTTTTATAAATAAATAATATAATATAAAATAATTATAATTAAAAAAATAAAATAATTAAAATATAATAAAATAATATAATTCTCCAATGTAATAGTAGTATTGTAATACATAATTAATAGTTAAGTTTGTTAGCCAAACCCAAGCCAACTTTTCTTCGAGTTCAAATACGACCCGTCGAGTGGCACACAATATATATAATTTTCTAGGACAAAAAAATTAAATCGAGGAGGCAACGGAAATTATGTTGCTAATTATAAACTTGTCGCGAGTGTTCGGCGAAGAGTTGCTTCTCGTTAGCGCTCTTCTCGGAAATCGCACCGAGTACAGAAAGGCGGAAAGTCGCGATAACATAGCGCGTCAAGGTGATTTCTCTTCCGCGATTTTACATCCTCGCGATGAGATAAAAAACGGGTCGTTCCTGACGTAACGTCCCTGAACAAGAGATGAGATTATTATTGCTGCTGCTTCGCGCTGCCGATCACGCCGGGAATTCCATTCGCGCTTTCCGGAATACGTTAATCCCGATTTAATGGCTTCCGAGCTTATGCAGGAGCAATAATGTAATCCGAGTAATATCTGTTAGAATTTCACGCGTACATTAGCGGCTATTCCCTCGGAGGAAAGATTGATAAGCAGTGATTCTCGCGCAATTTCGCAACTAGTCGTGTCTCCACTACAGATATGTCTGCATTAGCATTAAATTTATCGATTAAACTTGTTACCCTCCAATTATAGACTGCTATTACGAAGCGTTTCTAGATACTATATATATTTAAATAGCATTATAAGCATAAGATATTATAATGATGTTCGATTCTCGTTGCACTTGATACTTATCATAAAGCCGATGCGCGCAATAAAAATTGAGGATTTCTCGATAAGACGCAGGTGTTCGATTTTGCGCGAGTTAAAGAGATCGTCCTTCTCGGATGATCTCAGAACTTGCGGCATCTTGAGTCAATTATTCCCTCTCTCATTTTTTCAACATCTTCGTAACTGTGCTTGACATTAAAATTTTAATAAAGTAAAAGCCATTGAAAATTAATCCAGGAATACGATTTTATTTCCTTTGAAGCTTAATTCGTGAGAAATCGCTCATTTTCAATCATTGATTACACGTTGAAAACTAAGTTAACTCGTTGAGAGAAAATCAACGTGAAATTATCGGTCAGAGAATTTGTAATGCGAAGAATATATATATCCAGTGGTTCAGAGATATATAAACTGACTCCGTATATTCAATTAAAGGAAGGATCGCGGACGCTTTGATGTCGATCGAGAGATCATCCGCGTCGTCTCACGATTCGATATCTAGCCGAAGGCATTCTACTTGACTAATTAAATCACTAATGAAAACGGTAATTAATTCCATGTTCAGACACGGTCTGCATCCCCTTTTAATAGCAAAAAATAGCAAAAGAATCTTGTTCGCGTATCTCGTCTTTTGCTCAGATAATTAATTGAACATTGATTATCCGTGAATTTGTTAACGATACCTCGCGAGAATCTCTTTTTTTTGTATTTTATCGCATTGCTCATCGGACGCGGATCCAGAGAATGTCCATTACCTAATTAGCGTGGGATAATTTATGCGGGTGCACGCGGTAAGATTTACCAATGGTACATATTTCTCGATTGTTCTGAAATGAGACTGATTAATTAATTACAAATGCAATAACATACATGTATGATGCGACGGGATTATAAATACGTTTCACATTTTAAATTAAAATTAGCTCGCAAAAATAATACATAATTAAACATAATTAATCAACAAAATAAGCATAATTAATGAATCTTCATATCGAGATTAAATTTCTGAAATTTTAATTAAATCTCTGAAATTAGAATGCAAAGACAACGCGGATTTGCAGACACGTGTCTTTGGTCGAACCTTAATTGCTAACATTCGACACTGTATCTCACGACTTTATCACGCACATATAAATTCTGAATAATTAATTCGGAATAAATGCGGATTATCCTCTGTATACATTTATTTTCCACGGCCGTAAAGCGGAAAGATCGACATGATTTCCGAAAATTGATCCGGTTCGGCGAACAGTGAAATAATAATCAAACGGCGAATTCGGTGAAGCCGACGCGACCTCAGAGATCCGGGGTTAACAGGAATTATTTGGCAACTGAATCAGTTACGCTTACAATCTGCCCGCAAATTGTGTGCAGAATTGGATTTCGATAGAACGGCACGCATATAAAATTGAAGGATAGTCGCGCCATGCTGGGAGAAAAATACGCATTTCGTCGCGTGACTCCGAATTTAATCAAGTCATTTACTTTGTCAAATTTTCGAACGACAACCTCGCTCGCATTAATAACGAAAGAGGGAATAATTGAGAAAATCTCCCCCTGAATGTTTGAATAAAGATGGAATGTATAATCGATATCGATACCGAAATTTTCTCTGTAAGTTTTTTCTTTTTGAATATATGTTTTTTAATTACGTTTTATATTAAAGAAGATCGATATATTCGCGGAATTTCGCGTAACAAGAATGAGCATATAAATCACATTGATGAGATGAATAATTTTCGTACATTTAGCGATAGATTAAACTAAATTATATTAATAATAAATGTACAATATCTTATAAAGAGATAATTATTATTTAATAAATTTTCTTAATAAATGATATTTATTAAAAAATATTAAATATTATTTAATATTTGGGGGAATATATGTAACATAAATAGCAATGTATTTTCAATTATTGCTTTGCAATCTTTTCCTCTGTAGTATAATAAAGATTATAATTTTTCCAAATTTTTTTCTCGCTAAAATAACGCGATAAGGATGTAAACATTTTTATTAGGGATATGTCATTATAACTTTGTCCAAGCGAAGAGCGATTAGTCAAGATTAATATCGTTGAGCCGAAAAACACAGAAGTTAGATCCTCGCGAAGCAAAGGATTTTATTTGAAATTTATCTGAAAAACTTCCAGGGAGAGAGTCTGAGACTACCTGAGCGAAATTGACCGATAAAAACTAGCTGCGCCTGACTTTCAGGAGCTATTTCGGCAGATTGTAATTAACCCGGGATTTTTATCGCTACAACTCTTTGACGATAGCGTCGAAATGAACGAACGTATCGAAGTGCGAACTCGAAATTCAACCAGACACGTGTCAAAAGCATGTCGTTCACATCAAAACGCGAATTTCTTTTTTCTTATTTTTTTCGTAGTCTTTCCTTCTTGTCTTAGCCTTATTATTTTTTTTCTTATTCCTTCCGGTCTAAGAGAGAGCCTCATTAGCAGTTAAGGAATGTACCGCTATAGATATTCCACATTTTCGTGAATTCTTTCGCGAATAGTTCTGTATCTCGACTCTCTTCACTCATTGTCAGAGGGATACATTGTTCAATAAGATATAAATTTACAGCGGCTTTTTCATCAATCATTATTATATAATTACGACATTTGTGTATGCACATTAATTAAATATCTAGAAAACCTGAATCTCCGAACGACGTATGTTCAGTGCTAAAAAGGCTGTAATCTACATATTGTCTAAAGTAATTAGCATATCACAATGTTGGAAAATTTTGCCATTCAAATTATAGATATCAAAAGTACATAAGCTCTAAAAAATTGCATACATACAAACATATTTACTAATATTCTAAACTTTAGATCTCGTGACAACAGACGATAAGAAGGACATCCGAGGAAGTGATTGCTTATGAGCGACTTAGGATTCTATATACTTTTATATTACTTTTTACAATAACATCAACAGAAGTGAAAGAAAACGTCACGACACAACTTACGCCGAATTGGTCAAGAAATATTGTAGATATTTTAATATATCGCGGCGCGCGCGAGAGAGGAACCGTCGATCGACATCAATTGATCCAACAGAGATAACACTCTACGCGTGTCACTCGCGTCGGAAGAATCTGAGAGGAGACTCTCTCTTCTCCCCTTTCTTTTTTTCTCTCCGAAGAGAGAGAGGCTCCGCGAAACGGTCCCGCGGAACGGCCGCGGATTCGGAAACTGCCGACTTCGACAGTTGGGGGAAACTGTCGGCGCTCACTGTGTGTGACGGGGGGGTTTCCTACCTACCTATCCCTCCTTCCTCCCCCGCGACCTGATGGTCCGCGGACCCTCTCCGGGGGAGTCTTCTCCGCACCCCCGCGCCGCTCACCCACGCAGGCAGGCAAGCCACGAGAGCGCGAGCGTCTCGAACCAGGAACCGTTCGCGTTCCCATGACGACACGCGTGCGTTTCTTCCCTCGCCCCCTTACCCCACCCCCCTTATCCCCCTCGTTTCTGCTTCTTTCCGACGCGCACGCGCCACCGACCGGGCACCTCGTGGCAACAGGTTTCGAAGTAGCTTGCGTGTGCCCGGAATCAGGCAACACCACGGATCGGGACGAGCGGTCGATACAGATCGAAGCCGCGTGACGCGGCGGGAGGGACGTGAAGGGGGACGAAGGGGGACGAAGAGGGGGACAGAGGAACTCTCGGGTTGCAGCGCGGTCCAGGATCCGGATTATCTCGTAGCTTCCTAACGTGTGAGATTTCGAAGGAATAATGTATGTCGCGGCAGGGAAAAACGACGCAAGATATCGAAGTGATTTTGCGGGCGCGAAAAGACGAGTTTCCCTCCCTCCCTTTTTTTTTTTTTTTAAGGCGACAATACGACCGAGGCGGAATCAAAATTGTTATTACGACGGAGGTTTACGATTCCGCCGGGTTGAAAACCACTCTAAGTTTATGCGATGGAAGGGAGAGATATATGGGTTAATACAGAATGTTCCTCCCCAAAGAGCTCGGCTATCCTCTTTCAATGATGGATTCTTCGAAATCTTCTAAAAAAATATATAAATCTTCTAGACTAGAACACACGCTGTATATTATAATAAATATTTAATCTACAAAAAAAATAAATTTGTATCACATAAATACTTAATTTTTTTAACTAATTAAAAAAAATTTTTTTTTTAATTTATCATTAAATTATTTTGATCATAATAATTACAAATATCGCTATTGTTAGAACTATAGGGGTTTGTAATTATATTATATCTATTATATATTTATTTTATTTATATTTATTAATTTTATTAAATATTTATTATATTATATTTATTTTAATTAAATCATATTATATTTATCATTCTAGAAGGAATAAATTATGAACGAAATATTTAGTAACCAACGCAAGATGCTATTGAAAAAAACTTTAAATTGTGACTCCGATATGTGAAGCGACTTGAAACGACATGCCCTTTTTCGATATACACAATTTTTTCCGTTTGTCCCAGAGCTGTCTAAAAGAGAAATAATGTCTATTCGTGAGGGAAAGGAACCGTATAAAATCGATTATCTGTGATACACCTTTTCTGTCTCAAGCTAGACGAGGTGGAAAATCATCAAGAGCGATTCGCAGAAATTTCGAGAGTTTGAACGACCGGCATGAAAGCTGGCTCTTATTGTTAGAGAAAGTTGTAGGAGCAACGAGAAGGATGAACGTTTGCCTTATCGACGCACTCTAAGTCCTTTCGACGGCACTCGATAACGCGGTCAACAAGCGCTTTTCGACATCGACCTTCCCAGATAGCAAGATTACTCCTTGACAATGAGCGAAAAGTGACAAGTATGATCGATTTCGCGTCGTAAAATCGATACGACTTCAACTTTGCGAATTATCTCTCTTGACAATATTACGTTAAAATTCTACGTGCTTGCAGTCTTATTTTTATTATTTTTTTGCCATGTTTCCAGTGTTATGTCGATTTCTCAAATTTCCGTCCGCGTTTACTGAATACAATTTGCTGAAAAGTTTGAAACAATATTTAGTCAAAACTGCGATACCATCTTCGACAAGAAGTGCAGTCTCTAGCAAGTATAAGTCTTCATTTTCAACTTATACTTGAGAGTTTGAGCCCGGAAGCAAAATGCAATATCGGTTTTTTCGGTGCCTTTTCTCTCATAATGTAATAATATAGGGCAAAGAATTATTTCTTATTATATTAATGTATTTTATCCAAAACATTAATATCAAGATTGAATAAGATCGTAACATAAATCACTACGTGGGGATGTAAAGGGATCGATCGACCCTTTGTTTAGATAACTTGTTTCGCGTCCTTAGACACACCTGGGGTTCCATCCGGAGTTTTCTCAATCGAGGTCTTGTGAATCATCTGGTACACTGTACTCTGTCAGTGATGGAACTTGTGATTACAGTTAAAGTACTTCACACTTTGAAGATATTGCATATTGCACAATCCATTAAAGATCTTCTTCATGAACAAATCGATCGCATTATTATATGCAACATTTTTATCTGCGCGTCCGAAGTTTCTTTTGCTGTTTAGCAATAGAAAAAAAAGTTGTTTACTTATAATTTTACTAGAGAACAATATATATAGTTTCTTAAAAAAATCAGGTTTTACGTGAATAATTTGTTTACAATTGAATAAAAATATATAGTTGTTATAAGAGATGTTAATGCTATAGTGTATTATTACTAATCAAGATATAATTATTAATCTATTAGAGTAGTATAAAAACGCGAAAATTCTCGATAAAGAACAAGAAAAAAGATGCGCGAGCTTTAGTTTGTTTTTACGCTACGTTGGAATCTCAATCATCAAACTTCAATTAACATCGACGTAGGACGCGAGCTGTGTCATTGGATAGATCGATACACAGCGTCTATTAGTACGTTAAAGTAGAAAAAAAATATCAAATAGAAAAAAAATCGCCTCTCGTCCCGTCCACGTTTTTTTCTCGTTCGACGTTCGTGGAATGCGAACAAATTGGTCTCGAATCCTTCTCCATGGAAATCATTCCTCCGGGCTTGCCTCTCATTCAGAGAAGCAAAAAAAGCTACACTCGTGACTCGTTTCTTTTCGACAATATTCGATTTATACGGTTCCCGATGTCGCTCTTTCCGCGCAATTGGAAAATTTATGCGCGTCCTTTGCCGTCCTTTTGCCTGTCGCGATCTCTGCTCGAACAAGATTTTTTTCGCCGAGTAAAAAGATTCACGAGCGCGATTGACGTTGCTCTCGATACGCGATCTCTCATTCGCGGGAAATAAAATATCTCCCGAAAATGGAGAAGGAAAAATCACGGAAAATGTTTATGAATTTTTTCGTATACGATGTAAAAAGAGGGCAATGATTTGCAGGCCTTAAAATATCGGTAATGGACTATTCATCCTATCAACGAATAATTAAAAGTTTTACATTGATCCCGATGTAGTGGGCGAGCGATCATGTTTTCAATAAAAAAAAAAGTATGTTATTTGAACTCAATACAATTTCTCGTCCGATTTTGGAAAATATTTGAACAGCTCTCAGATTTTAAATATTTCATACGCGAGTTCCCGTTAAATATTTCATACTGGTCAGTGTTTCGTGTTTCGTTTAATCCGCAAATATTTCGGAAATGTTGCCCCTTAAAAAAAAGTTTTTCGACAAAAATTGCGCGGCAAAGTTTGCTCGCGACTGCAATATTAATTATTTACCGAAACACGACGTCATTAGCAAAGCACGAATTATATATATGTTGCGGTATTTACAATCCGACTGTCGTTTCTCGTTAAATGAATGAGCCATATAGGCCGGATATGAGCAACGGTAATAATTGTGCGGATGTGCGCGCACACGCGGGTGCCGTTTCCATTATCACAATCCATCATTACGAACTCGGTATTATTTACAATCATCGACACGATTGATCACATTCAGAGGAAGAGAGAATCTTTTGCGTATGTTGCGTTGTGTTGGAATTATGTAAAATATCTGCTAATTACGCGTACTTTATATGGCTTCTTTGAAGTCAAAATCACAATACAGATGGATAATATATATTGGATAATAATGCGTTGAAAAATTTAGCCGTCCTCTTGCAAATTGCTACGCGAAATACAAAATCGCAATGTCGCGATTAAAATAAAAATGTTATTTATAATCATTATAAAAGTTAGTAAATATTACATATATTAATTAGAGAATAATTAGAGAATAATAAATAAATATATATATATATGTATTGTATAATTAAACAGAGTTTTATAATTCGAGTTTTAATGAACAAATATTCAATATTGAAGATTAGAGAGTTGCGGGAAAGATGGCTTTCATCCATATTTCGAATTCAAATTGGCAAAATGTAAATAGTAAGCTTACTGGTAAATTTTGCGATGCAAATCAACTTCCTGTCGACTCAACGGGGAACTTCCCGTTTATGAACGTAAACTTCGAGTTCGCTTCAATTTACACAACGGCGACGGGCATTTACGCAACTTTAATTACGCAGGCCTTGATGCAACATTAAGGCGATTACCAGTGCACGCAACCGGCAATTATCGCACGCATCGTGACGATGCGTCGCACGCCTAAGTCCGGTGACCTCTAAGTCCGACAATCATTGCACGCGACACGTCGCAAATAGCTCCTATAGCGCAACAGCGATCAACCGCAGTCGTGCGGCGCATTGCGTCCCACTAAGCCCGCTTTAAACGTGACAATAGAAATTACATTCGAGAATGTCGGAGAACCGATACCACCTGCGGAATACACTCGCGAATTCCCCCGTTGTCTCTCTCTCTCTCTCTCTCTCTCTCTCCTGGTACGACAACGCGATATTCCGCGAGAGAGCTCTCGAAAAGCTCTTTATACAAGCGAGTCTCGATACGACTCCGATATATGTATGTACTCGAAGATATACCCGTGAATATCCCATCTGTGTTCCCGCTGCGTTTATTCTCATCTCCGCGTAAATCCTCGTCCGTTCTTCAATTTTACTTAAGACTTTCTACGAAATTGAAATGCAGAATAAAACAGGAACAAGTAGATAAATATTTAAAAATATTAAAAGACTATATAATTCGAAGCAAAATCAATTTTTGTTCCATAATCAGGAAGGAAAACGATGATGTTGCTCGTTACGAGCATTAATTTATATAAAATTGCGAACTTGAATTTTCGCGGTTATGCGAATTATGTACTTGACAGCTCCGCCTAGAAACGTACGGTCTTGTATATCTAGCGTCAACCTGCTGCAGCGTCGCAGTGTCCAGAATCTCCCTTTCTATATCCTCCCCCTTCTCTCTCCTTCAGGCATTAGGTCGACGATAATCGTATTTGAAATGCGGAACATTACGCGTGTCACGCGTATAATTAATGCTATTAAATTTCAGTCGCGTTTATCCGATTGGTCACGCAATCTTCGTTTCTTAATTTTTCTCGTCTTCTAATCTAAATCGCGAAATCAAAAACTTCCGTTCCATTATGTTGTGTTTTTTTTTTTTTTTTTTATTAATTCAACTCTTTAAATTTTCTTTTTTTTTTCAATTGTTTGTGGGAATTTCAGTATACGCGGCTTTGCATCTTTCTTTCTGTCTTCCACCCAATTTTTCCTTACACGAATACACACAGACTGAAACACAGACGAAGACGGGTAAAATCTGCTATCGGGCGTCCCTCTGCGAGGGAAACCCAGAGACCGGAGTTTATTAGCTCAACCCTCAGTCCAGAAAGAGAGAGAGAGAGAGAGAGAGAGAGAGAGAGAGAGAGAGAGAAAGCGAGAGAAAGAGAGAGAGGAGGAAAAAGAGAGTAATAGCAGCTACTACTACGTAGTAGCGCGTATAAAAAGAGATAAGTATCATCATCAGCTACAAAAATTAATAAAGCATAAATACGGGAGGGTGACGTGTTTCAGCGCGGCGTAGTTAACACGATAGACCGTTGATTTCGCGCGAAAGGTTAATTAAATGCCAACCGCTGAACTTGACCCGGCGCAAAAATGATAAAACGGCAGCTTTCTCTTGAAGGGACCAGTTGCGCGTAAACGCGACGATTCTCGGCGATGAATTATTCGCCTTTCAAGAGGAAGGATACAATTGCGTGCCCGTCTCTCGCGTTATTTCTATTATGTAAGAAATCTTATTACCTTGATACTGCAAATGAACAACGAACATACATGATCTATATTGTCGCGCGCGAGCGCGACTTCAATCCATCGCTATCCCCCAAAAGGGGGGGTGCCCATTTAAGCAAATTCCCCCTCCGCCCATATATAGCGACATGAAACTCGGGATATAGAAAATATATAGGAGCACCCTCCAGCCGCATAAACAAAACGTGTTTCCTCGTGACGAGGGTGGGGTGATGCGGGGGGAGGAAACGGAGTCCCTTTGGGCAAAAAGAGAAGGGAAATACGGAAGGGAGGAAAGGGGAGCGGTTATTTGCACGCCGCGAACGGTCAGACGACTTTGTTTACGCCACCCCTCGTTGGCAGATGTCGGATGTCTTCTTGACATGGGACTGCGTACGTGGGCCTCCCACTCTCTCTTTTTCTCTCTCTCTCTCTCTCTCTCTCTCTCTCTCTCTCTCTCTCTCGTTCCTTTTCAAAATGGCAGAAGTACAAAGTACTTAAGGGCGTGGGCCCGCTCGTCCCGACCGTTCACGCCTGACCTTTCATCGTGGGCCCGGACAAAGGGATAGGCGCGACGGGTCTTAACGCGTGAATCTCCACAGAATTCAGCAGAGTGGGAGACCACTTTGAAACGGACTCGAAGAGCTCGAACTTCTGCGCAATCACTCTTTCGTGATCAAGGTCAAGGCGTACGATGATAAAAGATAAACACACGTAACGGGAATTTTCAATGAGAACGATGAATATGTAGTCTATAGAGAACGATGGACGAAAAGTATTTGATGAATTTGACGAGTTTGAGAAGGAGAAAAAAATTCCCCCCCCCCCCCAAAAAAACAGGTTTTCGCAATCGTATGATTATGACAAATCCAATGATTCGTATTTTACGCAATTTTGTATATACATATATTTGCACGATTTTCTAGAAACGAAAATCTCCCTCCTGAGAAACGTAGCTATCCATAATAATCGGTTATCGGCACAACTCGTACAAATTATTAAATGGCATTCGCTGACGAGGGGGAGAAAGGGGGAGGGAAGGGGGAGAAATCCACAAGCAAACAAGACAGTTGATATCGCGTTTGAAATCGCGATCGTCGAACAATGAAGCGTACCTCAAACATCACGCCGCTCCTAATTTAATCCCTTTAATCGATAGTCGCAAATAGCGGCCACACGTGGCCGATTATTTTCGAGGGAAACGCGCGCGCACAATATCGAAAATCAATAATCAACGACAAATGTTGCCCGGTCGTCTCCCTTCTCTCCTTCCTCGCCTCACATCACGCACGGTCTGATCTTCCAGCGACGCGTAGTTTACACTCGGCCTCGATTAGATTACTCCCGGGCAGAGCAACAGGCGGATGTATGCGTAAAGGGAAAAAGGGAAGGGGGACGGGGGATAGGGATTAATCTCCGACGCAATTTATCGCACTCGCGCGTCGCCTGAAAGAGTAATTCGATTATATTTGCCGATAATTCGATTACATAAACACGCGGACGAATCAGCTCGCGTCGGCGAATTTATAGCAAGCTAAGCGATCTGGGCGATTATATCACGCCGATAAGAAACGTGAGAAAGATGCGCGATGTCTTCCCCTCTCAATCGACATTAACCCTTAAATTGGTGCGGGGGGGGGGGGGGGGGTGCAACGGTTTTCAAATTCTCATTGCAGGTAGTGTAAATTTTTACGAACGATGTCATCTCGTGTACCTTTCAATAATCTCTTTACTGATCGATTCAAATGCTCTTCTCTCTCTCTCTCTCTCTCTCTCTCTCTCTCTCTCTCTCTCTCTCTCTCTCTCTCTCTCTCTATCTATCTATCTATCTCTCTGGCACGACGGAATTCTCGTCTACTAAAGTTTCTTGAGGTACTGTTGTATCTCACTTGACTATAACCGCGTACTCCCGTGTAACTGTATTCCAACGTAATATAAGAAAAATAAACGATGATATAAAGAGATTATAGTAAATATTCAATTTATCAAAATAACAACAATTCTCAATAAATTATATAAACAATAAACTTTTTGATAAAATGCAGCGAAATTCTGCGAATATCCTATCTTTTTCTATCACAATCTATTATTTTTTCTATCACTATCTATTTCACTATCTATTGTTTTCATTATTCTTCATTAATTCAAAAAAATAAACGAAGCTTCAACGTTAAAATGTAAATGAGTTTTTTTTACTAATACTTAAAAAACAATAATATTAAGCGGCGCTTGTTTTTATTTATTTGTTTAAAGGCTATATTTTTTTTATCTAAGATGCGCTAATTTAAGGGTTAGTCTTCGACGAAATTTAACGTGAATTCAATCCCTTTATTTCGAAGAATGCGAACACTTGCGTTCCGCTTTGTGTTAAAACAAAACTATATGCAAATCTAATAACCAATAACGTCGTATGTTAAATCTAAGAAACAAAAAAAAATTAAAAAATTTATTTGTCTTCTATCTACACACTCTCCAAGAAAATGAATGCTAAAGTCAGCGATCGTATTTTTAGAATATTTAGATGGACGAAAGAATCGATTAACATATATGTATCGAATTCGTTGCTGAATTAAGTGTCAAATAAGACGTCAATTTTCTTGTGGTTCTTCCGTAGGAAGACCTTTGCTAGTACAAGACCTTAATTCGTCAAATCTGTCAAGTTTCCTGCCTTCTTCTTCCCTTTTTCGCTCTCTATCGGAACGATTCTTCAAAAACAAATTTTTTTTATATAATCCATTATTTGGTATATTATCTATACATAAGGTAATTCCGGAAAAGAGATGGATCGTCGCTTAAATTTAAACGAAGCGTTGAATTTTTGTAGAATAGCGAAGGGAAACTAAAAGAGTATGTTTTGGGAGGTGTCTCAATTCGTTTAAATCGCCATTCGCTCGATGAGTAGCAACGAATAGGCGCATCGGGGAAATTTTTCGACGCGCGCGCGTTTCGCGAATATCTTGACGAAAGCAAATCGATATAAATATTGATAAGCAGCGCGGGAGCCCACGACGAAGCACAGCAGCAGGGAAAGAAGGAGAGGAACAAGAAGAAGAACACGAAGAGGCGGAATGGAGTAAAACGAACGCGGGAGAACGAGAGAGAGAGAGAGAGGGGTAAAGAGAGGAAGGCCGAGTTCGTGACCAGAATAACGTTCTCGAGCCTCTCTCGTACGCTGGCGCATGCAAGAGCAAAAAGGTACGAAACGATTCGAGCAACACCGGTACCGTCTGGAGTCGGCGACCCGCTCGCTTCTACTCGCAAGCGCTTCTCTTTCTCTCTCTCTCTCTCTCTTTTTCTCTCTTTTTCTCTCTTTAGGAAGCCACCGCGGTGAGAAGAGGCCGGCGATAAATCGCGCTTCGAGGGTATCACGTAAGAGAAAAGCGAACGCTGGATCTCTTTATCTTACGAGAGAAATAGATCTGCACAAACGGATCTATAAAGATGGGAAAGGAGGAGGAGAAAGTGAAATCTCTGCGCGGGATATATAAATATCGTTGTTAGAAATATCGCATACCTCCGAAAAATCTCCGTATAATTAATTTGTACTCGAAAATTGATATTGGAGTGAATTATAAAATTTCGGCGAAATCCGATTAATGTGTGATATGGAACAATATATATAACGTGCGAATATAATTCGAATATCCGCGAGAGAGGCGATATCTCGCGGTGTCAATTATCTCCCGATCGAAAAACGTTGAAACGAGTGATCTCGCGTAGCAATTTTCCGGGAATGGATGTTCCACGCCTTGTTTCGGCATCTGGCTCCGAGCAGATCTGCCGATTAAGCCGGAGATTCGAAATGATTTTTATGATTGAAGCGCCGGGAGTGCAATTAATCAACGTCACTTTAATAAAACAGATGCGCCCGAGTGCATTTCCGGCGTCTTCGAAGAAGAAGTATATGCGATTGTTTGGCCTCTCGCTTTCCTCGCGTTTCTTCCGTTATAAATACTGCGATCGTAATGAAAGCCCGCGGGTGCTCGCTTCGAATAATTCTCGGCAACGCGCGTTGCGTATAATTAAAACATTCTTCCCGTCCCGCAGAGATCTCTCTCGCTTGCTCTATAATCACGTCGCTTCGATGTCATAAAGCAGTCGGAAATTTTCCTCAATCTGCAAATAGATGTGTACGAGCGATCTTCGTTACATTATGAAAATTAAGAAAACAAAAAAAATAGAATCGCGTGCGTTACAGTTACTTTATGGGCAATTAATTGTATAAGCGACATTCTACCGTGAAAATAAATTGCTTTTTTGAAAATTCATAAAAAATAGATATGATTATTTATGTACTAATATAAATTTTCTTACCAATATGGAATGGCAAATAAAAGAGATTAGATTCATCTCTCTCTTAGCATGCGATTTAGCTAGACCATAATATAGGATAGAATAAATAAATTACGGGAAAGAGACGATTATATCTTGAGAATTGAGTTTAAAACACCATTTCTTGGAAGAAAATAAATTAAAACTTTTAAGAAAATTATATGTAGATTATTGTTTCTGGATATACAAATAATAATTTTGTATTAAAAACTCAAATTATTATATTTATTAATTAGCAAGATATTTTTTAGAATTCCAAAACATACTCTTTTAGTTTCCCTTCGCTATTAAACAAAAATTCAACGCTTCGCTTAATTTAAACGACGATCCCCATCTCTCTTCCGGAATTACCTTAAACAAGTAATAGGTATACCAAATAACAGATTTAAACAAATTGTATATTTATAGCACTAGTTTCCCTTTAAGCGTTAAAGCACATTTGATAAAAAAAAAATGACGAAACTTTGGCAGCAACACGTGCAGCAAAATTGATATCCCCAAGTCTACAGGCAATTTGGCAAATATCCTGGAAATCGGAGCGTTTCGCCTCGGGATTTTCACGAGCGAAAGAGGGAAAGAGACGAATTCGAAACACGTGGAAAAGAAGGTACTGAATCTGCTTTGTCACGTGGCGGCGTAGCCTAACTTGGCACTCTCGGGCCGAGTGATTTATTGCCCGCCTTCCTCTTGCCCTTCCCCTTCCCCTTCCCCTTTTAACCCTCGATACTTCGAGCAAGCATCCTTACCAAGGTCTCCTTTGCTCTCCCTTTCTGCTTCTTGGAAAATTATAATCAACTTTACTCCCGCGTTCACTTTTCATTTCGCCGGCTATCGATGCGAGTCGACGTTTTACATCGACGAGGCTCGAAATCAGGAAAAATATGGAACGCAAGTTTCCACAAATAATTATCGATATTTCTAAGAGATAGAGTTTTTTTTAACTCTCGGCAGAGAGAACGCTTTCTACGCGATCTCATTCCAAATATCTCCGTGACATCTCACTCGATGTTGCGCATCTGAAAGGAGAGATCACCGCTTTTTCCGCGAGATCGCGTACAACTTTTTTTTGGATTTCCTTTATTCGTCTCTCTCTCTCTCTCGTCCCGGCTTCCAGCCCTTCGTAGCTTTTTACCCTAAGTATCTCAATGCTGAACTCTCTCTAGTCGTACGCTTTGTCTTCTCCTCTTTCATATCTTGTCAAAGATTGCACTGCGTTTTCTCCGTTTTCTACGCTACTGGGCTTCAATGCGATCACGGTCCATTTTATCTCTTTGTCATTGCGAAGCGTCACGATTTCACCATCGCTCTCTGCGTGATTCCTCCATTATAATGAACTTGGCGTTTATCATCTCACGCTCAAAGAAAATGTAGGTTAAAAAACATAATTAGTATAAAATAGCGATATTAATGAAATTTTGATAGGAAATGGATAATATTCTTTCGTTCGAAAGATTAAAACCTGATAAAATAAAATTACACATTTTCCGTATTAAAATCTCCTCGTAACTGAAGCAGCGAAAAAACATAGTGTGTTTCAAAAATTTCAAAAATTTCAAAGAATTATTTAAAAATATATCTTTTAAAAAATACATTATATTTTTGTTATATTCTTTTCTCCAATAATATACAAATGACAAAAAACTCGCCTTTCTTCTTTTCACATTAAAAACTTTTAAGAAATGTTTGAAGCATTTAATCGATTACGTGAAAATAATTGTAAATAAAAAAATTACCGGAAAAAAAATGTTTCATAAAATAAAAAATACACATTCGCAAGCTAATAGGGCGACATTATTGAATTGCATAATATACACATACTTGAAAAATACCGTCGATATATTTACGGATTCAATGCGATTAGCATCAATCGCAGATAATCATTAGATTCAGACGATAAGTTATGTAATAAGAGATGCAGATTAACGTAATTCTGAGAAATTTCAATATTAATTATTTTCATCCATTTATCAAATGATATTTTTATTAAATATCCAGCATCGTCGAGACGAAGTAAATTAACAAGGATCCGCGGCGTTCATGTAAAGTCTCATATCGCTCGTATACAAGTTGCATATTAAAAATAACGTTGGGATTTAGCGAGATTCACTTAATTGAGCAAGTCGGGATTAATTAATTAACAAGATAAACGTACGATACGCGTAAGCGTTTAATTAATACCGTCTCGACTCTTCGTCGTTGAGTGAATCAACTATAACGATCTTTGACTTGGCCCAGAATTTGCAGTAATTAATTAGTTTGGACCATCGATCCTCCCTCGAAACGAATTAAAACCTATTGAACGGGATACTTACGCTGATTACGCGAGATACTTAAGTCGTCTCTCTTAATTGCATCGTAACACAAGTTTCCGTGAACAATAAGGGTACTGCAAGATATTCGTAAATCCGAGATATATACGAATCTTCGCTTTCAATTAAAATAACAAATGTATAATTACCATTTTCTGTGCGTTTATTTAAACTCTAACAGACTTAAAGTAAATTTTAGGTAAAGTTGTTTGTAAGAAAAGAATTTGTATAACAATTGCGTGCAAATAAAGAGGAAATAAGAAAAACTTTACGAAAGCTCTCGACAAGAATATAGAATCGCATAGAGCGAAAATTATAATACTTTACTCCAAGAATATTTTATACCCGGAGGCGATATTCAAATCGACCGAAACATAGGTTTAATTAAATATTAATTACTGTCCTTCGAGAGAGGAAAAATGCGCGTCGTGATCGCGCGAGCGATTTCTCCGCGACGCGGTTCCTCGGTAATAACGAAATGAGACTTTCCATGCAGGAGCACACGACATTCACGAGAGATAGTTTCTCGTGTTACCGGTGAAATCCGCGGCTAAGCGGTCGTTTGATAGATTGCAATTGCAACTTTCTCGACGATACGGTAAACCGAGCCGGCGCCGGCGGCCGTGCCGAGGGAGACGTGTTCTCGTAACTGGAAAGTGCGGCGACTCGATGCCCCATAATCATCGACGGGTCGATGTCCACGATATTTTCGCCGCGACTGGGATAAATAATAAAATCCTCGGCGCTTATGAAAGATACTAACATGAACCGCCAAGCTTCTTTATATTTTATGGACAATTTTATATATTTAGAATCATATATATTATAATGCGTATTTTATGGACAATTTTACATATTTGAAATTATATATATTTTATACATATGCAAATTTTATGGCGACAAAAAATATTTTGTGTGTGGAAAAGGATATTTTGATACAAAATTAAATATCGAAGAAATTTTTCAAGCACATAAAAACTTATACATACATATATACATTTGGATATATATATATATGTACTTTTTTTTCCCGCGAGAGAAATATTTTTTCGCCGTAATAAAATTCGCAAAATATCAGAAATAAATTTTACGAATTAAGGAGGCGATACGAGGAATGGGACTCGACCGCAGACGCGTGTACCACGCGATTTACGTTGAATGAAATGCCAAGGTCGCGTTAAAGTCACATGACGATCCGCAAGTCTGCCGTTACCGCGGTCTATCTCCTCCCCCGTAATTGCATAGTTTGCATCACAAAGACTTTCTCTCGCCGGCGAGTCTCCATCAAAGGCGAGTGCAAGCCAGCCACCTGAAAACCTCAATACTCAAACGCCTCTGTGTATAAAATCCCACACAGATCGAGCCCCCTCTCCCTCCCCCCCCCTCCCGACACGGGTATCTACATCTCCCTCTCCTCCCCATCTTTCCGATGATTCGCGAAAGCTTGTGTCGAGCGGAGAACAAAAGGGAGAGGTCCAAGCGCGCCGCTCGCTCTAACGACTCTTTTTCGAGGCTGATGCACCTTTTTCCCCTCTCCGATAATCGTCGGGCGGACCGCGAAAATGTCACACAAATGTGCAAACGGCAACTCTCTTACGGTCCTCTCTCAAATCGGTGATGAAGCCATAAATTGAATCTCTTTCCCGACGAGAGGCGCGCCGCGCGTTCGCGCTCTCCTCTTCGAGGAGAGGCCTGTCATAAATATTCATTCGACGCCGCGACAGATCGTGGTGCGGTCCACAACGCACATAGAGAGATACAACGTATTTTATCTTCGAGAGGGAATACTAAGCCGATCATGCAGCGAATGATGTATCGCCAGCATTTGGAGCATAAAAGTGACGCGTTACACAGGCTTGCGAGGGTTGTTCGCAAGTGGGGCGCGTTTATCGAGTCCCTCCCGCCTCAAGAGTTACGATTTACTTTGAGCTAAGAACTCCAAGTCAAACGTACGCGCGTACTATAACTCAGCCTTGAGGATCTGCGTCTAAGATACATCGGACGATATCTCACCGCAATTCACACCTGCGATGCAATAGCTGGACGATAGTATTATTATAACGGATGCAGTTAGAGAAACTTGCAATAGGTTTAGGTTTAGGTTTTTTTGGGGGGGAGATTTATAACAGAGATTAATTAATTTTCTCTCTAAATTTACGTGACAAAATATTTTTGGCTTTAGATAAACATGGATAAACGCGAACAATTATTGGCGGTTTATAGAAGCAATTTAGTCTAATTACGCCGATTATTGTAATTGTTATGATTTTCCTTTTCCGCTTTTTCTTCGGTTAGATTGTTCGATTTCCACAAAGTCGTAGTTGAATGTATAATGTAAACAAAGCGTGTACAAATGCATGTTGCTCACATTGTCAGACGTTGATACGTCATCGCAGGACGATGCAATTCTGCTCGACGTGCATCACAATTAATAGCGCGCCAGACAAAGAACGTATATAACTCCGTTAAAGAGAAACTAACACACACCTTCCAGCCCACGTGTTGGTCTTTTTCGCAGAGGACGGAGAGAAAAGGTCATTAAAAATAATTGTAACTTTAATCCACAAAGCGCGTGGATGTTAAAAAATGATCGATCTCGAAAAAAAATTGCACAAATTGATTGATCGCGGGAGAACAAATAAAGAAAACGGAAAAGTCTCGAATGAACGGAAGCGCCGCGGAAGTTTAACTTCCGCGAAATAGTATTGAGGAACTACATTCCAACGGACTGGAAGGTTTTTTAATTAAATATCTTAAGCGAGGAGTCTCTGTTACTTACCGTAAAACCGATACCGACGGTGGCCGCAAAGTTCCCCGGCTGGAATCTTCCGGTATCAAACTGGACTAATAACGAGGTCTTGCCGACTCCGCTATCGCCGAGGAGGATCGTCTGCAAGCACACAATAACACATGAGCCATGAGCCGTGTGTAATCGGCATCGGATTGCCGAAACTTCATTTCGTACAAGAAGCAGTTTATTTGTTACTCGAACGAGAGAGAGAGAGAGAGAGAGAGAGAGAGAGAGAGAGAGAGAGAGAGAGAGAGAGAGAGAGAGAGAGAGAGAATTTCGCGATTTATCTCGAGAGAGAAAATTTTTCAGAGACATTTTCCCCCGAACTAATATCCTTCCCATGCGAATATTTCCATTGTTTCTTTTTCTCCATGGAGAGAGCACCGTATAAATATTTTCTCGCTGTCGTTTTGGCGCGAAACGAACAGCTGTGCTGACAAAGAGCTTATAAAAGCGTTGGCGAACGCAATTGCGAGGATCAGTTTTCTAGCTCTATAGTCAAGTTCGGTGCACCTCTCGAACACAATCACTGTCCTATTTTGAGATTGTTTGATCCGCTGCATACGGGACGAATGAAAAGAGAGAAAGGGATAGAGAGGATAGGAGGAAGGTAGGGTAAAGAGAGACGCAAACAATGGTAACGAGACGATACATCGGATACGCAACTCACCCAATCGGTAGTGACGTCAAAGTCGATTGTTATCGATAAACGACCGATATACATAATGAAACGCATTGATGTTCGTCTTCACTCCTCGACATCTATTCGCATTCGTCTCGCGACGCTTGTTTAAAACAGATCGATATCACGGACTATCAACATTGTTCTCCTCCTTGCACAATTTTCCATAGATAACAGAGCGACGATCTATTTAAATGAACGTGCGATACATACTTAAACGGAATCGAGACACGTGAATATTAAATAGAGATAGTGTGAAGAAAAGATATAATATTATAATATTAATAAAAGCTATTTTAATTTTAGTTTTTTTCGCGTTTTAACTACGTTCCGCGATATGTTGCAGAATTTTTCAATAAACTTAAGTTTTGTTGCAATCGAAATCAAGTATATTTGTGTTAGGATTTTTAGCCTTTTTCAACTTTCTTCGAGCAACTTGTATCGATTATAGTTAACAAGATATTTATGATTAAATATGGAAATGTCATAAATTTTTTAAACTATGTATATATTAAGGATCTATTAAATATTTTTCAATTTATTCAAACTTAAAGATTTTTGCAGGTTGACGAATACGAATTCGATGTCAAAATTGGATTCAAAATGGCAAAATCAATATAACGGATGTAAAAAATTTTAAAAAAACTCATTTTTTATTAATTTCGCTTTTTTAAATTTGTCAATTTTGACATCAGGTTCGTATTTAGCATTCTGAGAATTAAAATAGCTTTTTCGTGAAACTTCAATCATAAATTTCTACGTGATGGAGCAATTTGAAGGCTGGAAACATATTCAGTGTCAAAAAAAAAGCATGCAAAACGACTATCCCTCTTTCTTGTGTTCGATAAGAAGTTTTTTTTTTTCGTTGAACTGTGCAAATATTATAAAATTAGGAAAAAAGAAATTTCCTTCTGTTCTCTCTTTCTCTTTCTCGACTATTTATTCATTTGTTTTATTTTATAAGGCCACCGTGATCATTGTCAAACAATGACGAGAAGATTGATACGCGCGTTCTATATATCGCGCACGAGAATATCAATGCCACTTATAGCGAAACAAAACGTGGGCTCGTAGGTAGATAGGTAGGTGAATTCATACCTGCCGGCTGGCAGGTGCGCCTCCATTGTGTCCTGGCGAAGAGGATCATTGTCCTTCGCTTGACGATAAAAGTACGTCACCGACCGATCGGCGAACGGGCAATAAATGGTTAAATGACATAGACTCTTAACACCCCTTGCGATTTTACTGCCGAGAGAGAGAGAGAAGCGCCTGTACATTGAAATATAAATGCAGTTTTTATGATGGAGTACGACGGCGATATTTTTAGATCTGACATTCACATGATTCTCGGATCTGCATATAACTCGCGCATCCACATCACTATCTAGAGAGCTATCATTATTGGCGATTATTTGTTACGCTTTATAGGATTAATACTTTCGAAAATGATTCTAAAACTGAACAAAAGACAAAATACGTTCGAAATTGCTGTACAAACGGTAAGGAGATCGTGATTTCTCGTTATAAAATAAACCGAAAATTTGTTCACACGTGCTTTTATATTTTTATTTACGCTTCATTAAGCTTGAATAAGTTCTAATGATATTGTATTGAATTCATCTCAACGACAGATCTATCAGAACTCTCTCTCTCTATCACAATATATAATATATAAAAGGATAGATTTTTTGAGAATGGAATCTCACGTGAAAAAAGTATTCCATTTATTTTTGCACAAAAAATAATTTTTTTTTTGCAATTCTAAACGCATTCTGTATAATAAAGCATGACACGTACATAGCTAAATAGATTTACAGATTGTAAAGCTGCTGAAACTAATTGTGCAGCGCGTAAAGAAAGGAAATTAAACTTGCAATTAATAATCGCGACGTAATTAAAAAGCATTCTTACTGACGCAAAGGGAAGGCAACATGATCTCGTTCAATTTCCCGTTGCGTTATAATTAGATGCTTCGTTTGAATCTCTCGCAGGGAGACTTTTTTTTATCTCTTGTCTTATCGAGCGCGTGCCTTTCGGAAGAGACTTTCCGCACGAAGATCGTAATCGCGATCCGTCAAGAAGGGAGAATGCGCGAAGACGACCACCGAAGACGAGAACCGTGAATACGAGATACTTTGATTTGACGCCGGCTTTCCGAGTCCCGGATTTTCAAACCGGATATCGAATCCTCGGGTGAAGATCCGCGCCCGGGGGTCACGTCGCGAGGCCGCGAGGATTTACAATCCCCCCCGGAGGGGGGCAGAGGGGGGAGCCCCGAGGCGACGGCGTCCCCTTCGCGCGCGGGAAATTTCCATTGAAAGATTCGCAGGGACCCCCAGGGGGTGGTCGTGACGAGTGTCGGCGAATGTGTCGGCCTCAGGGGCGGAGAAACTTAATTCACTGCCCTTCCTTTTCCGTCTCTCTCGCTCCTTCTCGCTGCCTCTCGCTCCTTCCTGCATTGATTCCCCTCCTCTCGCTTTCCTTCTCTCTCTCTCCCTCGCCCTCTTTTCGCTGCCGATCTACCACTGTGTTCTTCCCCTCCCTCCACCCTCGGCGGAACCCCGTCGCTTCTTTGTAGATGGTCGCCCTGCCGCGCGTTTTCAATTAATTGCCAAGTAATCGCCGTGGGTGAGCGAGCGTTAAAAGCTCGCTGCGAGCCGGAAAGGATTTCACTGTGCGATGACCGAGTCGCGAAAATTGCTTCTCAGAGGCTGTTACATCGCCGGAGTTGTAAGGATTATTTTTATCCGAAGAAATTAAGATATGAGGCAAAGGTAGCGTTCCGACATCAAAATTTTAACGTCAATTCGATAGTAAATTCGCAAGATCCTCCTTCCAATTTAAAGATCATTACAACGAATTAAATATTTATTCTTTATTAATGTCAGTTTCAATCAATTATTCAAAAGCCATACACGATTGTACAAAGTAATTCATTAGCTCTGTTCACCCAAAAATTTCTGCTATTTTAAACGGGAAAAAAATTGAAGCTAAAGGATTTCACGGTTTCGTGGAGCACATCATATGGTGACAATAGTTTCGTTATGGATGGAGGCGTGAAAGAGATTTGAAAGTCAATTTATTTTTTTAAATGAAATGACAATTTTTTTATGATCGAATTCTGCAGAGCGGCAAATTCTGGGAAATAAAGTATTAGAGTGCACATGTTCCAAAACTAATAGAGTTTCCAAAATATTTAATTTAAGCAGTCACGACTTAATTCATCAATTTTTTCCTATTAACAGCAGAGATATTTTGGATGAACAGAGTTAGTGGACCATCTTGTATATACTGTGTATACTGATAATACAATAAATCTATTGTCATCTATTCTCTCTCTTTCTTCTGCATAAAGCTTAGTTCGCTAAGAGCGCTTTATCTTCGCGATCATAAATTACGAAAGCTATAAAATATCTCAATATTCTTATTGGGAAAAAAATTGATTCAAATCAATAAAAAATCTCTAATTTAAAGGACATTTAGTAATCTTAAAATCTTATTGCAGATTGCTATGTAAAAAATAGCGAATTATAATTTTAAAAGAAATTGAATTAGTGCTTATCCACATTCAATATCTAATTTTATCCCTTGTTGCATTATTTCATATAATTGTGTATAGAAGATTGTACACAAGATTGAACAAGGCAGTTAAAATTATGATCGTGAGTTATGAGATGCCCTACATAAAGAGATGTCCTTTCACGTTGAAATTTTTTTTCTACATTTGATCTCGATTTTCAGTCTACCATCTGTTTTAAATAATTAGATCATTCTTTTTTAAAGCTTTAATTTAATCTATAATTTTGTCGAAAACTCGTCTTTTAAACTTCTAAGTGGAAAACTGTTCGTTTACTGACTATTTGAGGTAGGAGCTCAATTCTGATATAAATGAAACCTATCTTAAAAATCTTTACCGAATCCATAACGAGATTGAAAAAAGGAGCAAAATTTCGATTCGGACTTCAAGAATGTAAAACTGTCATTAATAAGCTTTTTTCAATCGAGTATATTCCTGAACGTCAGTCCGTAACTGTAACGGAAATGTAAAGTTGAATAGAGGATCGGCTACAGAGCTGTAATAAAAAGTGTGATCGTAAAACGTACCATGAAGGCAAGTCGTAAAAATTTACGGACGGGGTGTTGCGGAATTCACAGGTTGTCACAATATGGTTCTGTCAAATGAGTCCGCCCTATAACGATTTTTAATGGAGAAAAGCATCTACGAACCTCATATTGTATTGTTTATATGTAGTAAAAAATATTCTAGAGATTATATATACGGTCGAAAAGAAAAACAGGAAAGAGAAAAATTATTTCTTGTAACTGTTTTAATTTTCACGATTTTGGCCTCAAAAAGAATTCAATTCTTATATAAATAATGCGAAGCTTACGGTTAATACTATCTTTGCAATTAGAGATATTTGGTTATACTTAATATTTATTATAACAAATAGCAAGATTGTAATTAATTATCTATGGCCGCCCTATTGGATTTGCCATATTGTATTTATCGATTTTAACATCGAATTAATATTCGATAATCTAAAAACTTCTAAACTTTTTTTTTTAATCTGAAAATTTTTTAATTTTGACATCCACTAATCATTTGTGTAATCGTTTTGGTATTAGATTTGTAATCAGCGCTCAAGTGTGAGAGAGCAATTGACAAATGATCGATCCACGATCTTCATTAGTTTAATTTCTCATAATAGACCTAATATTTAATTGCAAAAATCTTATTAATTTTAAGATTCTTATCAAAATTTTTTGAGAATTGCAATTTCAATATATTAAATCTTGAATGGAATAAAACTTTTCCAATATGCATATGCTGCAGCACGCTCTAAAAAGTATATTAAAACTTTTTTTACAACTTCAAGCTTCACAAAATCGTGACACGATAAAGTATTGTGGTATAACCGAAATTTCCATTCGAAAAAATTATGACGTGACATTTCTTGGGTTCGAGAAAGAGTTAATATTTATTAAACTGTGTTATTGATATATGGATGCATTTTTTACACAGGGCCACTTGTATGTGTCAATTTTAAATTGAAACATTTTTATTCGGCTTTTACTTGTGTAGAATCTAACAGAGTAAAAAAATTATCAGTTGCTAACAAAAGCGAATAACGATAATACGCATCGTACACGCGTGTACGTAGATACACAAATCGCGTTGAGATTTGCATGACACGTGCGTTCGTTTAACGCGCGTCTGTTGCGATATGCGTATACACGTGTGCATCGCGAGCAGCCTCGCGTTCCAGAATGCACGAGATATCGCATTACGCGCACATTCATGGCCGCGTGAAGAAAAAAAAAAGCGAGCGTACGAAAGTGGAGGCATTGTATATACGCAGCGGTGCTCAATCAAACGTCGTGTGTCTTCGAGAAACGTAGATGCCCGAATAATCTTGAAAATAAGCCGCGGTTTTTAAAAAGAGACCCGTTGAAATTTTTCTCCTCCTTTCGATCTCAATTTTCAATTTAACATCTATTTTGATACTTTGAGTAGAGCAGTTAAATCGCTTTTTTTTTTTTACTTAATCTATAGCATGACACTCTTTTTTTAAACCTTTAAGTGGGAAACTGTTTACTGTCTATGGCGAGGTACAAAGTAGGAATTCAATTTCTATATAAATGAAATCTATCGAAATCCTCTAGAAATCATAAATGTAAGAAAAATTTTCAAAGGAAAAATTGAAGAAAATTTCGATTCAGGAATTCATGTACGTCGTACGTGCAAGCTACGCGTTTGAAAAGTTCTTTATCAAAGGATGAAAGGACTTATCGAAATGGATAAGGGAGAGATTTTTCAACGGACAGATCTCATTCGACTGCGATCCGATGCGAGACGCGACGACCGGAAATCCCACCGCGAAGAAAATGTCCACGATATAAAATGTAGAGACGCGCGAGAACAGAACAGAAGAGAAGAGAACAAAGGGACGCGAGAAGCCTGATATCGGAGAATGATCTTAAGAAGGCTCATTCTCTGACTGCGGGTGCGAAAGGAAAACACAGGAAACACAGTCGGATACAGAGCAAATTCAGAAGAATACTCGATATCGTATTTTGCGCGCGGAAAGCGGAATATCCATCGCGGAGGATCAAAGGGAGAACATTCTTTCCACATGTATAAGAGTTATAAGAAAAATAGAGTATAACAACCCTCTTACATTTTAAATTATATGATAACAATTTTAAAAATCCATTATATGATAATAAGTTTGAAAATTCCATTTATTTCGTTGGCTAAATATCTGTTTGTTAAATAACTTCATCGTCACGTCCGTAATTTTTTTCTCCGCGATTCCGAAAGTTCTCGCGGACTTCGATCGTTTTTTTTTTTCATGCGATAGTCTTTAGCCGCGGACAATGCCGCTTTTCGTGGTCGCGACGATCAATGGCACATGACAAGGCCGTGTGCATTCGTATGCTAATCGTCGGTGAGGCTGAGGGAGAGAACGAAACGAAGAAACAGAGGAGACGACGATTCACGCTCGCGATATACGACCGATAAACGCGAGCGTGGGTTGCGAGACTCGCTCTCGCCGAGATGAAAATCGATGTTTCGCGTTTTCGCTTTAATGCGCCACATCGCACAGTATCACACAAATCAAGATTCGATCCAAATATGATTTTAAAAAATGATGAAACGATACGGTGAAGTAAAAGGAAGATTGAACGAAAAGAATAAATATAAAATAAATATAAAAGTAAAATAAAAATGCACATCTCTATATATACATATAAAACTAAATAAAAACAAATTATAGGTGTCAAAGTCATCGATATGCAATGGGCGTATTTAAATATATTTATTATTTGAATAAATAATAAATATATGTATAATAATTAATATATAATATATAATAATTTCGAATAGCACATAAATATCCGTTGTTACAAATTTTAAATGGTAGCAGTTCAAATAACATACATCTATATCTAAATTGCAAAATGTGTAATAGTGCATTGGTTTCATATCTGAATCACGCAGAGTGACACATCCTACGTATCGTGACATTTATCCGTGGTTTACATTTTTTTTTCGAAAAATGATGTCTCGTTTATTAAAAGATCGTCCAAAAAAAAAAAAATTCGGAAAATTCCACTGTGGAATTCTAGCGTAAACAGGTAAAGAACGAGTGTGTGTTCTCGCCGCCGTGAAAATTTGATCGATCGCGTGGCGTCCGCTGTCAAAGCGCGATTTTATCGTGCGATCATCCTAGCCGGTGCTTGATTATGGCATTAAAAGCCCGGGTTACGGTATTCCACGGTCGCCGAATACGATCGCGGACAGGTGTCGGAATACAGATCGCGATGAATCGTGCCGTTTGTGCGCGGATGAATGCGACGCGTTGATTACACGCAGCGACGATTCTCGACGAGACAGTTCGCTGATGAGTACACATCGCACGTACGAGCGTCGATCATAATCCGTCTTGGTTTCGCGCGGCACGTGTCCGTCGTTTGTCTCGCGTAAACAGGGCGAAGCGCGAGGAAGGCATTAATCCTCGGCGGAAGTCACGGAACGAGATCGCGGGACCGTTATCGGGGTCGAGATATCGGATCACGTTACGCGCGAGTTAAGGTCACGCGGATAATTTTAATGAGACTCGCGCGTGGTGCCAGGTGCCAGATCCGACGCGAGTTCCTTCTCTTCCTCCCCTTCCTCGTTTCCTCGAGAGATCTCTCGAGCGGTAACCGCCGGATAAAAATAGCCCGAGCAGAGTCGCGGTGTGGCGACCGCTCGGTTTAATAGAACCTTCCCGGCGGAACCTTCTTCGGTGCAACAGCTGCGGGTGGTTAGATTATTATCGAACGGGATCGAATCAGCCGAGCGCAAAATGAAGTCGAGCGAATCCCGCGAACGGAAGCGTCGCCGCGCGCTTTCTCGGTGAATAGGACAAACTCGAAGGAAGAGAGAGAGAGAGAGAGATCATTTATGTAGTTTGAAATTACATTAAAGTCGGTGCGCAATTAAAGAGCCAATTTGTATCCTCTTTGAACGAGAGTACGGATGATCGTAAACGCGTGCGGGAGAAATATCTATTTTCCACGAATTTCGCGGAAAGATAGGAAAGTGGAACCATTCAGATTCGCGAGAAAGTATCTCTGCCATAAAAACGCATTGTTACGATTATGATTATGTCACGAATATGCTCATTCATCGCTGCCTGGCGACTCTGACTCGAATAATTTTTTATTTAGCTATTGCTTCTCGGCAAATATCAATCCAATTATTCCAAGAATTCGCCCGATATTTCGATTCGCCAATAAAGACGATTGAATGATGTAATAATCGTGTTTACTATGTCTTCTATAAATGTTGTTGCCATAGCACGCATTAAAATATGTAAGCAATCCGAGCCGAAATTTTTCTCCTACTTTCAATCTCAATTTTCAATCTAACATTTTTACTTTGATAGTTTAAGCAGTCAAATTACTCTTTTTTTTAGAAATTATTTAATTATTTTAATTTATAGTTTTACCTATAGAAAGCTTTTCTTTTATAAATCTCCAAGTGGGAAACTCTGTGCTGTTTATTTTCTATTTGAAAATAGAAGAGAGATGCAAAATAGAAGCTCAATTTCTATATATTACATATAAATTAACTTTTCTATTATATAATTTCTTTTAATTTCTATATAAATAAACCTATCGAGAAATCCTCGAGAATCCATAAACGTAAGCAAATTGAGGTTGAAAATACGAGCAAAATTTCGTCTCGGGAAAGAAGGAATCACAATGAAGCAATCGCAGCGATTTAAACCTATTATTTTTGAGAACAAGCTCGATCGGATCTGCGATTGAACAATTCGCTTACTGCTGAAGTTCCCCACCGTCAGTTAGAGTTTAACCGATCGTAGAAAAGGCAACATTTTCCTTTTCTAAATTGCAACTCTCTTAACCGGAGATTCCAGTCAGACGAGCAGACAAATCGAGTGACATCTGCAGAAAAATTTACGTCTTATCGCCGGAGGTTATCGCCCCGCGATACGGATGGATCCTAATCGCGGCTGCGTGCGAGTTGTCTTATCGAGAGTAGATCCGTCGCGCATTTCCGGGGCAATGATCGTCGCGACTGAAATCTAACGAGCGGATGTGACGAGATCGCGCATCTGTCTTGCGGGCAGACCGTGAAACCGACGGTAAAAGAGTCGCGTAATATTCGACGAGGCAACGAGTATGAAAAATATCGCGACTGCATTTCTCGGCAAGTGTTTTCCTCCATCAAGAACCCACTACATATAAATCGCACGTATATAATAATATACTACATATATTTAAAATTAATCTTGTGTATAAATGAGAATATATTATAATTCTGTCTCTTGTTTATTTATTCCTTTCTTTTTCTCCTTTTCTTTTTATTTATTTATATTATTGTAACTTTCTTTCTGAATATAAGATATAGTTTAAAAAAAGGAAAAATAAAGGAATAAAAAAGTAAGAGACTGAGAATTATGTATTCAAATTTATACACAAGATTAATTTACTCATTTATATATTAAATTACATTTAATATATAATTTATTTGTATATAATTTTATAATTTTAAATGACATTTATAGTTTTAAATTATATTTAATTTCTATTTTTTATATACGTGCACGGTTTATTAATGTATAAATAAATAAATAATTCATGATTTTTCACAATTCTATTATAAAAAAGAAAATTACTGTGCAAATAAATTCCTCTTAGAAAATTCACAGTTTTACGATACTTTTCTTTTGATGCCGATATAATATACACAGACTAAGCATTCGTGTATCTTAATGATAAAGTAAAAAGTTAGCAAGAGAGATAAATAGTTCGCTCGTCTCTCAGTATCTAATATTTAACTCCTACTCACAGCAAGAAAATGTCACTATATTCGCTATTAATTGTGTCGTTGATATACAGGGTGTCCGGTAATAATTGCCCCACCCATCGTGTGTAGATGGAGCGGGTTAAATCTATTAGAAAAGTTCTCTACCGTCTTGCGATCTTCGCAATAATTAATGAGAAATTAATTAAAAACGAACATGCTACATTATGTGTAGTACGCTCAGAGAAATGGCGATTCTATATCACTTGTCAATCTGAACACGATGCGCAAAGTTGCGATTATTTCTCGAAGTAATTTTGATTACTTGATTAAAATAAAGGCGATGCGTTGCTTAAAGTTTACAATGCGGATTGTATTAAACGCGCATTCACACGCAATCGATTCGCAGCGCAAAACTCGTTTTTAACATCATCAATTTGTCATATAATTGTATAAAATTTAATCGACAAATAGTTGCATGAATATTAAAATTACTATTTAGATAGAGAATAGAAATGACAAGGCGCAGGCACAAGTTTTCTTAGAATTATACATGTATTAATGTATATTAATTAATCAGCGCGGAGTCATCGCTCGGTAGCCAATAATCATAGTCGTTCTATTCTCATAATTAAATAGAAAAATCGTGGTTTGGGAGATGCATTGATATATCGGTGGCATGCCGAATTTCCTGACCTAAATAGTCCGCGTGGAGTCGATCCACGCGAAGTCAATCCACGCGGACTCCTCGGGCGAAGACCAATAATCCAAAGTAAATCGATTCTCGACCCAATAGAATGTCGAGATTCATCGACTAGCGAAATATCTCACGTCTTATTGACGTTCTCGACTTTCGTCTCGTATTCTTCTCTATCCTCCTTGCATCCTTTTCTATTTATCTCTAATTTTTTTCAAAACACGCTCGAGCTCGAGCGAGCACCGAGCACCACTCGAACTCGGAAACAAGGAAACAAAATATGTCGATACTCTTTTGACGCTTTCAGTTGTTTAGTCTAGCTGTCATCGAGTTTCTTATCGCATGTGATGTATGTCTCCATTTACTCACACAAATTTACTTCGTACATTTTAGTTACACATTTTATTTTCTTCTCGTATCCTTCTCTATCCTACTTGCATCCTTCTCTCTATTTTTTTAAAAGACATGTTCGAGCACCACTCGAACTCGGCACGCAGATAAAAACAAAAGATATGCCGACACTTTTTTAAATTGTTTAGGTGTCGCACATCACACCTAAGTGAAAATCGTTTAGCCGCATGTCCATCTGTCATCGAGTTTCTTATCGCGTATACGTGATTTATGTCTTAATTTAGTTACTCACACAAATTTATTTCATACATTTTAGTTACTTACACACGCGATTCTAACGTCGGTGTAGTTCCGAGCATTTTCTACGAGCGTAGGAAATAAATGTATATACACATCATTTCTCGGCCCGCGTTTATATTCGCGCGGATTGGCTGATCTTTTTTAACTAATTTCTCATTAATTATTGCGAAGATCGCAAAACGATAGAGGACTTTCCTACGCGGTTTAACCCGCTCTACCTGCACACAATAATGGGTAAGGCGATTATTACCGGACACCCTGTATAAAGTGAAATAGTCGAATGCTTTAATTAAATCAAATCGCGCAAATCCAACTATTGCCGTATCGTATTAAATAACACAAATCGGAGCGATTGAAATTTATAAGCGGTATTTTCTCAATTCGTTCATCATCTTATAACATCAACAGTTATGGGACAACACTTCTTCTCGCTGCGTGACACGAAACGAGACAAACGAACTGTCTCTCTTTCTCTCTCGTCAATTTCCAGGCTTTACCCGGACTCCTTCGGCTATGTATATACAGATATATGTACATACATACATGTGCATATATCTTGTTGCTTTCTGCATTACCACGCGGCCGCTAACTCAATTGGTATGCGACTGATGCAAGGCTTGCATTGCAAGCCCTACGCAGATGCACGACCGCCGTTGAGGTCAGCGCGTTGTCTAGCTTAGGCTTTGACACGTTCCGCTATGAAAAGATACCGTCGGAGAAAATTAATCTCGTCTTATCCGGGGAAAATGAGAAACTTCACTAAAGGTAGAATAATAACCTCGCGACGAAAATGTGCACGAAATTGTGAGACTTTCTGAGTCAAAATTTTGCTTTTATTTTCCACATCAATTATTCTCACATTTATGGATTCTACAGGATTTCTAGAGGATAGGTTTAATTTATATAGAAATTGAGCTTCTATATATTTTGTATCTCAAATAGATAATAAACGAATAGTTTCCCATTTATTGTTAGAGATTTAAAAAGGAACTTTCGTCATAAAATTATAGATTAAAGAGAGAATAATTTGACTGCTTAAAATATCAAAGTGGATGTTAGATTGAAAATTGAGACCGAAAGTAGGAGAAAACTTTTTCGATGTCTCGGATTTATAACGTAGTTTAGTTTCTTTAGAATTTATTAGAGTGAGACCATTGGATGAGTTCAAAATCGCGAAAAACCCGCAAAGTCACTAAAAAATGCAGAATATACCTCGCTCGCAAAAAGTCTTTAAGAATCTTATCGGTATTATCGAAAAATTATTGCATTCTTCCGCAAGATCGTATTCAAAGATGCTAGAAGCTCGCAGTGGTTTTGTTCGGGGAAAACATTGCGACAGAAGCGGAAATGAAAATGAAGCGACGAGATGAAACATGCGCAGAGGAGAAGGTGGAGAAGGAGAAAAAAAACGCGCTCTTCTCTCTCCCCTTAATTCGATATTTATCTTCTCCCTCCCGGAGAATTTGCAAAAATCGAGAGCCGGTTGCCGCACCGGGGTCTTCAATTATCCTTTATAGGCGGTACGAAGTGAGTATTGACGAGGTGCCCGGACGGGCCTGAAGAAAGTGCAAGGCAAGAACCGGCTCGAGAGGCGCGCGGTTAGACTCCCTACCGGTTTTACTTGGTCCCCCTTAGTGTGTGTAGTAGCTTATTCAAGCCCCCGCCGGTCCCCCTTCCTCCTCCTTCTCCTTCTCCCTCTCCCCCCTCCCCCTCCTCCTACATCCTCCACGTTCTTCCGTCCCACGTTGAGTAGTCGCGAGAGAGAACCCTCTCCTTAATTGCGGCGGGGCAACCGAGAAAAAGTGTTCGATGGCTTCTGGATTCTACTTTATTGCCGCGGCGAGTCGCGCGCACAGTCGCGACTAGGGATATAAAATTAAACGTCAGGTCGCGGGAAAAGCACGTCGCGTCGTATATTTAGCGCCAATAGCGTTATCGCTCCCGTTTGATCCGAGCTGAAATCGATCCGGAATACGGCTTCGCGAGGGATCACTCGGCTTTCAACTGGATCTCCATCGAATCTCGTGAATACTCGCGTAACACGTACATCGCATGGATATATCAATTTTTAACAAAGATTCGAAATTGATCAATGGACCTATCATTAAGATCGAGAATTAGGAAACTTATAATGTGATTTGAAATATATAAATAAATTCGCTATCAATTAAATTCAGGTATCAGGAATACTTGTTCAACATCTTGTCTCCCTTCGTCGCGGATAATGTCTGTATCTCCTTGACTTTTACGGACGATATTTATTTCCTGCATTGGAGCATTTTGTATTTGCATTCGTACATGGAAAATTTATAAACGAAAAATAAGATGCTTGACAAAACTTCGTGGCTACTGGAGAAACGTAGATGACGATTGTGAATGTAGAGATGTGCACAATTTTATTGTGGCGATCAAAATGCTGATAGAAAAATATTGTCTATCGGGAGAAGAAGGATTTTGTAGAAAATTTAAAATCGCACGCGAGTGTCATTCACAATTCGCGCGAATAAATCTGTCCGCGTGAAGTTCTGTTCCGAATGAAGACAACGATGAGAAAAGGCGGTGAAGAGAGACAGAGGAATCTCTCTTACGACGAGCTTATGAAGCGCGGTCGGGCAGCTCGCGAACGAAGGGAGGAGAAGGACAACCCGACGAAGCGAAGAAAGAAACGGGGCTCGATCGCTCGATAGGAGCGGAGGAGAAGAGAGCGCGGAAGGAGAGGGAGAGAAACCGCCGAGAAAGCGAGGACGCGAGATGATGAAGGACGGGGGAATCGTCTCGGAGGCCGTATCGCGGGACCCCCGGCATTCCCGATCATTATTCCACGGTTTCTGCCTTGTCCTTGGCACGAAGGAAAGGTCAACCTCGTTGCGTTTACATTTGCGATGTACCGACACGCGCGTACTTTTATCACGCTCGATATAAATCCGAGGTGATTTATCGTTACGAAAGAAATGAAATTCCTTAGAGAAAGAGAGAGAGGGAGAAGGAGCTTATTTTTTTTTTTTTTTTTTTTTTTTTTATTTATAAATGGAAGTAATTTCCTACGAATTAATGAAGATAGAAATTACGCCGTATTTAGCGGCACTTACTTTGTGCGCAAAATTGTCATCTTTCTCCTGGTCCCTTTTTAAGGAGCTCCTCACGTGCTCGAAGTCGCTCGTTGTTCGGAACGTTGGACTGTAGTTGTTTCCGAGCACCTCCGCAGGTGGCTTATAATCGCGGTATCCGGTAGGCGAGGGTGTCTTATTGAGGGGTCGTTCCCCGGTTGCGGGCGTAAGACCGCCGGAATGAGCACTCGCGACGGTGGATGAGCGCTCGTCGTCCATCTCGAACACGTCGTCGCTCATGCTGTCCTCGGCTGTCATAAGCTGCGAATCATAGTTCAACGACGGTCTTTAAATATATCTCCTGGATGGTTTTAACCAATATAGTTTTAAAAACATTACATTTACAAATTCAATTGTATGGAAGTCGATCGAGAAGCTGAACATCCTAAGCGACCTGCGAGAGATCCAGTTCGCCACGTATCTCATTGTAATCTCAAGGCCGCCTTTTAATCGTATTCGAAAGTGTTGTGTCGGACGCGAGCAAGTCCTTGCGATATTCCCGGCCGCGTGATGGCCGAACTTCTCTCGCAAAACGCTTGTAGCGCACATTATCAGAGCTATCAGAGACGAGAACCAGTCCAACGATCTCGTCTACCATCGTCGCGCAGAAGCGAATGCTGAAATAACTGTCCTTCGATCGGCCGATATCTTCATCTCCGTAAAACGGACGCGCGTTGTAACGTCGAGATACTTAAAGTCAATTAATAAGTCTCCGGCGAAACCAAGATGTAGCGTTTAGATCCCGACATGTTCGTATACGATCGTAAAATGAGGTACAACCGAGTATTACTGGGTCTTTTTATGGAGTCGCGAGTGCGATGTAAACGATTAACTCGACCAAAATGTCGCGGTTTTCATTTCAATTTCTCGCCTGCAAAGGCGAGTCTTGTGAGTAGCCTCTACATTTCTTGTACCATCGTTTTAATCCGCGGCTCGTCTTGTGCACCACAATCATTTCTATTTAGATATTATTGAGAGAATATGATCGAACTGAATATTTTAAAAAATTTGCTACAATGTCGCATTTTAGTAATAAATTAATATTTTGTTAGGGTAATTAATTACTGGTAGAATAATTTAATTAATAAATATAAATTTAGGGAGAGTTATTTTATAAAGTACCAAAAAAATTTACTAAATTTACTAACTCTTACTATAAATTATCCTTGATTTATTTATAGAATAATTTAATTTATTTGTAGGGTAATTTAATTAATACAGATAAAATTTGATAGATAAATTTATATTTATTAATTAAATTAAATTTGTATTTATTAATTAAATTGCCTACCAGTAAATAAATTTTTTTACCCTAATTAATAATTACAAAGAAATCGCGTTTTTTAATTGGATGTACATCCTCCCTTGTAAAATGAAAATTATCAAAATACATCTCTCAGTTTGGAGTTAAACGTACGTTCGAAATATGATGCGAAAATTCGCGAATTATGACGTCACGATGGCGTTGCTTGTCAACATCGAAAGGAAGTTCATACGGAATCGATAAATTTGCATGAAGGCGAAAGGCGAGCGGCATACATGATTAATAGCGCACTGTTCTTTAGCGAAGAGGTTCTTCACCGAAGGCAAAGAAGTCCGATATAATCTTTAGCCGGCTGTCCGTTAAATATTTTAGCTCGGCGAAGGTTATTTTAGCGGCCGCTAAAGTACTTCGCGTATTCATCGCACGACTTAATGGTTTTTATAGACAGCGCGTACAAATAATAGCGTAGGGACGGATTATTAAGTATTAGTACTATCGTCAGCTCTCGCATCAATTATTGACATTACTGGATTCGATATGTTGTGGAAATAGTGTATTTCACATATCCTTCCTTTCTTCTACTTTCGATATAGATATAAAGACCGGTTGTCTCTAGGCTTGAATTAATAACTTATAGAGATACTATTATCTTACGCAATTACGCAAAGTGTGACAGAGGTCACTTGATAATGGATACGCACATTCGCTTCCCTTCCATAACGGTTACCCTTCATCACACTTTACCCCATAGACGCATTAATCCCCTCTGAAGGGATGTCGCGTGTTTCGCGCACAGCGACTTTGATTGCGCGAAATCAGTTCAAATATATATGTATTCACATTGGATAAAGAATCGAAATATATAATAATTATGGCAGAGATAGATATTGTACATCATTTCTTTTTAATTATATAAAATAGAGACAAGCGTATTTTTTTCCGAATCATAAATTCTTCTATATATAGCGACATTAATCTAATACGATCTTTATTTGCTTACTGATATGAATTTTTCTACAATAGAATGAAAATTTAAAACCTAGAAAAAAATGACAGATACTAAGGGAAAAATGGACTTAACTTTTAATTTCCTAATTTTCATTCTATTTTCGTAGAAAAATTAAAGTTAAAAATGTTTAATATAGACTGAATTTACTACGCCAAAAAACATAAAATACATAATAGAATATTCTTTTTTAGTTTTTTGTTGTTATAAAAAATCCTAATACTTCATCTAAATTTAATATTATTTAAATCTTCATTGAAATTATAGATTATACATAAGCTATATACAGACTCTATATCGAAGATAAACGCCGTTATCAAATGAAATGCAAATCAAAACACACGAACAATATCGTTCAAGCTATTTCATCTCCCTCAGCATCATCCTATCCGAGACATAATTACTTAAATATTTGTAAATTATCGACAGTGTTGGAATAAATATGTTTACGCAAACATTTGATACGCATGCATTTTTCGAATAGCAGTTTCATTAAAATCGCGTATAGCTAACAATAAGATAATCTGCCGGTGATGTATCACACTGTCCGAAGGGAAGATTCGGCCCTTCAAAAAAAAAAAGGGGGGGATGAAAATTACAGCTTCGGGAGTGCCTTATTGATCGAACACGCCAGATGCTTAATCGAACGCACGATCGATGGTGAGCCCCGTGATCCGCGTACAGCTATCGTTCTTAGGATACCTATCGCCGCTCTCGTTACTCAACAAGCGACGATATAAAGTCGACAGAGGATAATTGGGTTGTGCGAAAGCGTAATACCGGCACATCGAGACACCGTGACACGTCGCGCGCGCGCGTTTGTCGATCGATTCTTCCAAAAATATACTTACATTAAGAGACGCCGAAGTGGGAACCGTGACCATGGATGAACCATCACCAGCACCGCCTCTCATCGTGCCCCTCTAAATGCGAATATCGTCCCTCGAAGATCGCCGGTCGCATTGGGTCACTGCGAACAGAAAAATCACGCCCATCGGGTCACTGCGATACGGTCTATTTAATCGTTGTGAGGAAGAAATAAATCGTCTATCGCGAGGAATTTTTATGTAAGGCCATGTAATCTGGAAAGGACGACCTTTCAACTTTTAGAATTTTTTTTTTTAATTCAAAAAATGTCTAGAAAATTTCGCTTTTTAGAAAATTCTATGTACGACGTACATGTGCGTAATTTTATTATTCTAATAACAATTATTATAAAAAATATAATTAATTATTATTATAAGAATTATTATAATTAATAATAATAATAATAGTAATAATTAATAATACTTTAATATTAATATTTAATAATAGTCCATATGCGAAACACGTGACGCACTTTAAAAAGAAATTGAGCAGATTTTATTCTTCAACCTTTTTGGGGGGCGACTCAACATTTCTCCCACAGAAAGTTTACAATAATGGGACGTTATCACGTTTTTAGGTGACTGATTCTAGCGTTCGAATATAAATTTGTTCTCGAAGTACGTGTGTGTGCTTTGAGACAAAAATCAAAATTACTGACACGCCGTGACAGAGTCGTTACATCGATTTAGTCCTGGTGAAGAAAAATCGAGAAACATAGCGCTTCCCTCGTCTGAATTTGATCTATCCATTCATTTTCAACCCTCCCCGGCTCACACGGATCATTTCTCTCTCGATGCTCCATAAGTGCGTCTGCTCTCTGTCGAGACCCAGCTTCTTTCTCTCTCTCTCTCTTTCCCTCTCATCGGTACATTTTATGGCCTAACTCTATAGCGTTCTATGTCTCTTTTCCATTCAATCTTCTCTCCCGCTCTCTCTCTTTTTTTCTCTTTCTTTTGACACGTGTGCTTTCTCATCGCGTCTCTCTCTCTCTCTCTCTCTCTCTCTCTCTCTCTCTCTCTCTCTTATTTCTACGTCTTCACACGTAACGTGCACGCATCATTTCCGCACGTAAGACGTTCTATCTCTCTCGGATGCGTACTCTAATCGCATTCGAGTATCGTTTGTCACACTCGACAGGCAGGACGGCCGTTCCATTCTCTCTTCTCTCTCTCTCTCTCTCTCTCTCTCTCTCTCTCTCTCTCTCTCTCTCTCTCTCTCTCTCTCTCTCTCTCTCTCTCTCGCTCTTGCCGCAGCATCCACGCTCCGTATTTCATCTCTCCTTCATTCTTTCAATAACCTCTCTCGCTCGCGCACGGTTCTCGTCTCCGTCACGTGCGCGATCACTTGGACCGAGAGCCTGTCGTTCGTCTCTGTCGTTCGTCTCTGTCACACGTTCTCTCGACGTGGTCCACCCACTGCAATGAGTCCCATCCGCCCACGTTACCTCTCACGCACTCTTCTCTCGCTGTGGCCGATCATCCGTTGCGGGATCGGGAAGCGAGAGACAAAGGACATTCTTTTTTCCTCCGCCAATCGTGCACGCCCGGCCGTAATTACGCCTGTAATTGCGATTCGCAAATTTATTACGTTTCGAAAACACGATAGCGACAAACCGCGGAGTTGATTTTTTTGTTATATAATAAACCCCTTTTTAAATCTCTCCTTCAATAATGCGCGTAATCCTTATCTTCAAATCCTTTCTCGTGTAGTATTTCATCGATTTATTTCGTCGATAAACTTCAATGCGAATTGAGAGCGCGGATATTTCTCGTTTTAATAAGACGATAGATTCGACTTGACAAATGTCGAGCGACTAAGCAAAAAGCTGCTCTTCCGCTAGGATGCTCCGTTCATCTTCCGCGGAAATTCTCTGTCCTTGAAATCAATACTCGGTGCGCTTCCTCCAGGTTTTTCCTTCGATTTCTGTGGTCAATCGAGCGAAACGTCGGAAACGTTATCAGAATCAGCACGCTCGAGGAGAAAGAGAGATGTCATTATTTCAGTCTATGAATGACTTTTATATAAAAATGTTTACGCAAGGGATTCCATTGAATTGAAACCATTTTCGCTGCTTAATCAGCGTACAATGACTACGTAATATCGATCAAGATTTTCTCATTCTAAGCATTCGGCAAAATATTTACAAGCACAATGCGAAATGTCAAAAAATGTCTCGAAGAATTTTCAAAAAAATCTTTCTAAACGTAACTTGTACTTGTGAAATAAATCAATATGTTATAGTATAAGAAATCTCTCAAAATTTTCTCAGATTCCCAAGTGTCTAAATTGCCTATCGTGAATGACATTTTAACATTTCGCATCCGGATTTTCATCAATTCCATCGTCGACGTATAACACGGCCGCGCAGCTTTGCCGAATAGCGTCAGCGATTCCGTATCTTACCCCGTAATCATGGCGATATTTGATTGTACGACGCTTTGATCGTCTCTCGCTGACCTTAATGAGAGCGAGTTCGATCGAGTAGAAAGGCCATCGGGACCCGTCGATCGTCCGGGTGCCGCGTCGCGGTAAAAGCCGTCTCTCTATATTTAGCCACACACGGCTACATATAATCCCCACCTACATACGTGTCGCCCGTACGTTCCGCTCGTGTTTTTACGAGCCCGTATCACGTTTTCATTATGTTTACACGCGTCGCGAAATTGTCGCGCGCCGCAAATTGCGCGCGTACGCGCTCGAAACATCGATCGACGGCGGAGTTTATCGAGAACGATTACAACAGTTCGATAGAAAGAAAAAAAAAGATTATCATATTCTCATCTCGACACAGCCGTGACCACAAAGTTATCACCAAGACACCATCTCAAATATTGATTTATCTACGTATATAATTTACTATCAAATATATATGACGGTAATCACGATCGCGTACGAAATTAACGACAGCGTCGACTTTACGTGTAAACGTCCCCATAGCAAGATCGAATCTCGCTCTATTGTTATCATTTCGACATCACGTTTATGACCTGCCGCTGTACATCCGCGCAACCTGCACTATCTGATCTCCGCATCTCCGCGACACAATTATAGGGGTTGCGATTTTTAACTGTGGATTCTCTCTGCCAACGTAATAAATCATATCGGATTCTTTTATCTAACATTTAGAAACGTAATTTAGTTATTACCCGGGAAAGTTCTCATCGATCATGTTTGCAGCAAGAAAATAATCGGTAATCATCAGAGCAAAAGTCACAGGAAGATTATTTTAAAGCGGCGAATTGTCCTAAATTACATAAAGTAATTAATTAAATTAATTATTGATAAATTAAAATTGAATTAATAAATTAAATTTATTGTTATATATAAATATTGTAAACAATTTAAAACTTTAATTTATTATACATTTTTATTTATTCGAAAGATCCGAGCAATGTATGGAAATTATGTAATAATTAACGAAAACTCGGTCAAATGCTGTGAATTGGAGTTATTATACATATGTATATACGGCTACTCACAACAACTTGTTACACTTTTCGCCGCGCATGTGCACTATCGAAAAGTAACTATAATCGCAAGTAAATACATATCTTTATGGTTCATTGCTCTACTTTGTTCTATTCCTACAGGTGGTAATTCATATGTATAATCACTTGGACAACTTTACATTTAGAAGCAACGAAAAATTATAATCATAAGAAACTTAAAGATAGTCTAAATTAAAAAATATTATAAATCAAGTTCTCTTTATAATATCTATCATAAAGCTACATCACCGTAAATGTCAAATACGTCAAGCATTTCTCTGCTGTTGCGAGAAAACGTTCTACATATATATAGACTTAGGCGGTGACTTTGAAACAGCGCTTCGACAACGCGATATTGATTAAATGTCATTCCCCGAAAGGCTATGTCCGTCCCGGTGTTGAAGTGCGTTCCGGTGGACATCAAGGTCGCGTACGAGTATCGCTTTTCTCTATTTCCAGTATTACGAGCGCGTACACGATGGAGCGAAGATTAAATATTAAAGCACGAACTCTTTTTAACGCTCTCGCGCAAAATATGCATCTTTACCGGATATTTTTCGCCAGGAGATTGCTTCCAAGTTTTAGAAGAATAATATCGCAGCTCGCTGATTTTCTTACGCCCGATCGCACAATCGATCGCAAAACACTCTTTTTTTAAACGACACACAAGCATTCCTGCGATATATAACATCGTTTAGGATAATCGTGACATATAAAGAAGAATCGTTGAAAGTGTGCTGCTCTTAATCGTTTAAAAAAAAAAGTCAACTTTGTAAATGCAGCGAGTAAAGAATTTATTTAAGAAACTGGCCGCGCCATCAGTTGCAAAATGCGACTATGTTTGCACACACAATCGCGTGTACAATTATTCAAATAACTGTTATAATTGACCCTACCTTTAAAGTGTCCCTACTGAGCGCTCGCTGTCGGAGAATCGCGCCTTCCAATCGTAAATCGAACATCGACACACCTATCTAACGAGTCCTCTCACCGAGAGGGATCCGAGAGAACCGCTATCACTTTACCACGCTACCACTTTCCCGATAAGCGACTCTAGTCTGGCCGATAACGCGCCGCGGTGACGTAACAACGACGACGACGACGGAGACACTCACCTTCCACCGCCGTGCGGTAGGTCGACCCACTTTTCCCATAAACGCGGACGGTGCAAGTCTCGCTTTCTCCCTCTCACACACACTCTCGCCTTATCGATCCCACCACTCTCTCCCACGAATGTCCCTCCTTTTCGGGAGATGAGTACCGAAGACTCGCTCGTTGTGGAGTTGTAAACAGTACAACGCGCGACGCGATTCACTCTCGTCGAGCTGCCGCTCCTACGCCCTTCGAGGACGAGTCGTCATCCGTCATGACGACGCTCTGCCCGCTGTTCGTCACGTGACGCACTAGCCTGACCGACGCACGGAGTCACGGTCGTCGCGCAGCTGACGCGACGAGAACCCCGGAGTCCGTGGCACAATGGAATTGAACGCGACGAGAACTCCGGAACGCACGCGAGGCCCCGACGCGAGTTTCCGCGACGCACATATTCCTCTCTCTCGGAAGTGCAAGGAGCGTGAAAGGACGAGGAGGGTGCACGCAAGCGCGCAGCGACCATCGTCGATCAACTTCGCGCTATAACCTTTCCTCGACTCGACGTCGCCGTCGCGCGCGCCGTTTTACATCACGTGCGTATTTGCGCGAGTGTTGCGTCACCGAGCGCGCGCGCACGTGCTCTCGGATATGCATGCGTTCGGCGTGGATCCGCGCGTGTGAGAAACTCGCGTTGTCAGACGGAACAGCGAGAGACGTCGGTGTCTAATTTACAAATAGGCGATGAGGAAATATTAAGTACGGGAACATATATCGTATTTCTTTTTATCCCGCGCGGATTTTCTCTAAATTTTCTTAAATTTTAAAATGTATATTTTGGGGAAATGGGTAGAGAGAAGAAAAAGTAACAGGCGCGGTAATTACAGATGAAAAGGAACGGATCGGGGAAATTTATTCTTGTAACACGACGCAATCGGCGGTAAATGTTAAAGAGCGAAATCACCTGTTGATAAAGATTCTTATCGTGGCATAGCGCTTTCTCGATAGATTGTCATCTTCCGCAAAGGTAAATCCTACTTTCTCTTAAAATCTCCTGTCTTTTTTCTGCCTATGTAAACTGAACTATCCACTGATACAAGAAAGGAACAATGACACTGATAATATAAATGAAGTATGTCTACGAAAAAGAGAGTAGCAACGCAATATGTCGCGAGAGAGACAAATATATTCTTTACAGGAGAAATAGGCTTTTTTTATTTTCTAAATGAGAGAGAGAGAGCATTTTTTTTCTCTAAGGGTGTAGAAATATCAGAGAAGTCTTTGGATTTTTTTAAATAAATTGATACTGTAACAATAATATTTTTAACGAAATTTTTTGTGAGTATCGAAGTGTTTCGGAATCGTATCATTATTTCGGCGTAAATCGAACTTTCGAATACTACCGATGACCATCTCGCGTTAATTTAAAGTTCACAAGTTCACCATGAAACGTATAGCTACTGATAATTGTATTCTGTATTAAAAATTCCCAGAGTTTTATTATCATTTATGCAAACTGAATTTTTAAGAGATTTCTGAGACTCGCATAAAATTTTTAGAATTTATCCGAGTGCAAATAAAATTGACTTACATAAATACGCGAGAGCATGTTATGCTACAAAAGATTCAGCATCTTGTCATTACATATACATACATAATTCTCCCGTGCAAATTATATTCACAACGGAACTGAAACAATTATTAGACGAGCTATCTTTATATCTATAAAATTATAATTTCAAAGATGATAAACTTTATTAGCAGCTTTGCGTTGTTAAATAAGAGCAATCGCGAAGAAGGTAATCTCGAATTCGCATGGAATATAATAAAGATAGAATACCCGTTTGATTTAAATACCTACAATAGATGTCTCCTAGACAACACACACTATAAAACGAACGAACCCCTATTTCGGAAAATATATTCGTAGAACAAGCAGAGCCCTCATCATCCCCCGCGAGTTTTCCCGCAAGTCGATTCTCGGCATATTCGCCGCCGATAAAATCGCGCCCCTGTCGGAATTACCAGCCCCAATCTACTACGAAATAAGGGTGGCTGAGGAGGGTGACGCGGTGAGTCTCGCGGGTGACGCGAGGATCGCGGAGGGGTTGGTGCTCGATGAAGTCGCCTGCGCGAAGCTTTCCGCGGTTTGGAGGCTCGCCACAGGATGGCGACGCTTCTTCGAGCGACAGGAAGTGCGCCTTCGACCCCTGCGCGAGCCAAGGACGAATCGGCCAATCGGGGTGGGAGCGGCGAGTCCGAGATCCGAGTAATTTCCTCGGAATTCAAGGGCGGCACGACCGCCATTTTCGCTAAATTCGATCGGCGACTTGTGTGACGATTCTGCCGATCACGTTACGCTACAAGATCACCGATCTGTATCCCCTTTTTTCATTCATATCCTTTTGCGACAATATCGCGGAATAGGGAGAAATATGTATAGAGAAAAATTTGTGACGAAAACTTAATGTTTGCGTATAATCTAAGTATAATATAAATGACAAGTTTCGGCAGCAACGATCATGAACGATCAAGATGTAAATCCACACTTGCGAGTTTCTCGCGATAGATAGTTTTGCACGAGTCACACGCAAGTACGCAATTGCCGTGTAAGTAGAAGCCTTGCTCTTATTTTCAACTTCTATTTTTTTCACGTTTGTGAATTCTAGAAGATTTCGATAGGTTTAATTTATAGAAATTGAGCTCCTATTTTGTGTAAGCAGTAAAACAGTTTCCCACTTAGAGGGTTAAAAGAAGAGCTTTTGAAAAAATAGATTAAATATAGCTTAAAAAAGAAAGCGATCCGACCGCTTAAAGTATTAAACCAGATGTTAGATTGAGATTAAAAGTAGGAGAAAATTTTCGACTCGAGTACGCATCGTAATTAAAATAAACGGGCGTACTCGATCAATGCAAGTAGTGCACATGAGATTGAATGAGATAGATACATTTGTGTCGAGCAATATTAATTTGATAATTAAATAAAAATTATTAATAAAAATGAAAAAATATTATATTAATTAATCATAAAAAATACTAACGGAGAATCACGCAGATTCGTGAGTCGTTCGCGATTTTCCCAAAAGCTCGTGAATGATACCACATACGTGTGCACGATTCGCGTTGCATCTATCCTCCGTCTATCGTATCGTATTTAATATCCCACTTGATCTCCTTACAAGTACAGACATCGTAAAATTTAAATGAGACATAAAACACTTCGACAAGATTTTATCCGCACAGCGCGCTGTCTCTGCGCTTTTATTAAACTTTCACTGTCGCTTCTTTATTTATCTTCGCGCGTCTTCGACCGACGAATTTCTCGAAAATGTCGAATGCTTCGACACGTGAAATCTCCGGTCCTTCCGTCCATATCCGTCGTTTCAATTATGCAGATCCGCCCTGCATCGACAGCGAAAGAAGAAACGATTTACATATCGCGAAAATATACATGCCACAGGGATGTAAATCGCGCGCTCGTGCACAAGCGACGACGACGACGACGTCGAAAGTTCGCATGGTAGGAAGCGAAAAGAGAGGAATCGAAAGGAGATCGCGAACAAAGGTACATCGAGCGAGAGAAGATCGCGGCAAAGGCTGCTCTGGAAGGAAGCTCTCCAATTAGCATGAGCGCGGAGACGATAGATTTAAACAATTCAGCCCGAAACCGCGAACGGATCGAGTTGGATTCGAAAGGTTGCTTCAGCGAGTGAGCAAGATACTTTTACTACGGATGCTAATGTTTTTCCTTGTTGCTTTTCTTATCGCACTGAATGTGCACAAGTGGTGTTTCATCCTCTTTTATCTCTTTTTCTCGCAATTTCAGATACATATTAAATAAAATTTAATATGAACAAATAAAAATAATTAAAATACAAACGGTTTGTAAACATTAAATCTACAAATTTCTGAGATAATAAGAAGAAAATTATAATATCGTATATAAATATTCCTCCAACCTTGGAGATAAATATAATAATAATAATAATAATAATAATAATAAGATTAAGCCTTTTGTAATTATTGTTAAATTTTAAAATTTCGAAAAATAAAGATTATTCAGAAATACAAAATATTTTGTCTATTCCGGATGTATAACGAGATAATAGTAGTAGTAGTAGCATATTAGTCTGTCAATTTTTCGATTAAGATGTATCGTATCGGTTTCTAAAATTTCACACACAATTAGTCTGTAAAAATTATAAAATGTTTATAGTCACAATTTGAGATTGATCTCAATTCCTGGTGATCTAGTTGTATCTGCGATACAAATACGAGTGAATTAAGAACGAATAAATTGATTAATCATAAAAGCCGACATGTGCAGAGATCTCGAAGAGCTTCGAGATTTTCAAGAAATTCGGCTGCTTAGCATTTCAGCATTCTTTTGATTCTACGTAGCAAAAGGAAAAATCTTGAAACTTTCTTTTATATCTCCACAAATATATATATTACACATAAATATACGTGTTATATCAAATATTATCTTCAGATTTATCACAAACATTATTTTCTCGTATAAAAATGCAGTCATTTATCTAGAAGTCAGCAATGCGAATATACCTTGATAACTCAAACTCGTCATTACATTAAAAGCATGATACCGAAACCGACATACTATCTAGTTTTTTAGACTGCAAATATAAAATTTTTTATTTCCACAAGCATTTATTAGAGACTGCTTTCTATTAGATTATATAATATTACCATATATAATATTGTCTTGAATTTTTTTTCCTCTCGAGCAATTGGTTTTCTTTTAAAAACGAGCGGAAATTGAAATTTGAGAGATTGATCCCAAAACTGGCATACCCACCTAAAATTACAGAAACATGATATGTGTATATATGTAGAATAGAATAGAAATCATGTATAAAGGAGATTAAAGTAAAAATAAAACACAGATTTAGATCACACGTAGACTGAAACGTAATATGAAAAGAAAAAGATATTCCGCTATTTATATATATGTAATTCGGCGAAAAAAGTTGCTAGAGGAAAAGCGTTTTCAAGCCATATCGAGTTCGTATCAGGTCCGACAAAAAGTGCATGGCATCTCCGAGAAATAGGGGGTGTGTCGATTGGAAGGAGAAACTGTTTCGGTACCCTCCCTCTAATCAATTCTAATCAAGATTATCACGCGTCATCGATCTTCCGTAGAAAATAGGTAGAAGGGAGGAGAAGGGTAGGAAGCGACATTCGATCCTGAAATGCGCGGTCCCTCGCGCATATAACGATCGCGAGAATACACGAGCTGTCATTAGAGCCGCACGATGTCAGTCGGCGCGAGCAAGCGCGGCGTGCATTGTCGTTGTTATTATTAGCATTAGCGCGAGCAAGCGCGGTGATCGCGAACACGGAACGGGACACCATGGCCGTCGGCATGCGATCCTGCTGCCACGACGGCTGCCAGCATCGACGGCGTCTGCGTGGCGACAGCTGGGCGTGCCATCTTGCACGTCTGCGTCCGGCTGCCCATGGTACCAGGCGAGCATAACGCGAGACAGAAGCCCGGACGAAGCGTCGCGTAGCGTAGCGTCTCGTTTAGGGCTCACCAACTGTCTCATCATCGAGGAGAGGCGAGGCGCGACTCACCTCCTCGTCACCAGCTGACATCGTGCAGATACGCGCCAGATACACGCATACGCGCGCTGCTTCGCTTACACGAAACACATATGTATATAAATGATAAAAATATATATATATATATATATATGTATGTGTATATATTTATTATTATATGATATAATAATCGCTATAAATTGCGTTTCGCGCGAATGATTATGTGTCGTCGTGAATTTACGTAGCAAAATCTGAGATTGCATCTGCGGGACAGAGAGCATTTCGTGAAGACGAGATAGTTTATAGAGACGGCACCTCCAGTTGGATCTGATAGAGATGTACGACGGACGTATAACGTTATTAGGGAATATGTCTACCTCTTTCTCGTGGGAAGAAAGGTAGCGCCGGGAGAAGAAAAAAAAAAGGAGCACGCGCGTGTGCAACCTCCTCGCGGAATCGTTAAGATCAAGCCGGTGCTGCCAGACGGGAGAGAGTCACACTCTCTTTCTACCGTGTACGATAGAAATGAGGAGAGGGCCTGTGTTAGAGCGAGGTCGCAGGAACGGCAAGAGGTCGTCGAAAGCAATTGATTGGGACCTACAAATGGCTATTAAGGTCTCGCGCGACTCGCCTCGCGAAACCGCCAAACGAGAAAGAAAGCCCCGTGCCTCTACTAGTGTTAAACATGTCAATGAAAAAATTAGGATACATAAAAAAAACGTCGAATTTTCTACCTAAGATTGAGAAAAAATGCAGGAATTGCATCAAAATATACTATTGTCTACTTCCAAAGAAACTCTAAACTGTGTGAGATCGCATAATAAAAATTTTATATATATATATATTGTATATATAATTATATATATATATGTATATATACATATATATAATTTTTTTATAGATTACTTTATCTTTCTGAAAAATTAATGAAATTAAAAGAGGCAGTCTCTCGAGACTATTATTAAGATCACGCTCTTGTTAATTTTGTAACCAGTCGAGGTTCGACTGGCTCAGGAATCGCTAAATATACACGCGAACGAGCGATTGAACTCCGAAGCAGAGGTGGCCTCGCTAATATAGGACGGCGTAGTGAAAAATTGACGCGAGACCGAAAATATTAGTCTTTTCCGTTCCGCGTACTTGTCAAGAGAGATCCGCTTCGACAGTTTCACTCTACGAACCTTCGTTCGCCCGAGCTGCGCTTTCCGCGGCGAAATGGAAAATTAATTCCCGACGACATACTAAATAAAAAAAAAATAAAAAAAAAAAAGGCGCATATATATCGCGGACCCCGCGATCGATACTCATCGACAAAGAAATTTCGCGGCGTGCGCGACCCATTTCACCGCGAACGAACAAACAAACGGACGTACGAGGCGTGCGATTCGACGATCGTTGTGCGCATATGTAAATTGCAGCGCGGAAATTTGCGAGATTTGTCGTCGCTCGGCGAGAGAGGAAACAATCGGAGACGGAGAGACGGCCGTCTCTCTCCGAGAGAGAGAGGCCGGTTTACATATCGGTTTACGCGATATTTTTACGCGATCGCCGACGAGATTTTCCCCGGCGGCTGCAATTTTATCAAACGCGTCGGCAGCAAACGTGTCAGTGACCCCGGGCCAGAGGTCGGTTGCTGCACCGGCAGGTAGGAGAACGCGAAACCGCCGCTGCGCGAGTGTAGATATCGATTTGCCATCCGTGTCTGCGTTCGATGCGGAAGAAAAAAGGAACGAGTCGGCTCCTGACGTTCGCCGATATCGCCCCCGCAGTCCACCGGATGCGCGCCGTTTATTCCCTTTCGACGAGCGAGCCACTTCCTCTCCTCTCGAGAAATACCTCCTTCTCGTTGTCGAACTCGCGCGACTCGCGAACTCGATCGAAGCGAACTCGAGGATTATTCGCTCGATATACAAAGTGTCCCGCCTGTCGCGGTACAAGAATCTATGACGGAGACGGATGATGTGCGGTGGGGATCATTTATTTATTTATTTATTTATAAGCGGGAAAAAAAGAGGTCCCTTTAGTACAAATACTAACACCAGCAAAAGACGCATGAGAATAACAACTTAACAAATTACAATAAAGAAAAATCTAACGAAGACAATAAGATAATGAATGTTTAAAAGAGCTGAGAGACATGTGAAAGAAATAAGCGTCTTTATGCATCCTCACATATATGAGACTGTATCTCGTAATTGCTGTTTCTAATCGTTAAAATCTCGAAGGTAAAACCGCGCAGAAATAAGTCGATGTACACTTTTATTAGCCGCAAGAAAAAAAAGATAAGATTCTACGAGATCTTCGGTCGAGCAGATTAAGTCGAGCATGGAAGACAACTGTCGAACATGGAAAATATAAAGTCCGTCCTTTCTTCCCCCAGAAAGTTCAATAGCTATAAAAATCCTGGAAACGCGATGTCGCCGCACGGCGTGCAATAACCATAAACCGGAACTCCCGCTTCGTTTCACTCGCTGAACCGCTATAGCGCGTTGTTCTCCATGTCCAGCGCGAGATAAAAACCGACTACTGTCACCGAAATGAAATATATTCACGATATTCTGCGATCGTAAACGACAAGCTCATTGTTACATCTTGCCGAACTTATGCATAAATCGTAGAATTGTAGTGAAGCTGGCGGAAAATTTCACTTATCTCTTTCTAATTTTAAAAATGAAACAAAATACAACTCTCTATTTAAATCGCGTAATTTTGCGACGTTTAAACTAAAATTTTTCTCAAATTTTTTTTATACAATCGACGAGAGATTCGGAATCGCCGGAAGATCCCTTCGAGGGGGATATCCGTCGAGATGGATACAAGGGAGAATGATTAAATTTAAAAGAATTCTATAGATCGGATGAACTCGCTCTGTGCAAGAACAAAGACGGCCTTGCTAGCTCATGCGAACCGAGGAAAGTCTTAATGAAGTTTCATGGGAAGCGGGAGAGGAAGAACGTCTTCTCTGTCGTTCGCCGGCCGTTCGCGGCGACTTTGGAGCGCAGTGCGATTGAGATTTCTGCGAGCAGGTGGTCCCCCATAATAAATCGTATTGTAAGCGAGAGATCCCTCCGGGCAGCCACCTGCGAATCGATATCGACGACCGGTCCAAGGTGGCCCCGCATGCAAATTCGGGGAGAGAGTCACGAGAGGAAAGGCAGTCTAGGCTCTTCCTGTCCCTCTCCGTCCTCTCTCTTTCATCTTCCATCGCGCCTTTTTTCTCTCCGATCTCCCGGAGTGTCGGCTTCGCGAGCACAGAGAGCCCTTCTTTCCGGCCGGTTACAGGCCGGTGTCACCAAGAAGAGAGAAACGCCTTTTTGCATCCTTTCCTCTTTGGGCTCGCACTTGCCGAGATTAATTCGTTAACGGATTAAAGAGCCTCATCGGTTTTTATCACCTCGCTTTCAGCGCTAAACGCGATCGTTTAATTCTTTCTTTCTTCTCAGATTTATTTATTTTATATGAAAATAAAATTTATAACATTATCTTTTAACGCCAAGTGCGGCACATAAATAAGCAACTAGGAAAACTGAGCTTTTCTCTCTCAAATTAGATGCTTATATTTGTTTGATCACGATGAATGTGTATAGTATTAGTATACAGCTTTACATACATATCTACGTATTATTTAATGTAAATCACAGATATAATCGTACATTCGCGCATCTTTAATATTGACAGTAATTACCACAATACCTCTGAGAGAATAATATTTTATTGATTTATTCATAACTGGGCATTGATAATCCCCGAGGCGTTACGGGAATTAAAATGTACATTTGCCTGTAACTGAATTAATTGTAAACCCGACTACGAGAGAACACACACACACATATATATCGATGAATATAATATAATATTCACTCGTCGCGTACGATAGTGCCGCAAATGACTCTGATGAATCTCGATATACTAAAAATCGATAATTCATCGACGGTTCGCAAAAAGATTGCCTCTCAACATTGCCTATGCGATATTGCGATAAAATTTTTGCTGACAATTAGTATCTAGATTACAGTAAAAACTTTATCTGCCAATTCTCAGACATCGCAATCGCCCGTTTTCGAAGATGCGCGTTCGCGAAAGTAAGCCGAACGAGCGCCCTTGTGGTCGATATTAAGCCGCGCAAAGCCTGTGCGGCGCAAAGGGACGAGCGACGACGGCGGCGGAAAAGAAAAGAAAGAAAAAAAAAAAAAAAAAAGAAAAAAGAGAGCCCCGCGCACGGTGGCAGCCGGTCCGGCGAGTTTTTGACCGTCTGGCGCTAACTGATGTCGGCCCTCGGTATCCACCTTCGCAGGTACCATAGTGCCGTCCCACACGTCGTCGTTCCACTCCAACCGCGCGCGGGCCCTTTCACGGACCCTTCCGTTCGTCCTTCCCCTCCTGCGCCCTATCCTCGACCGGACGCGCAGGACGCCCACGATTCGCAACCACGAGGCCCCGATGTGATTTACGACGCTCGCGTGCGCGCATCCGCAAACTCCGCGAAATTACCTATTCCGCTATATAATCATAATTATTCGATTAATATATATAATAGTGTAAATCATTAATCATATATTTGTAAATTATTAATTAAATATTTATATCATTAATATAATTATATAAATATTTTATTTATAATAAAACATTTATATGTATATATAGGTATGTATATATATATATATAAATGTTTTATATTATTAACAATTAAAAATTATATTAAAAAATTACAATGTGCTCGGAAATTTTTCACTTTTTGCGTAAACGCTACGATTCGCGTATCGTAAAGTTATTCGCTCGATCGAAGAAATACTCGGAGCGGTTTCCAGCTGCTCGATAAATCAGATATGCCCGATATGTGCTGGGTAATGTTAATGCGCGAGAAATGTATGAACCTTGTGTTGCAGCTATAGAGCGTATGAGAACATTCGTGTTTGCATGCGTGTGTGTACGTGTGTTCCCGGTTTAACATGGTTTAGCGCGCCAAACCGTGTGATTCTGGATTCTCTCCTCGCGAAATAAATCTCAGTTATTTCGGTCCCACCGGTGCGTCGTTGTCTGCCTTCCCGGTCTTGTCGTCGCTTCTGCGTAGGGAAACTTGCGTAAATTCCCTCGTTAACCCCCTTCTTAATCGTCGTTAGCGACTAACCAATTTCCGGATCGCAGGAAGACGCTATAGACTTTAATCGATTAAACGAAACGACCGCTGTAAACGACGATTTACATAACTTTTATCAATGCGTAAATACTTTAGACACAGTGATTGGGAATTTATCTTTGTCGTGCTTTTGGCATTTTCGATTTTAATGTGATTTTAATAACGATGCGATATCTATCGCTTGACAGATTTAATGCGTCCGCTATTATCTGAAGGCTAATGTATTTATCATACGATTTGAAAAATAAAGAAGCGCGAATATATCTCTCTGATAAAAAAAAAAAAAGAAAATTGTATCCGGTGCATTATTTTCGCTAATTAATTCTAGATAGATCTTTCTCCAAAATACACGATTTAGAACACCGAGAATGCAAAATGTAAATTGCAATCCGGGAGTCAACCAGTAAAGCGATTTAGAGTGAGTGTCGAAAAAGAGAAGTGTCTTCTGTCGTGCAATTCAGGTAAAGGAAAAAGGTAAAGGCAATCCCGCTACGGCGAGCCAAATTGTTCAGTTTACTGGCGAACATGCGCGGAATCCCGGATGAAATTCAGGATCACAGAAAGAAAAAGGACGATGTTCGTGCTACTGTTTAAGTACTGGTCACCGCGATGCATTTTTACTTCTGATGCGAGCAAACTTTCCCGCGAACGACTGGAATTTACATCGAGATATCATTCTTCTTACAAGATCGAACTCACATCTTTGATAAAAAAAAAAAAAGAAATAAATAAAGAGAACGATTACAAATCGTTCTTTTTAGGGCGTGGAGTATAAGATATCTTAATCTCTCTCGCACCGGACTTGCAAATGATGCAAATGTAATGTGACAATTTTTTTCTATCAGTCACATTTTTTAAAAATAAACATCATGCGAAAGTCATGGAGAGATTAATGATATACATAAATATAAGTAGAGTACCACACATACATATAAACACATCGTTACTTTAGCTTTTTTAAACCGAATTGTTTGTTTTCGTAAACAACAGCGGCTTCGTTACGATTGATGAGCGTCCTGGTTTCTCCGTGAGCTCATCGTCATTCATTCCTTACAACCCTCATTTCACGTCACCCCTGGCTGCGTTGTACGTCATTGGGCTTTACGGCGGTCTAAGGATAGTCCGACAAGCGGGATGGGATGAAGCGCGGAGGGAAAGGTGCTCAACTCAGTATTTATCGACTGAATCGTTTGGCGCCGGCGCTTATGCCACCCCCATTTTCGCCTCCTGCACCCTTACATCCCGATGTCTCGATACTGTCGCCGTCTATCGCGCTCAAAGTGCCCGTGCACACGAACGCATGTCGAGTAAACGCCGCCTTATTACAGTCAAGGGGCGCGAATATACACCTCGACGTGACAATTTCGCAAAAACATATAATTATAGTTTTATAATAGCTTAAACAAAAGCTTTTCCATTTTATACAATCTTGATGCTTTCGCATATTATACAGCTTAGTGATGTAAAATATAGAAAACGATCGGCAAAAATTCGAGGAAAATTAAATGTCTGTCGATGATATTCGAAGAGACCGGATTTGTCAAACAGAAATATCAACAGCCGCGCCATTTACCCTGGCAGGTCCTTTATACCCTTTTTCGGATTCCTTTCAGAGGCGATTTGCATCTAATGAAGCTACTTTGTTCTCGTTGCCTTTCCCCTTCCTCTCAGCTCTCTCCCACGAGACTCGTAAATGTCGAAAACTTATAAAAGAATGATCCTCGAAGGATCGGGATGATAGAGGAAAAAGGAGGAGGAAAAAAAGACACACACACATTTATGATGTATCTATGACACGAATGCTTTACAAACTGTTCGCGTCCATCGTTTGATGGGTTAATCGACGAATAGATAAACTGTCTCTACAACGCGCGAGGATGGAATAAGGAAGCTCGAGACACTCGCTTAAAGTTACGCCATTGAGTCTGGAGAGCAGCTGGGTGCAAGAGACTCATTAAAACCTCGCGCAGCGTCGAGCACCGTGGTTTTTCCTCGACAAAAAAGGGAGAAGTTTCAGGCCGAGGAGCTGGAAGAGAGTGTCGCTGGTGGTCTCGGTAAGGCTCTCAAACACTCACGCGACACGTGTGATTTCCACATTAATCCTATGACATTTGTCACGCTGCGTTTCTAATATAAACACATGAGCTTTAAGTTTCTTGCACATCTTTTGTATTCCGTCTTAATGAATCAAACGTAAACTTGATAAATGTGTTGAAGACATGTCAAATTTCTTCTCTTTCAAAAAACGTAGTTTTTTTGGAATAAAAGTTTTTTAAAAGATTTTTGAAGAAACGATTTCTGAGTACAATTGTGAATACAAGACTTCTGATTGCAATTTGAATAAAGGCCGCAAAATTGTCAAAAGACTATTTCGTTTAATTAAAAATTTAATTCATATTAATGTTATACATTATTTCTTGTTATCATTGATCAATAATTTTATGGGCGAGAGCATCAGCGACATTTGTTTATAAAGTAAGCAGTGGAAAATCTATCTGATAATAAACCGCGATGGTTTTCCATGGCGCACACGCTACTGCCAAAAGGGGGAAATCACGCGTTCACGGCCATCTTCATACGCCATTGATTATGATAATCGCCCCTGCTCGTTAGCAGCTCGTTAACCTTACTCGCCAAAGAACCCTTAATTATTGCGATCCGAGTCACGGGAGAATAACGAAGGCTCGACCACCCGCGATGGCTGAACGTCCTGAAATACTTCGCTGCTGAAAATCTTGCAGTCTCCTAAAATTTCCCCTCCGCTGCGTTCGTTTATTTATCTGATTCTTTGATTTCGCGACACGCGTCACTATACAAGACGCTAGAAGTAATTTTTGAGTGAAATTAGTTATAATAAATATTTGACGCGCAAACCACCTAGATATTAAATGTGCTATCTATATTTAAAAAAAAAAAATAAACGTACTTTATTCGTAGCTATTACTTTTTCGTTCTGCGAATATATTCTAATTTCGATTATATAAGGATTACTAAGATAAATTCTCAGGATCACGAATTACGAATTAAGTTTAACAAAAAATAGCTTTTCTGTTAAATAATTTTTAATAGCTTTTTTGGAATAGATCCAATATTCAATCGCAATAATCGCATGAATTTAATCTTCATTCATCTTAATCGTCACAACAAATTTCTCTTGAATTTTGAAATCTAATAATATATTTAATTTTGAATGAAATAAAAATTTTATTCCATTAAAAATTAAGTATATTATTAGAATTTTCAATTCTTAAAAAGAACTCCTTGAGAAGGTTAAAGTTAGTTAGCTTAAATATAACTTTTATTCCATTCTCAAAATTAAGTATATCGTTAAAATTCCGTCCTGAAAAGAAATTTGTTGTAACGATTAAAATAGATTATCATGATTAAATATTGGATTTATTGCGGAAATGTCGTAAATTAAGTCATCACGAACAATCTACAATCTACCGAGCACACACACACACACATTTTACAATCTTCTTTTATTTAAACTTAAGTGTTTTTCAGATTGCTGAATACAAGTCAAAAATTCATGTTTTTTAAGTTATTGAATCCAATATTAAAACTGACAAATACAGTATAGTGGATCCAATATATGACTAGAAGGTTTATAATTAATATAAACTCAATATTCGATTGTTTAAATTAAAGTCTTATTAATCTTAATCCTCACACGACAAATTTCTCTCGAGTGTTAAAAGCTCTGACGGCATATTTAATTTTGAAAGAAATAAAGAAATAAAACTTTTCTAACGAGTCGCATAACGTAGCTACGGTAAATTACGTTAGAATAATCCGTTCTTACAATCTTAATCTCAAACTTTTCAAAATTGTAAAAATTAAATATCTTTGAAGTCAACACACAAAGAAACTATAAGAAATGATTATTCTTTTCCTTGGATTTTTTTTGTCGAACTATATTACTAAACTGTCAAATATATCGAACTCGGTCAGTCGCATTAAATAATACACGTAATACAAAACAACGAGCGAGAGTTCCCGTTTGCGTTCGGCGCAAACGGGAACTCTCACACAGTCGAACAAAGCGTTAAAAAAAAATATCTTTATCCTCCTTTCCGATTAACTCGAAACGCATTCTCAAAGCGGAAGCGGATACGCAGGAGGCGGATGCGTGCTTCAATGTGCAAGAGAGATGACTCTCGTCGCGCCTCTCGACCGTATTAATAACTTTACACGCGGCTGAGCAATATCGATCCGGAAGCCTTCCCCTCTCCTCTCCCCGAAGAGTCGTCCTGGCGCAGGATAACAGGTGCTTCTCGCCCCTCTCTTCCTCCCTTCCGACAAACTTACGCGCGCGCACATACACAGGCACACACACACACACACACACATATAGACACACACACGCATACATGTGCGCCGCGGAATCGACCGTCGAAAGCTCAACCAGTTTTCGGCTTTGGAACAATTTCGAACCGGCTGCTCGCGCTACCACGTGCCAATATTTACCAGGATACCACGAGAGTGGATTTCCGCTCTTCGTGCGGGAGGGTTTCTCGCGGTCAGAAGTCGGAGACGGCGAGAGAAGAATAGACTCTACGGGGGCGCGCGACGTAACGGGGGGTGAGGCAAGAGGGGGGAATGAGGGGAGAGAAGAGAGAGCACGCCGCGGTTAGCAGGATAAGCGTACCGAAAGAGTGTTACGTTTGGCGAAGATCGCCAAGGACAATGGAACCCTCGGCGAAGGATCAGAGGAGCAGGACGCCGGGCTGGTACGCTGAAACTACGCGGCGCTTTCGTGCGCGTTGCTGATTGGAGGAACAGGGGGGTGGCTCCGGGGATTGCTCGTCGTATGATACGTCGACCTTAGGTCGACCGACTTTTAATTAATTCCGCGGAAGCTTCGGGGCCGGCGGTCGTCGAAATCGAATTACGAGGTCTCTCTTACGCGGCACGCGATTGTCATCTCTCGCGTCGCGTCGAAAATATATTTCGACATTCTGAAACGGCTAAAGAATTCAACGATAGGGGGGGGGGCGATCGATATTCGACAGAGAAAGAGAGAGAGGGAGGGAGAGAGAGGGAGAGAGAGCGCTACACACACACATACGCACACCGAGATACTTTTTATACATAAACTAAGATTTTGGAGAAAAGTCAGCTATTTTTATATGTATGGCGAGAGAGACTCGCTGTCGTATTAGATTTTACTTTAGAAAGAGAAAGAGAGAGAGAGAGAGATATCACAGAGCTTTGTACAGAATATTTTGAATATTTTCTTTCTGTCTATATATACAGAGTATATATTTTATTAACATATAATTTTTTTTACAATATCAATATTCTAAGATATGCGAAAAATAAATATCACAAATATAAGATAAATATAAAAAAATGATAAAAATCAACATGTAAATAATGCACAATTTTTACTGTATTGCAAACATTTATTTTGAGACTTTTCAAAATGTGCGGCAAGTTTCTCTCTTAAATAAATATATGGCATCTATCTCTTTTAATTCAAATCTTACTAAAATATATAGTCAATAAGCTAATTATCTTTCGTCTGGAAAGAAAAAAGAGAGTGAAAAAGGAGAAAAATGAGAATATCTGTCATTGTTAGATATGCATTTGACATAATCATTCCATCATTCTGAAAATGCGTAGGAATACACCCCTGTATAGGTACCCCGAGACCCTTTCCCTGGTTCGTGTACTACAACGCAGCGTGCGATCCCCTCGCTCCTTATTCTAATGAATCCGGTTAGCCTTAAATATGGTCGGGAATCTCCCCTTTTAATGGTTCCCGGATCGAAGGGATTCCCCGGAGTCACGCGATACCGGCCCCCGTGACGGCGGCACCGCATCGATGCTGTACCCCCCGTATACGGGGGCAGGAAAAGGGGGTCGGACCGAAAAGCCACCCATGCTTGAATGTAATCGGAGAGACGCGCTGCTAATTATCAGCTTGCGAATGTGTTATCATTGCGACTTTGTGTGATTTCGAAATGCAATTCTTCAAGTCAGATTAATGTGAGACAAATATAAATGCAAAACCTAACTACATTTGATGCATAAAACTGAAAAAAATGTGTCATTAATGGTTCATTTTTTTCATCATTAAATTTCGTTCTTCCTTTTTTTTTTTATTAAAATGAGAATATAGGAATGATCTTTTTATTTGAAACGTTAATTTTTCAAAATTACATAAAAAATTATATATAATTAAAATATTTAAAATAAAATAACAAAAATTATACAAAATAAAATTATATATATAATAATATAAAATTATATAAATACATAGGTATATAATACATGTATAGATATAGAATGTCGGTTTTATTAAGCAATCTTCTCAGACACATACACACACATACAGTTTCTTGGAAAAAATTATCTGTGCATGTGTGTGTGTATGAGAGAAGATCGCTTAACAAAACCGACATTCTATATACAATAATCTAATAAAATACCTTAATTATGACACATTATAGACTGTAATTAAACGTCTATATAGATATATTTAGAAAATCTGAAGAACGCGTTGTTGTTTTTGTGTGTGTGTGAATTCTCTGGTCTTCTATAGATTTCCACAACGATTAATTTCAAAATGATACAAACACATGTGCGTATTCCCAGTGCCAGAAGCACGCCTCGTTATCGCATCAAAAGGCGTATCGTCCGACATGCAGCTGCAACGAGCTGCGACGAGAAGGTCGAACCTGTATATCGGACGACGAGCCAAGCAAAAACGGGAACACATTGCAACGCGTCATTCCGAAATCTCTCTTTCGCGGGAGCACAGCATCGCTCCATAAAATAATACCTGCGTAATAATTTATCATCCGCGTGCGAATCGCGGTTCGCGTACAACGCATCGATATCGCGCTCGGCGCGTTTACCGCAGGTTTTTAGCAGGGCGAAATTTATGCAGCCGCCCTCGAAAATTGCAATAGCCTCGTATATATACATATATATATATCCGCGCGTCAAATGTAATTTACATTCAGGGACGGAAAGAGCGGAGGATTCGTGCCGACAGGACGTAATTCTCCGATCCGACGTTATGGCGGACCGATGACGGAGGCGAGACAGAGATAGATCAGTTGGGAAAAATATATAATTCTTTTTTCAATTTAATTCCGGCCAGGATCAAAACATTATCTCTACGTTGCGAATTTATATAAGAGAGAGATTATATAACTATCTTTATAAAAAAAAAACTTGACGAAAATATGATGCAAACGTTACGTTTAATAAAATTCCACGTTTCGATATTTATTTGTAATATAAATTGATTTAATTGTGAATTATAATCTGACATTTGTGAGATTTGACAGTATTGATTTCCGATGAAATATTAAAATGACCGAATCGCCTTTAGATATGGAATCCGCGTAAAAATGTGTGCAAGCTTAGAATCGCAATTTCACTCGCGAGACTCGAGATACTAGTCGACGACAAGTATCTTCTATCTCTCCGACGATAAAATGCTTAGCCAGTGAAAAAACACTGCGATTGCATACGCCGTTGTTAACGGCCAGTGCCATATTTCGCTGAAACGATACCGGCTGCAAGTGGATGCGAAAGCGTCAAGTCGATAAGAGGAGGCAGATGTGAATATGTGTTTGTATTCGTGTGCAATTTTCTAGTACGTGGAGTTATCGATCGTTCAGCGACTTTACTTGGCGAACGGATAAGGATATATGTATATCGGTGATATCACGATAAATAAATTACACGCCTTTCTTTTATTCTCGATTCGATCGTTATTAATCGAGTTTGCCGTATAATGCTCTTCGTTGCGGAAGACGTTCAAGAACAATAAAAATGACACACCGCGTTTCAACCTTATTATTATTCGTCAGATGAACAAATCAATTTTGCTGATTTGATTTTGTCAATTGCAATCTTATATTGCAATTTTATATGTATTTTTACATATATTGTAATTTTATATATTTTATTTTTAATTATAATATATTGCAATTTTTCGTGGCAAACTTAAAGTGCTGCAATAATGTGTACGTATAAATCTAAATTATCACAAATAATGTAACATGTAAGCGATTTTTTTTCGTGTTGACATATTTCACGAAGTTATGAAACTTGTAGTGCTAGACAATAATTTAATACAAATAATAATATATTAATTCTTGTTACGTGTGTGTCGATTATCAATATATCACTGTCATATTATCACTTACACGTTATTGTTAAAGAAGCTATTCGCTCAAATAGATAGAGAATTGTCTCATCTCGCCTCACTTTTCTTCTACAATCATTCAGATTACTTAGAACACTGGATCTATTTCTTCAGCTGTATCAACTTTTGATTTTATAAATTATAAATCATTACCTCGGAATGGTAAAGATGTTGTTAATAAGTTTTCGCAAAGAGTGTAGAGAAGAAATATGTAGTGGAGACAGAGCTTCCTCAAGGCGAACGCGCGACGGTTTGTCAAGCGTGATAAGGTCGCGCGTGATAAGGTCACGCGTAGGCGTGTGCGTGTGCGTAGGCGTTGCGATTCATCGGCGCGTTATTATTTAACGGCGATAACGAGCAGCAAACGTTATCCGATACGGCAAAACGACATTGTCCTCCATTCTCGCTCGCTTGTAATTCATCGTCCGCCGTATATCTGACGATACGCTGGGGCATTTTGGCTAAATGTCAAAATATAAAATTACAGATTTCTGTCTCTCGCCAATTAATTAAATTAACTAAACTATCCGTTTATAATCTACTATCATTCGGAAATGATTCACTATACTGTTATATTCTTATCATTTGGATTCAAAATTTACACTTGTTAAAGATAAATCTGACAGAAATAAATCGCGCAATCTCGAGAGTTGGTAATTTATTGTTCAGTTACTTGTGTGATTCAATTTTTTTCCAGCCATATTACACACTGGGATCGTTATCTGAAGATAAATTAATATATTACAATTTATAGCTTTTTTGGAGATATAGTTTTGTTTCTTGATTTTCATAAATGATGTTTGAAAATTAATAAATTTATATTGAATCGTCAATTTTCCATAAATAAAGAGTATATTTCCGGGCATTTCCGAATTAATTTGTTTATATGAAATTATAATATAGACTTTTGCCTATATAAAAACACAGTTTGCGCATATTTGCACCTTTTGCTAAATAATATACTTTACATGTACCATATGTAAAATATGCTTTAACAAAAATTACAATTTTATTAACTTTTTTTGTATCTATTAAAATAAAGATTTAATAATTTAATCAAACATATAAAGTGCACTCTCTGTGTACAAACTCTGCTCTGTATAATTTTTCCATCATTTTGAGATTGAGATTCAAAATATATTTAGAGTCGAAATACTTGGATACGCTTATCGTATTTCTTTTCCTTTACTTTGAAATAAAAACTTTACTTTTGACTTCGTGTTTTTTGGGGGGAAAACTTCCTCGCTACGTGGCCGCGAAAGGCGAATAAAAATTAATTCACGACTGTCGTCAATTCAATTACAAGGCGAATATCGTTGTAGCAAGGAAATAATGTATCCTTTACTCTTTAGTCCTTTCAAATTGTCAAATATTTGTGAATATATAAAACATACACACTCTCTTATAATAAATTAACAAAAATCTTATTGTAATGAATGTGTGTTTAAAATTATATGTTTAGGCGTGATAATAGCACAAAAAATGCCTAATAATAATTAAACAGGTTATTTCTCGCTAGATACATTAAAAGGAGACCAGTCACCATATTGTAGTGAATCGAGGAGTCGAAAAGTCAGGTAATAAAGAAGCTGGTAGGCGCGGCACTTTGTGTTGAGGTCGGTTATATACCTGACATAAAATAACTTCTCTTTTTCTCCCTCTTTCTTTCTCTCTCTCTCTCTCTCTCTCTCTCTCTCTCTCTCTCTACTCATTCAGGTCGGTCCGAACGTTTTCCTGCTGTAAAAATAAGGACATCCTCTTGCGCTCTCCCCGCCTGTCTTTAATCAACTCGCCCGCATCGAGACACATGTTTTTACAAATATAAATTTCTTCTTAAGTACATAAGCGTTATCACAAGCGTAGACAGAATACGGAGGATGTTTCTTCTGCGTCCTTCTTAATGGGGGATATTTCTTCAGTTCATTATGCGCCGTATTTGAATAAGATGACATACTTTAGACATCGCATTGGGTTATACGAGATATGCGATAAGATTAGACAATCAATTCTGATGTAAAAGTTGATGAATTTATGTGGTTAATTTAATCACCCAGATCTAAAAAATGCTCAAGAATAATCGTAGATTTTTTGACGGTGAATACAATTTTAATCTTCGAAATGTTTTATTATATCATGATTTTGAAAAAATTCACGTTAAAGAAGGATTATATTTTAATGTCATTTTTATTATACTATAACTACAGTCTCTGTGTGTTATTTTTGTGACGAGACAGAAAAGATTATTCCTTTTAAAATTATAGGTGTATTGTTAAAACTTTCAATCCTCAAAAGAGAATCGTGAAGATTAAGATTAATTAGATTTTTGTTCGTTAAATATTGGGTTTATTAAATCGCAGAAAAATCATAATTAATTATCTATTTTATGGCCGTCATATTGAATCCACTACATTGTATCCATCAGCATCGGATTCGTTTTCAATAATCTAAAAAATCTCTATATATGAATTTTTGTAAAAATATAGAAACTTTTATTTCTTCACTCTATTCTAAAAATAAAAACAACACCCAATAAAGTTATTAACTCGCATTATTAAATTAACTGTTCTAGATGTACAATCGCATCGTTATATTTTTATTTTAATATAAAAAATGTGTTAGTAGACATAAGAAATTTTATGGCGTGTGACATGAATGATTGTACGTTGCCTCGTTATTATTTTCGCGAATCGCATACGCGGCAATAGACGAAGAATGCTATCGTGTGATGAACGATAAAGCACAAAAATTCCACGTACAATAATACCGAACACATCCTCTTGTTTAATTATCGCGTAGAGATACATTTTCCCAACGAATTCCAGTGCATTTGATAAAAATCTACGAGAGCGTCCTCTCGACGAGCGAGTACCTCGCTCTGGGATTATCGATGAGGAACGAGGGAAGCCGGATTCATCATTAAAATTAATGAAAGCGAGACATGAATGGAAACATGGATCGCGTGGAATACATATCCTAGAACTCGCTGGTATTCCCCTTAAATTTCCATGCTTGTCTTTCGGATCATCGATGTTACGAACATGCCTGCTGGCAAATGCATATTTTATTACGTATCACGCGCTACTAAAATTCTACAGCTTATTTCATAAAACACAAAAAATCAAAATATAAAAATTATATAAAGTAAAAAAACTATTGTAAAATAAATTATTTAGCAAGAAATTTTTTTTATTAAGATAAAAAAAATAATTAACGTAATTTATGCAATTTGATGATGGAAAACTGAAAAGAAAAGAGGTTTTTGTTTCGAAAATAGATTTGATAGGCCGCCGTAGGATACAGATGTTATGAATAATGCTACGGTGAATAACTTCGTGAAACGTCCGAATGTGAACAGATTAATTCGTCTGAAGGGAAAACGCGGAAATAAACATGTTCTCTAATACGAATTAAGATCCGTAGACAAAACTGCTTCGCGTTATTTACGAGCTTGACGTTAGTTACCTATGTCCGGCGAGAGTGAATAACGCGTGCATTAATTTATGAAAATCTCCGGTTACAACAACCGCGTGTATCAAGCGAAGATTACACATGTTCGTCCTCCCCTTTTTTTAATAACGTTACGAGCGTATAGTCGTATAACTAGAGCGATTTCCTTGGCCGACTGCCAGAGGATAATGTATGCCACCTCTTTTGAGGAGGTTGCCCGTCGTAAATTTTATTTTTTTATGAAATCCTCTCCGCAGATATAGGACGCTTATGCAGGGTGTTCGGTAATAATTGCGCGACGAAGGATTGGGATTAATAATCAAGTTTAATTATGTATTATTATTATTGCGCCTAGCGGATTGTATTAAACGCGCATTCACACGCAATCGATTCGCAGCGCAAAACTCGTTTTCAACATCGCAATGTGTCATATAATTATATAAAATTTAATCGACAAATAGTTGTACGAATATGAAAATCGCTATTTGGAAAGAGAATAGAGATGGCAATGAGCAGGCAAGAGTTTTTCTTAATATATGTATCAATCTGTATTAATTAATCCGCGCGGAGTCATCGCTCGATAGCCGATAATTAGAGTCGTTCTATTCTCAGAGTCTAATAGAAAAATCGTGGTTTGGGAGATGCATTGTGACACGTTTCACGGTTTATCGGTGGCATGCCGAATTTCTTGACCTAAATACTCCACGCGGACTCCTCGGCGATGACCAATAACCAAAGTCGCTCGATTCTCTGATCCAATAGAAAAGAGAGATTCGTGTCTTACTGGCATTCTCGACTTTTTTCTCGTATCCTTCTTTATCCTCCTCGCATCCTTCTCGCGTTATCTCCAATGTTTTTAAAAGGCACGCTCGAGCGAGCTCTGCTCGTATCCTTCTTTATCCTCGCATCCTTCTCGCTCGAATAAGGCATGCTCGGCGAGCTCTATTCGTATTCTTTTTTATCCTCCTCGCATCCTTCTTATTCTAATAAGGCATGCTCGGCGAGCACCACTCGAACTCGGTACGCAGAAAAAAACTAAATAAAACAAAATATTGTTGATACTTTTTTCGACGACTTTCAATTGTTTCGGTGTCGCACATCCCATCGAAGGTGTCATAATAATCGTTTAGCCGCATGTCCATCTGTCATCGAGTTTCTTATCGCATGTGATTTATGTCTCAATTTATAGTTACTCACACAAATGTATATTTCATACATTTTAGTTACTGACACACGCGATTATAACGTCGGTGTAGTTTCGAGCATTTTCTACGAGCGTAGGAAATAAATGTGTACGCATCATTCATGTTCTTTTTCAATTCTCAACAATGAAATAACGTTTTCATTGACGTATATTAATATTAATCCGCTGGTGATTTTTACTCATTTGTATCTCTGAAACAGCCTGTATCTATCTAAAAAAATATTAATTTGAAGATTTTAAATATTTATACCCATATAAGTAACTCTCGTAAGATGTTGCACAACATCTGAGATATAATACTTGCCATGTGTTTCTCTGAAGCACTGTATGCAAACAAGTGCATAATATGAAAATCATTGATGAATATTATAAATATTGCAGCACAACATCAATCGCGCCGATTTAATTAATTGAATGATAAATACGATGTCGCAATTGCGATCCGTTTAATTGTTAACGAACACGTTATACCAACACTATTTATACATTTTGCTCAGAGAATAAAAACAATTTTGTCAATCTGGATACGACGCGCAAAGTTACGATTACTTCTTAAAATAATTTTGATTAAATAATTTCGATTGAAATAAAGATGACGCGGTAATTGCGTAAAATTTACAACGCATATTTGATTAACCACGCATTCCATTCGTGGCGCAACATTCGTTTTTAACATCGCAATTTGTTACATGATTGTATTAAATTTAATCGACAAATAGTTATATGAATATTAAAATTGCTATTTGGAAAGAGGATAGAGACGGCAAGGAGCAGTCGATGGTTTTCTTAGCATGTGTATTAATTAATCCGCGCGGAGACATCGATCGATGACCAATAATTATTGCTAGGCGCAATACATAATTACACTTGATTATTAATCCCAACGCTTCGTCGCACGCCTAATAATCGCGTAAACATTGGACTGTCTCTTCTCGCCGCATGTTTGTGCTCGCGCGAATTGGCCGATCTTTTTTAATTAATTTCTTTTAATTATCGCGAAGATCGCAAAACGATGGAGCGGCTTCGTTATCGAGAAACCTTTCAAATTGCGTTTAAATTCCGTCAGATTTTAAGTCGTCACGATACGTAAAGCTGACGTACGGTGTCATTCGCAATTAGAAACCCCACGTTGACGTCGCCATATCAACAAAATATGAAGATATCCTTGCAAGAATCTCCCGCGCGAGAACAACGTCAGCGACCATAACGGGAGACCGACGCGTGTATCTACACACGCATTGATGCGTAGGTGTTTGGGAGAGATGGAAAGAAGTGGGAGAAAATCGCGCGCGAAAAAATAGCGGCGAAAAAAAAAGACAGTGGAAGAAAAAGAGAAAAGAGAGAGACTGCCCGGCGCATCGGCATTTAAACGAAATATCTCTCTCTCCCTCTCAGGGCTGCGATATTCTTTCCTCGTTTGACTTTCGTGCCACCGTGGAGAACCGGTTTTTTTTCCCCCTTTTCTTTTCATCCACCCAGTTTGCATACGCCATTATGCGGCGTCCGGTACGACCGTAGAAAATTCTCTAACTAATGGCGCACATCAAATGATGCGGTAATACGTTCCGCGCGCGCGCGTGTATATATGTACGCGTGTATCGTGTATAAACTCGCGGACGAGCAAGCAGGCAGATCGGGCTGGAGATACGCCTGCACGGCAATTGCATTTAAGGCAAGGACACGTAATCACAATTACGTAAACGCTCGTGGCGCATGTATTATATCGTGCGCCTGACGAAGCTCTCCGATGCTCTCTGAGCAAGTTGGTCCCGCGCGAATAACTTCAAACTCGCATTATGTACGCGCGGTGCGCCTCTCATACACGCTGTGCACTGTTGCGGTGTTTGAATGTACCGTGCCGGAATTGCGGAAACTTATCCGGTTGCGATAAAACCGCGTAATAATATAAAACAAATAATTCGAATAACTTTGGGGGGGGGGGGGAAGAGGCACGACGAGTAATTCAATCTTCGCTCTTGACTATTTGACATATCGCCGACGCAGCGATGGAAAATAATCTCAGACCGCGCTAACTTTTGGTTTTGGAGGCGAATCTTCTCGCGCCAAATGACTCGCGCAATTATCAAGCCCACATAATTGACATTCGTCGAATAAGGAAAGAGGAAAGGAAATGATCGCGTCATTACGCGCGCGAGATTCAGTGCCGCTCTATCCAGTTTCGGATCTGACATCGGCATCTATTCTAAATAGGATCTATTTGGGAACGAGAGAGTTATCGCTTTCGTACGTTACCTCAACTAGTAATATGGAACCGGCGACCCTTGACCTCGTCCATCAGCTTCCAACGTGCTATCTGCATCGACTCTGCATCGCTCGAGCGAGAACTGCTCGTGGTTTTAGTTTGAGACACGTAATTTAACTTGTTGCTGATGTGTGAAAGAGAGAAATAGAGAGAGAGTATCATTTATTTGACGCTCTTATCAAGATCTCTCAAGCGCAAATCAGAGCAGACGGACTAGTGAATTTAGCATTTAATAGGAAATTACAAGTATTAGAAATAACAAGCATCAAGAGTTAGAAATAGAATAAATACTGAGAGAGAGAGAGAGAGAGAGAGAGAGAGAGAGAGAGAGAGAGAGAGAGAGAGAGAGAGAGAGAGAGAGAAGAGAAAGCGATAGTTCTCAACGTCGCTCGTAAACGATGTATCTTGGATGCTGGGACTCGAGTCGAAAATGATTGACGTTAGTTGCATCATGCGTTCCTTCGGTATGTGTGTGCGAAAGAGCGATAAATTATTTTTTATCCCGCCGATAGCCGACGTGACAATTCAAGGAACGTCGCAAACGCACGCGTCATAAAACACGCTCTTCGAGTTCTTCTCAAGATGGTTCTTGGTTCTCGTCTCTCTTTCACTCTCACACCGCCGAGATATTTTCCCGCGAAAGTCTTCCCGATTATTATATCCCGCGGTTTTCGAAAAGAAGAGAGGAATGCACTCGAGTAAATTACGGCGAATCTCTCGCACTGTGACGAATATTTAGAGTCGGTCAAAATGCACATCACGCGACACCTTGAACCCATATCTCTTGTGTAAGCGCATCGTAAATACACGTTACGCGCGCGGTTATAAATATTCATCTTTCTGTTCATCGAGAACACGGCGCATTTTTTATTTGCCATCGATTTCTATCGCAATGGAAAATATTACTCGAAACGTCGGAAGCTTGCATAAAATGTGACGAACTGATTTCGTGAAGAGAGATCCAATCAATCTCTCTTCGACGTCAATCAAACTGTAAAGGAGAAACTGATTCTAGTTATTAAAGAACTTAATTTTTTCGGAATAATGCGTGGAATATTTGATGGACACAAGTAATCGCGAGAATATTTAGAAAACCATTTTCTCGAATTAATTATCGTATAATATTTTTTTTAATCTTTCCGATTAGAAATATAGAATGATGTAAATAAGACATAATAAATTCGTGTTATTTTTATATAGGTAATTTTTGCTGCGTGTAAAATTGTCCTGAATGCAGGGCACGTCCTCAAAAACCACTTTCGAAGCATGAGGCATCGGGAAAAAATTCTACACCAGTGAAACCTCCCACTTGAGTCGGCTCGTCGAGTGGTCTATTATCTTCGAGTAGTCTGATAATCGTATTGACATGAGAATGATACCGAATCTACCGGGTGATCCACGGTGGCGTTATAAAGTTACGAGCGCGTTGATTGGAAACGGAGAAGATTGAACGATTCTGAATGGGATACATCTAAGTACTAAAAGTATTGAGTAAGATAAAAAAATCAATCGAATAAGATTTAAAAAAAAAAATAGAAAAAAGTTAAATGAATAAAAAAGGAGAAAACTATATCACCATACTAGACACGAGACCATGTCCAGTTTGATAATACGTTTCTCTTTTTCCGTTTTCCGGGACTTTCGTAACTCTGCGCGAGAGAAAGAGAGAGAGAGAGAGAGAAAGAGAGGCAATTCGATAGAGCCTTGGCCTATCCTTCTACATGTATCTGCACCTTTTTACAGTTTTTCCGCAGACATACATGGGAGCTATAATTTTATGCCGGTTTCGAACGGTCAGATTAGAGGGGTTCTCATGGCAAGAGATACTCTCTCGTTTGTCTGCTGAGAGGTCGCGATCGAATAGATCCAAGATGTGTTTCTAGCCGGATTTGAAATCCGGGCCCGGATTTGCCCTCGGGCACACACATACACAGAGCGGACATAAAACTCTCTGTGTCACGATTGCTTACGCAAAAATGCTCCTTATGTGTCTCTAAGACTGAGAGAATCATTAATTTCCTCACATCGATCCCCGCGAGTTGTTTCACAGGCTCTTTTTACAAGAATATTATACTGTTATAATATTTATATCATGCGCGTAAGAAACAATTATGTAAATATATTAAATTTTAATTATTAAATTAAAATGTAAATTTAATTATTAAATTAAAATATTGATATGAGAGACAAAGGGAAAGAAAATCAGAGTATTCACGATATAAAAAACTGAATGTGCTCCAACAAATACAAAAAAATGTCGATCTCTGCTGAAGTTTTCGAATAGATTCGCATTTTTCTCAGATGAGAATCGAAATATGCGATTGTGATCGTAGAGTAAGAATTGATCGAGGGAGGGCTGAATGGGTAAGAGGGAATATAAATTTTACAAGCGATTCTTGAAGTCATACCGGGGACGCGACTCATCCGCGGAGCTTTTTCTCGGACGGAATAATTAGATTATCGAGATATATATTCGCGAGACGATATATAAGATAGAGGTCGATGCCATCAAGAAACATGGATAAAATAGATTCGCGGATTCTCGAAAGGCGGAAATCCTGACTTCGCCTCCGTCGCGTTTCAATAAAGATAGAATCGTATATAATATCGACTCCTTCGTTAAATTTATTAAAAGAGAATTCGCCGGCGAGAGATGTTCGCGAGAGAAAAGGAGGAAAAACTTGCAGAAAGAAGAATAATGGACCCTAACAAGCTGTCGTAAAGAGCGAATCGCTTTCTCTCTTTTTTTTTTTTTTTTTTTTTTCAAATCTTACTAACGTCGTCGCATCGCGAGGGAGGCCAACCCCTGCACCGCTTGTATTTATTTGTCGCCCGAGCGAGGGTTTTCTCTCGCGCGAGGGTTTTCTCGAGATTTTTATTTACAACGACGCGCGCGTTCATTGAAGACTTAGAACTGGTTCACAAACCTGAGACTCTACATGGCGTTTTAATTAGTTCTAGGTTACGCTTTACATCTTAAAAGTCTTACGTAATGTCCGTATGTGTGAGCTGTATCACGTGTCGCGATCGCGGCGAGGATGACAACGATGGGAAGTGACGAGGTTCTCAGCGCCTGCTTGCAATTACGCGACATTGTGTATCCGGAATCGTATCTATTCCCACCTTAGAGAACGGCGAGAAGGAACATTCGATCGGTACAGAATGATTATAATGCGAGACCGGGACCACACTGTCTCTGCCGTGCGCGTGAGCGCGTATGTGTGTGTGTAACTAGCAGAAAAAGTGGCCTAACTTCCAGCCCGGTCCCGAGGGTACCGACGTACCTACTGACACATGTCACTCACACCCGAATCCGCGAATTTCCCCACGATCTGTCCCAATCCCCTCTCGACGAGGAGGTCAAAAACGGAAAAGGGAAAGAAACGTGGTTTCTCACGCAAACGCGATCTCGATCGAGAGACAATGAATAATAAAAATGATTTCGACAAGTGAAAGAAGAGTTTGCAGATTTACAATCAATCGCGATAATAATGGCAGTAAAATTTTTTTTCAACACATGGTTATCTATATTTTATAGCATTTAATCATTTATTTTTTATAATTTTCTTTATATATATATATATATAATCTATATTTTTATACTTTTATTATTTTATATTTTCAATCTATATCTTTATAATTTTTTTATATTTTTTAAACGCGATGCACAAATATAATTAATGCTTTAAATTAAAAATTATTTTAAAAAGTCTTCTCTGAGATTATGAAAAAAAAACTAGCTTATACCAAATTACATTGTTTATGCATATATGCGATTGAATTCCGGATTAAATCAATGCTCCGTAAAGATCACTCGTTCAACAGCTTCTAAAAATCTAATATTTTTTTTCATTCGCTCGTCGCACTTTCAACGCTTCGTTTAATGGTCTCATTCAAGTTCCTCTCGCATTTCCCCGACATTCCTACAACAACTCCGTCGTCTTTCTTTCGCCTCTCTTGTCCGTCATCTCTCGCATAATTTCACAGCGATTGCTCTCCACCTCCGGGCGACCTTATGGCACTCGTTACTCTTCCCAGGATATGCCTCCTTCGCCATTCCCTCTTCGAGAGGAGACTCGCGGTCAGATTCGCTATAAGTACGTAATCGCCGAGAGATGCCGCGAAACCTGCTGGTTCGCCTCTCTCGTCTTGATGGGCGCATTCATTGAGACCTCATTCGTATGCATACCCGGTCGCGTAACAGGCATAGCGTAAAAAGCGGCATTTATTATTGCCGCTCTCGGCTCGAAAGTTACGATCGACGCGCGAGAACTTGGCCGATCGTTACGTTGGTAAGCCACCAATCGAGGAAGATATTAATTCGTCCGCATCGGAAAATATGCTTTTTTTTTCTAAAGAACTTAAAATACTCTCTACCGATGATTTTTTTCGTCTCGTTCAAAGACCGCCGCTGTAAATTGCTATATATTTTCAACACGGTCACCTATATTTTAGTCATTTATTTTATACTCATTTCTCCTAGCTTGCGTAATCGCTCATTATTTTGTTATAATCAGGTTGTGTAACCGAGTCAAAATTTTGCTTTATTTTCAACCTCAATTTTCTCACGTTTATGAATTCTAGAAGATTTCGATAAGTTAATAGGTTTAATTTATATAGGAATTGAGCTTCTCTACTTTGTATTTTAAATAGACAATGAATTGAAAGAGGAGTTTTCGGCAAAACTATAGATTAAATAGTTTTAAAAGTGATCTGAGTGCTTCTCTCAAGTATCGAAGTAGATGTTAGATTGAAAATTGAGATCAAAAGTAGGAGAAAAATTTTGATAATCTTCAACGAGATATGTATGTAAAGATTCACTGGCGCGAACTCGCTCAATTATATTCTGAAATTCTGACAGTTCGCGACGCACGAAGATCGTTCTTTGCGCTTCTCGGAAACCGGACGTTAATGAACCGATTGAACGGACGCCGCCTTCTTCGCGTCCCTTCGTGTGTGGTGGCACGTATCGTGGCTCCTCTTCCTTCACGTTCCTTCCTTTCCGCGTTCCTCGGCGAGATTTATTAACGCTCGCCGTGGAGCCGAGCGGAGATATGCGCGAGTCGCAGAGTTACAATCCGCGTGAAAGACACGCGAGGGGAAAGTTATTATATCCCGTGTATTTGCACACAATGGCGAGCGCGGCTTATGAAAAATATATGGATTGAGCGAGAGCAGTTTTTTAACGCGCGCCCGGTCATTGATGTGGTCCCGCGCCGCTTTAAATCACCGCTCGTGAGGAGGGGGCTCGATCGCTGATTTAGGTAATGCGCCTCACAGCCGCGATTGATGACTATTAAAGCACAAAGAACGCGCCTCGGCAAAATACAGTCGTATGCAACATGTAGCGCGATTTTAGGCCAACGCTTATTATCGATAATAATTATGAAGGAAGCGACTTGAATAGTATCCGACTCTTGCAACGATAGTGTGGTCGGGATAATTCTCAGTAATCACACACACACATACACACACACACATACACACAAACACACATGCGCATTTATGTTTCGAAATTAAAAATAAATAAAAATATGACTAAAATATAATTAAAAATATTGTATTAATAATGTATCTCTTCTTTTATTAGAATCACGCATATGTTAAAGGAAATTTCCTGCGTAATTTATAGCCTAATATCTTGAAACGCGTGGCGTATCTGCGTCGGGTTGCATGTATGTTTCTAGATCGTTTAATCACGAGAGTTAATTCAGGGCAACTAATAGCTATTCATAGGGCCGGTGATTTATATCCCGCGTGAGATTAATTAAAACGCATATATATAAGGCAAAATCATAGTCTACTTTTCATCGGGTCGTTGTACTGTACATACATTAGCGTTATAAGACAGAGCGATACAAGACAAAAACATTTGCGAGAGAATCCCATCTCTTAAGAAATAATAATTAGCGTTAATATTTCTTATCAGATGGAATTCTCTCGCAAATTGTGTTTCTGTTTTATAATCGAGACCGTACAATCCATCGACTTGCAAGGGAATTATCTTCGCTGCGTGTGATTCATATCAAACAAACTGTCTGGGGAAATTTTTGTAACGAGATCGGTGAAGAGAATGACAAGCATAGAGAGAGAGAGAGAGAGAGAGAGAGGGGGGGGGGAGGGAGGGAAAAAGAGAGAAAGAGAGAAAGAGGAAAAACTTGTCGCGCCTTATTAAACTCTCCGATATGGGCTGCGCGCATGTTGTTTATATTGCCATCGCGACATTCTATACTCGTGATGTGTATATATCTCCCCCTCTTCCCCGACGCATCCCTATTCTAATCCAAAATCCCCGTTCGCCCCCTCTTTCCCCCGCCCCTGCGCAGAAGAACGCGCAATTACAAATTCCCACAGTGAACTGACGGCTCTCACATCTCGCTCCCTTCTCTTCCCTCTCGCTCCAACAAATCTCTTCTCCTCCACCCCTCCGCGTCGCAATTCCGGCAACCTCCTTTTTCCTCTTTCACCGCGGTCGGACTTTCTTGAAGAGCTCTCATTCTCACTCTCTTTCTCTCTCTTTTATACACACACACACACACACACACACAAACTCTCTTTTTCTCTCTCTCACAAATCCTTGATCCGCATCCTCGCCCTATCTTTCCTCTCTATCCCTCTCCCTTCGCTTCTCTCCCGCCCGATACATCCGGCCTTTCTCATTGTGCGCGCGCGGGTACTTAATCCCGCGTGAATGGAAAAGGGGGCGAAAGGAGTGAGAGAAATATATCTGGCACGTACGTGTACTTAACGGCTGGAGGAAGGTGATGGCACGTAGGGAGAGGGTAGAAGGAGGATAAATGGACGCACTGTGAAGTTCTGGTGCAGTGATAACAAGCAAAAAGCATTCACACACACACACACACACACACACACACACACACACACATAGGATATCCGCACTAGAATCGACACCGTGATATCGTGCGCGCATTTACGAATAATATCGAAAGTTAAACTCTTTGACGAGAATGAAAGGATAACTTTTCGTGTGTCTGTAAGGATGGAAGAAAGGAGGAGAGGAATCCCTTTTGCGTGTGTGTATGGGCCGAATTCAAACGGAAACGTGAGGGGATGTCCCGTTGAATGTCAATAAAAGTACTTTAATTTAGAACGCAGTATCGCGAGAACAGGTGTCATTGTTTCCGCGAAATGTGATGCAATTAAGCTTCATGAACGGTCGTCGGTGCGTTAAAAAAAAAAACATTTTATCCCATTTTTTGATGTCATTTCCGTCACGATTATAATAAACAATTTTTTATATTAATTTAATCGCGGAGTAAGCAAATAAGTTTTATGTGTAAAATATTGAAATAATACATAGCCGCATTTTGCGGTACCAATTTGCACTCTTTCAGGATGTCTAATCTTGAAAGAGAATTTTCTGAAAGTTTCCTAACTTTCCAGATAAAATTATAGCATTTTTAAATGCAAATTAGAATAAATTTGATTATGAATACTTTTTTGGCTTCTCATTTCTATTTGTACACACGAGAAAAAATTAAGAAAAAAAATAAGAACTACTTATTATAAATATCGGATTAGAAAATTATTAAAAAGAAATAGAAGATTTTTATCAACAGATATTTCGCACTTTAAAATAAATATTTTGCATCTTTTTATAAAAAAATTTATTCTCTTAAGAAATTAGAATTTACTATAAACATAAAGAAAGTGTCAACTGTTGAATATTAAAGAGAAATTTTTTAGAAACTTCTTTAAAGATCTAAAAATCTTAAACAAAATTTATATAGCACTTCCGTACTAGAGTATTTTCAATAAAGACAATTACACAAGATTTTGACGTGTAAACGTTTAAGAGAAAATTTCGACAAAAGTTCACCGAATCCCAGGATAAAATTCTTTAAGAAAATACCGTGAATTTTTTTATCCAGGTGGAAAGAAAAATCTTCCGAAAATCCAGCTTTTCCAAATTTTTCCCTGATTCTATCGATTGTCTAAAACATGAAATAATCGATCGATCGTTGAAGCAAAAACGAAAGATGAAGGGAGGAGCGTAACCGGGACAGAGGTGAAAACGAGGCGAAAAAGAAAGGAAGGACGATGGAAATTGTGTTGGTGAAAGAAGGTAAAGAGAGAAAGAGAAAGAGAGGGACTCAGCGCCGAGAGCTAAAAAAAGAGAAGCACAGAAATCACAGTCTCTCCCACTCGAATGCGCGGTTCTTATGAATCGAGGGGAGGGCGTAACCCAGATTACTGCTCACCGGACTATAATATTACGCGAACAGATCGGTCGACGTGTAACGGGTGACCAAACTGAGAAGAACTTCTCTAGTAAGTCTTTTCAATGGCTCTAAAGTTCGTCATATTAATTCCATTCCACCGCAAATTCATGCGTCAATATCCTTGATTAAGGAGAAAAATATATTCGCATATTATTATTAGTGTTTTATTTCTTATTGATTAATTTATTGCATTCACATAATATTATTTATTATTCATATTATTAATTATATTTATTGTTTCTATATTATTAATTCTATTTATTGTTTCAATGTCGTATATTCTATTTACGTTCTAACAATACATTTCAGTTTCCGTGAAGATTCATTCTAAAAAGGAGAAAATTCCTCGCATTTTTTCGCTTTCAATCACCCGCTAGATATTCCCTAAGGATAACCACGGAACGGGACGAGACGACATGCCCCTTCCTTCGCGCTCTCTCACACTCTCTCTTTCTCTCTCTCTCTCTCTCCCTCTCGCCCTTTCTCTCGCCCTTTCTCTCTCCGTCCTTCCCCACTCTCGGTGGATCTCTCCCTCCTCGGGTTCGGGCAGTGTCAGAATTCTGGCGCAGTACGAAGGGATGGGAACCCTTCATGGTCCGAATTCCCAACCCCGACACGACCTTGCGCTCGGATACCACATACCTGTGCACGAGCTGCGCGCGCGAGTAAGCATGTGTATGTATTATACGAGCGTAACCGCGTGCATCCGCGCGCGCACGCGCACGCTCCTAGACGCGCGGATCTGTGTGTTGTTGCTGCACGAATGCATCGCCAGCTATGCGCGTCCGGTGGACGAGCATTCCGCTGCTTACTTACGATTGTTATGGCGAAAACTCTCGCACGAGGTATCCTTCGTATATTGATGTTCCGATGAGAATAACGCACGTGTGCGCGAGAATCGACCGCTGAATCGACTTTTGCCGAAAAGCGGATTCCGACGTCAAAAAATTCATATATGATTATATAAATTTATATATGCGATTATACATATATGGGCAATTTTTTTATATTTCTTCAAATTTTTTTTAAACAACATGCGAAAATTATTTTTCTAATTATTTTTTAACGTTCATATCTTTGCTGTTACCATTGGTTTAACTCAGAAAAAAAGTACATCAATAGTTGCTGTGGTTTTCAAAAATGAGAAGATTATATGTGTCTATTATTATATATAATATTGCATCATCAACGGTATAATATGAAACAATACTAATTATGAATATAATTCTGGCGTCCTGAAATATATGTGAAGCGCGGGATTTATATATCAGCATCTTAAGATAATATAAAATCGATAGTTAGATATATTTAATTATACCACTCTCATTGTGTGATATAATGTCACTTGCGCGATGATCAAAACGAAACGTGTTATTTCTCACAGCGCGCTAGCCACAACACTATACTTCTCATTCAAATGAAACGCGCAGTACTGCGTCACAAGCACACTTGGAGGTTTAGCGGCACGTGTGTATATGTTTACACATGGCCTCTCGATGTGCGGTCACGTATATACATATACAAGCGCGAGTCAGGTCACACGCCTGACCTAGATAGAAGGTTCGTACGAGAAGCGAAACGCGCAATTGAAAAGAGAGCCGCTCTAGATTTCGCCGCGTTTATCATTTCCTCGTCGATTAACGACGATATCATATGTTCGAGATCGTATTGAGATTTTCGACGAACACATCGGCGCCAATTTGTTTAATCGAAACGCTAGGCAAAGTCGTTGCTTTTAAAACAATCTTACGGAATAATCTTTTTTTTTTTTTTTTTTTTGGTACGATGACATATTGTAAATTACAATATTGCGGCATCAAAGTAAAAGGGAAATGCTAGAGTTTGAAAATGACGCAGTTGAAACTAGGTATTAATTATGGTATCAATTACTTTCTATAACTTCTGGATGTGTATTAAAAATAAAGAATTTATATACGCGTATTTTGTGGAGAAGAGCCGGTAAGCGTATTACAACTTTTACTCAATGCAAAAAAGAAAGCAGGAGTTGATACCGCGTTTCTGCAAAAAAAAAGAATAAAACTTTTTCAAATGTGACTTTACTGTCACTTAAAACAATAGCCTTCTAACGTTCCGGATAGACGCGATTTGCGCCACTTGGCGGACAATATCAATTAAAAATGACGAAGAAGGAATAGACGGAGAGAAAGAGAGAATGAGAAAGAGAGAGCAGAGAGTTCAGCTACAATCGAGACAAAGAGACAAGATTGATTAGCGGGGAGCATCCGAGGGTGGATACGGAGACAAAACAGATCGAAAACACCATGGGACTCCTCGGAGTTTAGTTTCTATTTGAGCACCCTCTCGTACGCCCGAGTGCCTTACTAATTCCATTAAATGACTACGCCTCTGCCTTTCCATATACTACCCCGTCACACGCGCGGGAGACCCAAATTAGCGCGCAATTATTTCCCTGGCATAACACACCCACGTGTACATAAATACATCGACGCGGCAATTTTCAAAGCGGCTGTAAAAAAAAAAAAAAAAACATTCATTTGATTTCTCGAAAAAAGGCATTCCTACGATATGACATATAAATCTGAACCGAAATTTTAATCTAATACCTAATTTGATATTTTAAGCACCCTCTCTTATGAAACTATTTAATTTATAGCTTCGCCGAAAATTCCTTTTTTAAATCTCTAAATGGGAAACGTATTCGTTTACTGTTTATTTGAGATACAAAGAAGGAGCTCAAATCTTATATTAATAAATTTATCCCGAAATCCTTTAAAATCTATAAACATGAGAAAATTGAGGATGAAAATAAAAGCAAAATTTCGATTCCGGGATTCTTTTAAAAATATGCGCGCGATATATTCCGGGCACGTTTTGTGAGCCAGTCAATCGGCTATCATTTTATTGACGAAATTTAGTGTTTCCTTTCGCGAACTCTCTACGTGCCGCATCGCCAAATCTACGCTTGTATTTATCCGTATGTCTCGCTCGAAGATTCCAAACGTTTGTCTTTGAAAAAATTAAAGAACCAACACCCTCGGTATATTATATATACTGTAGCTTAAAGATGTCATTGTGCATTTCTGCATTTCCTACGAAAAAGCATTTATTTTTCAAATAACTGTATACTTTTAATAGCGCATCGTTTGTACCATTAATTTAATTCAACTTTAAAAGACTACATTTAATGTCATACGGTTTTATTAAATATTAATTATATGTCATTTGAAAATTGTAGAAAAATATTATTTTTTAATATACGCTATATATGCAAAATGCCAGGATCAAGTTTAATGTTATTGAAGCACTGAAAAAAAATTAATCTCCGCCAAAGATTAAAAAAATTTCCACCGGTACGTTTTACACGCAAACGCGAATGGACGAGACGAGAGAGACAATAAACGGAAACGTCATTGCCGCGTCCGACGTAATGAATTGCAGTGGCGTAATGTGCATAACATCAGCGAGAGTGACAACCTCCGTCGAAGCTCATAGGAATCATCTTGCGAACTGTTATCGTGAGTGTTTCCGAGTCGAACCATTTTTCGGGATTTCCTTTCTTTACGGATTCCACTCTCTTAAGTTGAATTAGTAAAAATGTCATTAATTAATACAGTGATAGACAAGGTTTCATCAATGAATATTTCACTGACCTTCGGTGAAAACAGTCATACTTTGTTATTCCGTCTTATGTTCCGTTGATTGTGAGATTTCACTAAAAAATCAGTAATAATCGTTATTACATATTTGCAAGAGAGATATGTAGCTTTCAAAGCTCTTTCTATTTATTTTGGATTGCCATTTTTTAGGAGAAAAGCCCACACACAGATATCTGGAATGAAACACGTATAACTAGTATTCAAATTCAGAATTATATACGTATTACATTTTTTCATTCTTAAGATGTGATAAATCCACAGAAATGAACAAGATTCTTGTTCAAACTCAGATATTTCTGTAATAAAATATATATAAATATTATTTCATATATATAATATTATAATATAAGACGCATTTCAAAATATCACCGATTGAAACAATCACTGTCATTAACTGATTTTTTCATCGAGATTTCATTGATTTGCAGTACTATACTTATAAGTGAGATTATCAGTAATTATTCTCTACTTTTCAATGATAATACATTGATTTTATAAGAGAGTAGAGATAAATTTAATTTATATAAGAATTGAGGCCTCTCTCTGTATCTCAAATAGACAGTAAGCGAACAGTTTCTCATTTAGATATTCCAAAGAGGAGTTTTCGGTAAAACTATAGATTAAATAATTTCCAAAGAGAGTGATCTTACTGTTTAAAGTATCAAAGTAGATGTTACATTGACAATTGAGATCGAAAGTAGGAGAAACATTTCGACTCGTCTCTCCTCTCGCTAATGAAATATAACTCTAAAGTTATCGCCGCTAAAAAAGAGATGCAACGCTTTAAGATCTGCGTCGTTTCAGTACCTTAACGCGATATCGCGCAATCTCTCTCCGCAGTCGGGACAGTCTCATAATCGATACACGCCTCGCGCGATTAATTGGTTCGTTAAATCGATCCAGCTTGTATCAATATCGGCGCTCTCTTTTTCTCTTTATTTTTTTTCTTTTTTTTGTTTAATCACGTTGACGCGTATCGCGGCATTTGAGTCGGGATAATCGAATGCGCGCGTTATCGCTGTTTTTTTTCAAAATAACAGCGCTCTCCGTTTCGCGGATCCGTCCGCACGTCGCACGTTGACGTTCACGAAGCCACCCGTGGCCCGTTTGCGTCACAACGTTCCGTAATTGGCAGCAAATGAGCTCGGTAAATGGGCTTTAATTCCATTTGCGCAATCAACGGCCCGTAAACGTAACGGCCACGTCGAGAGAGCGGCATCGACAGTCGATGCCTGTCAGAGAGGCGTCGACCGGCGGTGATCGTTGCTCTCCGCGTTGGATAACAATATTACCCGGCCGCTTTTTGCGGCTTGCAGCATTCAATTAACGCACTTTCAGTCCGATTTTTGCGACGGCGTGCAAGAGATTCGCGTCGGTCCTTTAAATGGCATTCGCGCGAGGAGCGATCTTGAGGGCCCAAACTTTTTCCGCTTATTATATTTTTATCTTTTTTTTTCCTGTAATAGAAATTATTCACAATGCGTACAGAATATTTATTAAAATATAAGGGTTCATTATAATTAAAAAAAAAGACCTTATAGTGAAACGTACGATTATTATAGATTTGTAAAGTAAAACTAATGGAGGAGTAAAGTAGTGTCAAAAATGAAATAAATATATCAATCATAAATTAAAGAACGTTTCAATTTCTTAATATCATGAAATATATTAAAAAATTTATTAAATTAATATATTTCCGATCGTGCGAGAGTACATTCAGTAATATGCCCGACTACTTTTTTCACGAGAAATGTACCTCGGGTGCTATCGCGTGGGAAATGTGGCTGAAAAAAAGATAAATAGGGATTATATCACAGTCGTTTTCCGAATATGAAAAAGCGCGAAGCACTTCCCTTTCACGGCGTGAGATGCGTAATAATTTTTCCCTCTCTAATAAATACAAGTTGAAATTAAATATGGAAAATGCAATGTAACGAGCACTTTCGCATCCACGTATGACTGGAAAAAATTGTGCTTGGAAGTGTTCCGTTTCTCGTACATCGTTGTTTAATATTCTGACGAGTCCCGTGGATTCGGATATCGACACGAACGTGTTAACCAACTGTGTCATTCTTACCGCTCGGTAGGGGAAAAAATGCGCTCGATGCGAGAACGAATCGACATGTAAACTTTCTCTTCGCGTCGGGAATCGCTCATAAAGTATAAGAACCCGAGTCGAAATTTTTCTTCTACTTTCAATCTCAACTTTTAATCTTGTCTATATACTTTGATATTTTAAGCAGTCAGATCACTCTATTTTTGAACCTACTTAATGGTTTTACCGAAAGCTCTTTTAAATCTCTAAGTGCGAAACTGTTCGTTTACTGCTTATTTAAGAGAGATACAGTAGGAGCTCAATTCCTATATAATATAAATTTAGAAATTATATTTATCGAAATTTTTTAAGATCCATAAATGTGAGAAATTGAGATTGAAAATAGAAACAAAAATTTGACTCAGAGAATAAAATGTCAACCGAACGTCCGAGTCGAAATTTTTTTCCTATATTTTCAACTTCATTTTTCTCATATTTATGGATTCTAGAAGATTTCGATAGGTTTAATTTATATAGAAATTGAGATCTTACTTGGTTCCTCAAGCAGGCAGAGTGAACGAGAATAGTTTCTTATTTAAAGATTTAAAAAAGGAGCAAAACTATAAATTAAATAGTTTCAAAAGAAAGTGTGTGTGTGTGTGATCTGACTATACTTATCAGTATCAAAATAAATGCTAGATTAAATATTAATATTGTAAGTAGGAATAAATTTTTAATTCGAGCGAGATATTTAATCGCCTTTGTCTACATCGAGAGAGTAAAAAGTCGATTTCTCGTTAAGGTCAGGCACACACTGTCATCTCCGATGCATCAATCGCCGCTGTGGAAGACACAATCACATATGCACACAGTATACATACATATATCCCAGATCATATATAAACCAATCTCTCCGAATGATAAACATGTAAAGATAAGACATGCATTGTCAGATGTATTGTGATTTATATTATACTATAGCTAATAATAATTAATATCACACTGTATTTTTAAAGAATCAAGGAAATTAATCCTACGCATTAAAAAATAAACAATTATTTCAAAATGTAATAAATTGAAGATTTTGCAGAAGTTTTGTATATTATCATAAAAAATTATAGATCTGAATCGTACGCTTGATCACATCTCTCTCTGTCTCTAATATATATCAATTTTGAAAAAATATTTTTTTTTATCTTGACGAAATATTTATATTAATAATTGTATTTTTATCATAATGTTAAAAGAAATTGTTTATTTTATTATTAAGAAGTCTATTTCTCAATCGATAAAATTGAAATCAATTATGTCATGTTCTTTTAGATAATAATAAAAAAATATTATGCTATGATAAAAAGAGAAGAGAAAATTGCTTCAAAACGATACGTTATTACGATAAAAGAAATTATTAATTTAAAAATAATTTAAATTAGCCTTCGTGATCCTTCGATCAGCGAAATCACTCAGGAATTTACAATGGCAATGCAAAGGGATTCGAATAGTACACATATTTAATATTTGGAAATAGTTGTGTCTTCATCGGTAGCTCATCGTGTATTTGTCGATAATCCTATAAGAAATTATCAATTATAATGGTATAATTAATATCATTTTGAATATTCTTCACGAAATTGTGACACACCTGCTGCATTTCTTGGGTAGTTCTCCAGCAGTTTTATTGCGAAGATCGAGCATCTACGTATTCTCTATTTCCTCTTTTTACTTCGAAATTTTAAACATTAAATTCCTCTTGTTTTCTTTCTGTCTGTTTTATTATATAATAACAGAGTTTGCATTTATGCCTCTGAAAAAAATTAGAGGTAGAATTAAAACTTAAAACTTGAAAAGAAATGTTTATACAGATGAATGCAGTAATACTAAAGGTTTCTCACAAATAAGAAAATTTATACGTACTTCTGGCGCTTCTTTCACCACGATTCTCGGGTTAGGACTTCTCCTTGTACTTGTGAATTCACTGTTAACCTCCTGCATTAATTTTATTTCTCTTTCGGCAGTATCGTTCACGACTTTAAGGTCTGAAATTGTAAAATAATTGAAACTTGATTTGACTTGAAGCACGGGTTAATTTTATCCGATCGACTTAAAATTTTCGTAAATTAATATTTCATATAAAGGAAAAAAATAGAGGTGTCCTAGATGAAAATTTCCAAACATAAAAAAATAAAGACCAGCCCATTATGTACATATATATACTTACATCATGCATGGTTCTGACGTGCACTTTCAAATTGGACACTCGATCTTCGTGGACAAAATATCCGTATCCTTTCTCTGGGCAATATACTTGTTAAAAAAGAGAAAGAAGTATTATTTATATTTATATATATATATATGTATATTAATAAAAATATAATAAAGTAGTAAAATAATAATACCTTTGCTTCAGGAATGAATTTGATTCGTTTTCGCTTCCCGATTTGATACTATGTCAGTCAAGTTATTTTCATTATAGCCTTGAAAAGAAATTTAATATATATTTTTAAAAAATAGAGAGAGAGAGAGAGAGAGAGAGAGAGAAATATTTATTATATTTACATACCCTTTCTGTATTTGATCCTTACGTACGCTTCTTGTATTTGATCCTTATTTGATATTTGATACACTGTTGTGCCTCGCGTAATGACACGAGGTAATATGGATGGTAATATGGAATTGCCGGATTTTGAGTTGGAATCCTGGGGCGTCAGGGACTTTAAGACACTTTCACACACTTTGCTAACAATAATGTTTTATTATAATAAATGATTACAAACATATACTTAGCGCGTGCTAATTCAGTTTCACCCTTGTAGTTTCGTTATCTCTGCGCTAAATTGATTTATCTCGATCGTGATTTACTTCGCGCCGGCTTCACACGGTAATATATCGCGACGCGTATTAATATTTGCGACTATTATTCTGATTGACGACTGCTCTTTTAATTGGCGACTGCCCGGCGCACGCTTGCGACGGGCCTTTTATTCTTTCTCGATTTCCGGATATTTCGGGTGCGCGACCAAAATCCAAGTGCAAGCGAAGCAGATCAAAATCGATGCTCTTCGCTTGCACTTTCGCAAGTTCGTTCCGCGCGTGGTACGCTGCGTATGCGTTTCGCGCGGTTAATGTGCTCTTCGCCTTAAATTATATACTATCTCTTAAAATTAAGTTATAGCTTTTCGGGCTATAACAACACCTATAATAACCTCGGCACAATCTGTCAGCGGAACAAATTCTGCGGCCTGTATCTTATGTTTTCTTAATTCTATTAAAAATATTATCAAATTAATATAAATATGTTCATTAATAATATGATAAAATTATGTAAAATACATAATTACATTTTTACTCCAAAAATATTCGCGATAATTTTTTGTGTGTGAGATTCATTTTTAAATATTAATAATTCTAAAAGTGGAATAATTTACACTTGAAGGCATACACACACACACACACATTGTGTCAAGTGATATTTCAGTCAGATTATCTTCTTTTAAAATTATTTAATCTATAGTTTTGCCGAAAGCTTCTCTCTTTTAAACCTCTAAGTGAGAAACTGTTTGTTTAAACCTCTCGAAATTATCTAGAATCCATTAACTTGAGAAAATTAAGTTTGAAAATAGGAGCAAAGTTTCAAACTCGGGAGAATCATCGTGAGAGATGACATTTGTCGCGTTGAGTGTATTCATAGGACAGAAGAGAGAACACCGTACTGAAAATTGCACGTTTTGCATACGACGGTTCAACCGTCAGTGTCGGTACCTTTGTTTACGTAACGTTCAACGTATGTTAAACGAAGCATTTAGCGCGCGTGCCGCGAACCGCAGGCAGTCGCGATTTATTTGTTTCCTTTCGGTTCGCGCGTTTGCGGCGCGGCGAAACCATCACGTGTCCTGAGATAAGCATCCTACGAGAGGAGTTGCGCATCGTCTACGTCTGGGCGTGGCTCTCTTCTGACACATATCATTTATTTACCATTTTCGCGCGGCCGATAATAGGCGACAATGAGCACAGAGCCCGCTCTTAGTTGATTAAAAGTAATAATTATCTTTAAATCGTCGCATTATCTCCGTGTGACTCTCTTCGTGGAAAATAATTATCCGGCATCGTCTGTACATAAACATTTTCAACTTGTGTTATCATTTGTATAAATTTTCTATACATGTGTATAAATATGCGTGCGAAGCGCATGATCGTCACAATTCGTTTTATAATAATTCGAGAGTTACGCAATACACGCGTCACCGACACGTCGTATAGGAGATTAATTGTATCGCACTATTCCACTGCACGCGCTCAATACATATGTCGGTGAAATTATTACGAATAGTAATATTGTATGCGCTCTGATATATTAATGCACCGTCGTTCTCTTTATTCGCGTCGATAATTTTCCCGCACGGCGAACAGATATTAATTAATTGCGTCCGTTCGTTTCCACTCGACGGTGAAAAACCATCATTGTGAACGTATAATTCGAATAAATCGCACGTTTTTGTGTGAGAGAGAAAGAGAGAGAAACTAGCTCTATGGGCAGAAAGATTCGATTTGCGGTGATCTTTTATGGTTTCGCGTCAGTTTGACATTGTACGATCGCGATCGTAAATTAAGCGCTTGTAATTAAGGAGCGAGTGTCACTCGCGTAATAACGAAGCAATTAATACTAACGAAATTATCTGTATCCATTTCCAGTTATAATTTCAACCGTTTTCCGGCCGCGTGCGTCATTTCGAGTTAAAATTTTTCTCCTACTTTCGATCTTATTTTAATCTAACATCTCCTTTGATTTAAGCAGTCAGATCACTCTCTTTTGAAACTATTTCATCTATAGTTTTAAGCTCTTTTTTTAAATCTCTAAGTGGAAAAGTGTTCGTTTATTGTTCATTTTTGAGCTACAAGGCTCAATTTCTATATAAATAAAACTTATCGAAATCCTCTAGAATCCATAAATGTAAGAAAACTAAAGTTAAAAATAGGAGAAAAATAGGAGGAAAATAGGAGCACGATTCATCGCGATACCGTGATGGAAACCGTGAAACACGATGAAAAAAATAAAGATGACTAATGCTTTTCTTAGAGCGATGAAAAAAGTTTATCTCCTCTCCGCGTATATATCGTCCGGCTGCGATAATGATAACGTGATACTCGGAAACACGCGTCGTAACACGTGGTAACATCTCCTAAAGACGGCCACAGGCAAATTTGATAATTTCATGCATCATCGGCGATGCGCGAGGTGCCGACACCACACACTCGGTTGCATCTCCGAAGATATGTCATTCCGTTCGCGGTGGAAACGCAGCTATCGCTACGAATAATCATTTAAATAAATGATGCCGTCTGGAAGAGCCACGCCTATCCAGGTCGCGAATTAATTGAATAACCGCGAGCGAGAAGCGCGCTCGCGTGCGATTATTACTGATGTGATCGACAAATGCGAAAATTCGCGAAAGGAGCTCCTCTCTTTCTTCTTTGATTATTTTCAACATTAATTATTTTTGCCTAGATATACGAGAATTATTTCTAAAATTATTTCTAAAATTATTTCATTCTATACCATTATAGATATATGTAAAGTTTTTTTTTTACCATTTTTTTCCTTTTTTATCTTCAACTCTTCTTCAGCTTCAATTTATCTTCGAATTTTAAGTTTGCAACACATAGAAGTTGCCGGATATTCTCCGAATTTCTGTTACACTAGTTGCACAGTGGAATTTTCGTTTTCGTTCTACTTCAATTAAAATTTGCATTTATTATACTAAAGAGGTATGACATCTATTTATCGTAAAGCAAGTTTCCAATCTCGATTCTCGCAATCGAAGAGAGTTAACGGGAGATAGATAGATAGATAGAAGCGTTTATTGCCGTATTAAGGCAAGCTCTCTAAAAGTATAAAGACACTTAGAAAATTGTGCGAAATATGTATGTACATGTTTGCTTATAAACTAATTTAAGCGTTAAATGAATGAAGCTTTTAAATTGATGAAAGATCGATACGATGATGGTAGGGTTACATGAAGGTGAAAAACAGAGAGAGAGAGAGAGAGAGAGAGAGAGAGAGAGAGAGAGAGAGAGAGAGAGAGAGAGAGAGGAGTGAAAGTCGATTGTTGCTTTGCTTTTTAGAAAATTAATTACGCTATTTAGCAATAAGCCACGCGAAATGTTTTTTCCGAGCGCGTTTTTTACGTAACAAAATTTATTATAAGATCGCGGAAATACGAGTCACTTATCAATATTAATGAACATGCGACGTGTTGCGTGCTTACGTCATGATTCCCGTCCCATCGAACGTATAGAAATTAAAACATTGAACGTGATAAAGGGATTAAACAAACGCACGGCTCTGATCTCTATTCGGTGCGCATCTTTCTCTGCATTTCTGCGCGAGATGTACGATCGTATCTCCCGTGTACGCCAGTCTCTGTAAAGGCCAGGACGCGGGAGACAAAGGGCGAGGAATGATTCGAGAGGTATAGCGCGAGAGACTCTCGGGAGGGAATTATACTTGCATGAGAGCCAGTCCCTCCCTCCGGCCCTTCGGCCTGAATGGTAATTAAAGCGTGCGAGACTTTCTTACAATGCTCTTAATTCCCAAGAGCATCGACGAAGCACGACTCGCCGCCGACGAATTTGTTGTCCGTTTTACAAAGAAACGCGATCTACACGCTGTGATTTTTTTTTCTTCGCGTACAATATATTTGCGGCTTTAAACATCGCGCGATTTGGAAATAATATAAATATAATCATACTCTTTAAATTTTTTGGTAAAAGGGAAAATAATGCATTATTAGTATTCGTCCCAAATATATTCATGTTTGAGACAATTTTCTCTTATCATATTTACGACAAGATTTGAAGTAAAAATACTCCGATCGACGATGTTAATTAAAATAATCGCGATAATTTGAAGTTATTGTTTTAGCACGGTAAACGCTCTGACTTTCCGCCCTGAGTTCGCAGTAAATAGTACGAGTACGATTCGACGTGCGCTGGAAAAAAAATGTTCGTGACTGCACACACACACACACATACACACGCATGCACCATGATATGTAACACAAAGAAAAACGCAGGGCTATCTCGAGGCTACCGCGGCGCGCTCGAAAAGCCGGAAGTATCGAATTTGTTTTTATTTCCGATGTGTACACACAGGGAACTCGTATGCCTCCCGATCAACAGGTGACCAGTTGAATATTGGGTTGGGACGACGTTTCGCAAGAAACGCACGATTGCCAGCCTCGCAACCCACGATTTCGTCGCTTTTCGAGATCCCCGTCGACTGAATTTCAACGAGAAACATTTAAAATTTAATCATTTGTCGCGTAATGCAAAAATTCGCGTAGTAATGTGCGAATGAAACGACTCGCCAAACCCTCGATCAAGCTCGTTTATTATATTTATAAATTATGATTATTTTTTATTTCATTATTAAATTATTATTCTTATTATATTTATATTTATAAGATATTTTTTAAAATGCAAAATATAAAAGATTTGTAAGCCTTTATCGTCCATTGTCATAGCGATCGCCGTAAATATTCTACAGTTAGAAATTAATGTGAGAAATAAGAGAAGAGAGAAAGAGAGAGAAAGATGTGTGAGAGAAACTAAAATAAAAAGTATAATTCTCTAAGATACTTCATATAAATCTTTTTATAAACGAAAATTATTAACGCGAAATATAAATAAATTAGTTGTAGGAAGCTCTTTGAAAAAATTTAATCCCGCATCTAAATCAATTTTAGATCGCATCGTAAGTCGATCATTCGCCGCACGCAACCAAACGCAGAAATATCAGTCGCGAACAGCCTCAAGTATAAATCACATTCATGTGGCCAAGTATCCTCGACAGACAGAGACGGGCGTCGACGCGTCATGCCATATATATAAATAAACGCGCAAAATAAACAATTCGGAAAGATCTAGATTAGTCTCGATCGAGAGAATCGTTCCAGTCAATCGAACCTTTCTCTCACCCTCGTCCATTGATGGGACACTTTTCGCCAGGCGTAAAATGGTATATGTTATACCAAGAAAATCCCAAAGGGTTCGAAATTCACGCGAACCATAGACCAGATATAAATCATGACGCATGAGTTTGTCTAACTCTTCTCTCCCTCTTTCTCTCTCAAGTCACTCTTTTGTCGGTATGCACGTCGTGTAAACTCGCTACGTGTGCGAGCTAAGTAAGCCTACATCTATATAGCCGACCAATGCGAAAGCAGCCAGGACTGCCAAGACTTGTGAGATATGTACTTGTTGATTTATTGGCAGCTAAAGTCGCAGCACCGTGGAAATAACGGGCAGACGCTTTACGCGATATTTCCTTTTCTTTCTTTTCTCTCCCATCTGAGCAAATAGAGGGAATGGAAAATATCGGCACGCGCGAACTACAGACTTTAGGAAAGCGAATCCGATTGTTTCGAGACAAAATTGTTGAAACATGAAGAAGTCGAGCTTAGAATATTTCTGTTGTACTCTTCTCCTTTTACTTCTTTTTTCTACAAATCTGTAACATATAATTACTTTTGTAAAGATACGAAAAGATCTCTCTCGATACACAATTTCAAGTATGATTATCTCTGTCATCGGGGCAAGTATTAAAAAATAGAATCGACACAGTTTTTAATCTATCAATTGTAAATTATTACAAAACATTGTCGGTACTTTTTTTTTATTTTGCACGTGTTCTGCCAAATATTCGCGGTGTGTGAAATTAATAAAGAGGACAGGAATCTACGACACTCTCTTGAATTAAAACTGATAAGATGTCGTCACATAAATCACGCTCGATACTCGATGAACAGCAATCGAACGTGGATGCAGGCGCAACGAGGAAGTTTTTCCATCGCCAGCGCTGTCATTTGACTGCAAGCATAATCGGATTCGGAGCCAACGACGCGATGGCCTAATCGAGTGAATGAGTAGAATAGAAAAAAAAAGAGAATTAGAGAATTAGAGAGATAGAGAGAAAGAGAGAGAGCAACTATGCCGCAGCGGTGTTCGGTTCCTCCGTCGATCCCTTGATGTTGCGGTTGTACGTGCGAGCTTCGCGATGCTATGATCCGATAAGCACCCCCTTCGCTCACCCCCCTCGTTCTCCTACCTGCCCCTTCTCCCTCTTCAAGTCCCACACCGGATCGACCGAACGATTCCTCGCGCGCGCCGCCGTGTCTCCCTCTCGACCTCACCTCACCTTAGCGCGATCGTAAATGCGGCGAGACCTCGCTACGTCCTTGTCGCACTTATGTCAGTCGCGCCGCGCACCACCCCCCTATCATAACGAACGCGACTTCTCACTCCCTCTCTCTTCTTCTCTTTCTCTCTCCTTTTCTCTGTAGTATCTCTCTTTCTCTTTCTCGATGTGCGGCTCGCAGACCTCCTGCCGCTGCGGCAGAACTATCTCTCTCTGTCCTTGTCGCACCGCTGTCGCCTAAGGATCTCGAGGGTCGTACCGTCAAGTTCCACTCCCGTCGGGCCGGTTCCCTCCTTTCGAGATTCGAGGGAGCCTGCTCCGGGCAGCCGTCCTCTTTCCGCAGCGGAGGGTCAGCGTGAGGCTTTCTCTTTCCTTTTAACTGGCTCGTTTTGTTTTCTCCTTTACTCCGCTCTCAACCTTGTCCTTCTCGCTCTCTGTCTGAAAGAAAGAGATGGAGCTTTCACGCGCGCATCGTGCATCCTCGTCTCTTGAATGGGAACGACAATAGGGATCTGGTGTGCATCTCCGTCTCTTCGGAGTATGCGTTTTACTCTCCGATTCTAAGTTAGCCCTGGCTTGCGGAGCCTATCTTCGTCTCACCTTGATGAGCAATTTTAAAATTGTTTCCCTTATATATATATATATATATATTCGCACTCTTTATGCATCGTTTTTTCTTTCTCCTTCTCTTTTGCAATCGCGTTCTCTTTCATTGAATTTTTATTATTTTGCTTGTCCCAACGTGTGTGTTTCTTCCCTCGTGACTTTCCTGCATTCGCCTTCTTCTTCTTCGGAAATTGTCTCTGTCGGTCAGCCAGATAAAACCTCTCTCTCTTCTTTCCCCTCTATTTATTCTCGACCAATTCTTTCTTTGTCGGACCTACAAGATATATCTGAAGTTCATCCACGTCCGTCTCTCTTGCTCTCTCGCGTCTCGCGTTGCATTTTGAAGCGTACCCTCTCGTTCCGTTCTCGCCAGCGCTCTCCTCTCTCTTTCTCTTTTTCTCTCCCTCGCCCTTTCTTCCCTCATCTCTCTCTCTCTCTCTCTCTCTCTCTCTCTCTCTTTCTCACATATACGCATTCATTCGGATGTACGTGCCAACCTCGGACTCGACGAAATACGCACGCGTGTCTCCACGGGCGACGCTCATGATACCTCGAGAGCGTTAGATATACGTACAATACGTATACATACAAACACACATACCACACCACACACAGCTCTTCATGGTCGCGTTTGTACGCGCGTAAACGCGGTGACGTGCACGAGGGACGACCAAACCCCTTTCGAGACCTTCGCCGATCTCGATGTCGCCGTGTCGAAGTCCCCTTCGCGCGAACTGTTGCGACTACAAACCCGTCCTAGACTTTTCTCCCAGCGATTATGCGAGAGTTGCCTATTAGACGATTAGGCCGAAACGATGTCGCACGTTTAATCTAATATACATAAGTAATGTTTCATATATAATATATACGTATCGAAGCGCGATATCGTCTTTCTCTTTTCATTGTAAAATCGTTGCATGGTGCACTGTATTGTGATTAAATTAAAAGCGTACAATATGTGCTACACACATAATTATTTAATTATATTTCCATATTTAAAAAAATGCAACTAAATAATTCCTTTATATCTTGTGTTTTATATATACATGTATACATATGTACATATGCACGTGTATAACTCTTTCATTCTCACGGATATAATTATTTAAAAGAATATCAAAAAGTCACGAGAGTGAAATATAATTTTAATATACGATACACTTTCTTCTCTCAGTTCAATTCAACGAGATGCATCGATCGGACTCATTCGTCTTATGATTATACGAGTGCAATTCTGCTCGCGATCAAACTGATGGGAATTTTTAGTCCGCGAAAGAGATATTGCTCTTTAATTCCAGATGTTTGAATCGAAAATCGAAAGGACGGTCGTCGACTTTCCGGGAATATTCTAAAAATATTCGAGCGCCAATAATTCGTCTCGCCGCCACTTCTTTTGACAATCAGCTGATAGCCTCTCGGAGTCTCGGACAGAGTCTCGCGGAAGGAACTCTGTGCACTCAATTGACAATCGGCCTCGCTATAAATCTCCATCCCATCAACTTTCGTTCCTAACCTTTCTTTGTTAATCACAGTCGTATATTTCACACGTCCAGATCACGCGGTCCGATCTTTTTCTTTGCCGCATCATCGCGTACGTATATCCGCTGTAAAACGATTTCCCGTTCCTTTTACGGCGGATGCACAAAGTGGGATACCCGCACGCTTTACATATCCGTGAGAGATCGCAGATTAGAACGACGATACATAGATCGGCAGAGCGAAACAGCGTCGCGAAACGTTCACCAAGAGTGCCATCGTTTACACATATATCGTTCGAACGCGCATTCATGCGAATCGACAAGATAGTGTCATCTGCTTCGATCCTCTCCGGGTCCGTGTCGATTCGGCTAAACAAGGAATAAGTATTTGGAAGAGATTCTCAAGGAATATTTATCCTCCGGAGGAGGATTATATAGAAATAAGGAACAATCAAATCAACCTGATGCGATTGTTTCGTTTAGCAGAGAAATAAACAAAAGTGTGACATAATCATAAACATTTTTGACATATCATTGATAGATATCTCAATGAATACGCAAATGTATTATTCGCTTAAAGCACCATGAATTATAATAGTGATTGATTTTCTATTCAAATAAACCTTCAAAAAAATAATCCACAATTTTGTTTAAAATAAAAAAAAAGATGATTAATGTGAAAGTGAGGAATAAACTCACGACTTTTTTTAGATAGAACTACATGTCACAGATAAATTTCTTTTGGAAATTGTAGATCTATGTACCTCTTATCGATTCCTCACAATTCGAACTTCCATACTTTTAATTATTAGCAGCGTTAATTAATTTTTTCATTATTTTATGGTCGCTCGGTTGAAAGTATAACGTCAGGTTTTTTACGTATCTTTTCGAGACGCTTGATTTTCGAAATGGAGATCTATTCTTTTAGAATTTTCCTATAGTTTGAAAATGATATTGTCTCAGATTAACGGCTAATTAAGACGTGATAATGGGTGATTGTAATATAATCATAGAGCAAATCATCGCGTTTGAGATTTCTTATCATTAGAATTTGTCACGAGAAATAATACGCACACGATACGGTCGTCGTTCGAGTCTCGCCGCGCAATAATAAAGTCACCGAGTCAATCAATATAAACAATAACGTGTATAAAATAATAGTACGTACTTGGATTGAGAAATATGTCTCTTAACACTTGTCACGATCTTCGAGAGATAATACGACGTAAGACGTAAGACACACAGAACGATTCACAGTACTTGCTCGTACGAGTTTCGTCGCGAAAATGACGAGAGGTCAAGAATACGTATTATTACTTTATACGTGTTATTGTTTATACTGACTCGATGACTTTGTTATTGAGCGGTGAGATTCGAACGGAATTTGTCACAAGAAATAATACGAACACGGCCGTACTGTGTGCGTACTATTATTTCTCGTGACAAATTCTAATGATAAGAAACCTCGAACGCAATGATTTGCTACGATTATATTACAATTATCCATTATCACATCTTAATTAGTCATATTACGCGATATCAAAATAAAGATAAAGTAATTGAATGCCGATATCATTTATGTATTTCTCAATCCAAGTATACGTATTATTATTTTATACGCGTTACGTATTTGACGTAAATAATTAAACGCGCGTCACAATGCCGCTCGATTCGGAATAATTTTTTCTATACTCGCAATATATACATATATATAGATAATGATTGAGAAATATATGTAAATGACATCGGCATTCAATTACTTTACTTTTATCTTTATCTTTACCTTTATCTATATCGCGTAATAATATACGACTCGGATTACGATTATCAATGATCATAGTCGTTATTTCTTATACGTCGCTATTTCTTACATATTTATTAATTGAGTTTCAAGCCCAAGAAGTCTCGCTCTTACAAGCGATATGCTCGTGGATTTATATAGATTTATGTAGACTTTATAGCGCGTTGTGTGCACGCGCTCGCGAGACTTGATATCCGCGCCGACACACGGATACCACCTGAATATGAAGGTCGTAGGTCGGTGGTGGAGAGATCCTCTGGCAATATTCGTGGATAACTTTCATCGTGAGTGCCGGCACCATTGTATATACATACGAGAAGGACGACGCCGTAGGGGTTATTACGCCGCGCTTTCTGCGCGTCTCTCTCCGCTTCTCTCGCTCCTTCTGGAAGCCTTCCTGGAAGTTCCCGGAGTCGGGTCGACGAGGGCAGAAGATGAGGTGAGCACGAGGAGAAAGGAGGGTAAAAATGGAGTAACGAAAGGGTGGGAGGGAGGGGCCTACTGTGAAGAGGAGTTGCGGCTTATAAAGCTAGTTTCGTCGTCCGATCAGGGGAGAAAGAGAGAGAGTGTGTGTTTATGTGTGTGTGAAAGAGAGAGAGAGAGAAAGAGAGAGATATGAATAGATAAATAGAAGGAATGCGCGAAAATTTGACAAACGATAATGTAAGACGGAACGCCGAGATAAGTGATAATATGCGCCCTCAGCATTAGTGATTAATGATTAGACATCGGTTGTGCAACATCTTCACTATGCTAAATAAACGTGATCGAAAATGAAGAGTACCGATAGATTTTCTTGCTTCGATTATATTTCAAGTATCCTACCAATTTATTCTACTAAATAATATAATATTTATTATAATATAATATTTATATAATATTTATTATAATATAATATTGTCATCGAAGGTGCGGAGTCGCCAAAAAAATTGTTTATTTCTCTTTTTTATTTTTATTTCTTGTTAAAAAATTTTTTATTTTTACAATGTGTGTCACGTTATTGAATTGGTTTTTATTGCGAATTAGCATAAACGTAATATAATATAATGCAGTTAACACAAGTACAGAATAATTTCACACATAAGCGATGTTTTAAACAATCCTTTGAACATCAAGATTTCCCTTTGAATAGCAAGAGAGAGCAATATTAGAAAGATCAAAAATGGCAGTCATAAATCTCTTGTCATTGGATTCTCGATGGTGCCCAAATGCATGGTGGTCCAACCAGAGGAAACGCCACTAGAGGAAACAATTCGGCGAGAGAGATTGGCAAAAAGAAAAAAAAAACTAAGAGGAGAAATGCCTCACAGAGAACAAAAGTCACAAAAGCGATATGAAAAGAACTCTATATTATCTTGTCTGACATTACAGGTAAAAGCTTACTAAAAATACCGACGCTGGTCGAATTCTTCGGCATGCCATATCTTTATGATAATTCAATGAGTGCAACAAGCAAAATTTAACTTTGGCATTTTTTTTAACGGTGTCGTGATATTTAATATCTTCTCGAAAATCTCACGAATGATTTATTATCTAAAAATAACAAAACTTGTGAAAAAAAAGACTGACAAAATAATTCGGATGACATGAAATCACGAAATTGGAAAATACACGCGAAACCAACAATGGACCAGCGTTATATAAACTCTGGAAAATCCTTAGTTTCATTTAAACAAATAAAAAACGGTAAAACATAGAAACGGAAAGGAGAGAAAAAGAAAATTTCTTAATTTTCTTTCAAACCGTGTCGATTTTCGGATGCGATCTACTCATTGATGTTGCCTATCTCGTTGCCTTCGGTATTCTTTGAATAGCAAGAGAGAAAGAGAATAATCGACTGCTTATGTCACAATAAGTATTATATACCGTGCCAGGAGGTGGCCCCTGACCTGAATAACCAGCCGAGAGAGAAGGATAAACAACGGTTGAGGCAGAACAGAATGCCGACTACTGTCTTACGACGTCCTGTTGCTCTTTGTTGTTGCATCGTGCGCTATTTTGACGAGGAAAACATAACAAATCCTAAAACCGACGACACATGGGTCATAATCCGTGATTCGGCTTCTTGCTTTGGACAAGAAAACGCGCCGTACCTATGCTATATGTCACTATGCTATTTTGGTGAAGTTTGTCTAAAATCAGGTCCAGATTAAGCGAATGATTATAAATGAACATCAACGAGTGAGCATAAGTAAATTAATTATTAACTTTTCAAATTTTTGTAGACAATTTTTTATAAAATTTTGTGTATAAAATAATTTTTTATAAAATTATTAAATAATGCTTTTTTACTGATATCAGTAATTATTCACGTATTCTAGTTCGGCTTATGTCTGGACTTGGCTTAAAGAAAACTGAGCAAATCTTGTATAAGAAATTTAGTATAAAAAATAATGTTGACACGGTTGTAATTTATTTTTACAGCTTGTAAGTCGCGATATATATGAATTAAGCGTCGAATTGAATAGCATATTGCTCGATTCTTCGCAGATAATCCTATTATGTTTTTAAATTTCTGAGTATTTAGAATTCTTATTGTTATTTGATAAATAAACGTACAGACTCGGTCTTATTGAAAAATCTGAAAAGGTGACAAGAATATCTGTAAAAAATATCTGACAAATGTAAGGAGAAAGAGGACCATTCTAAAAAATCCGACTTAAAACTCGATAACCATATTTTTCCATTTTCCCCGAAATCCTTGCATCTCGCGTAAAACGCACCGAATTTTCTACGAAAAGCGTAGCGCGCGAGAGCCGCTATGAGAAAAATCAATAGTTCGGGCGCAGGAGAAAGAGAGAGCAGCGCGATAAAATTGTCCGTCCCATCCTTTCTCGCCAATAATCAGGCATTTTTTACGAAGCCGCTTTTTGTAAATGTCGCAGACATCGCGCGGAGTTTCGCGGAACGATCCCCGAAATAAGAGATCGTCGATCGTCCAACAAATTTTTACCTCGACCACGGTGGATGAACCTACCGACGCATATCCTCGCGCACAGACCTCGTTAAGTCGCCGACGATATTTCAACCGCGAGACAACGATTAATGTCCGCGCGAAATTGTGATGGCGCGTCGCGCTCGCCGATTTACGGCCAAGGCCGTAATTTCGGGATCTAACTGACCGTTTTATCTCGGAAAATGTCTCCATTCTCGTAACAGACGTTCTGTTTATGACCAATCACGAGAATTTATTTTCGCGCGCGTTCGATGACGTTTCCCGACAAATCGATAAATAAATTAGAATGAGAAATCGGTGAACTATTGTCCGATATATTCTGGTTTAAACGCGAAAGCTCAAGTAGAGAATGTAAACGATCGATGTTCCCCTTCGTTTCCCGAATGGTTCTATCGTTTAAACGAATCGGAGAATGTAGTTCGAAAACACAGAACGCGAAGATATGTTCTCTCACTCGTGTCTCTAAATAACGCGACACAGGTTGATAACACGACGTGTATAATTTCCTTTCCGACGCAGAATATCTTGCGCGAAAAGAAAGACGGCGGCGACGTAATGTGTATCTACATTAATATCGCCGCTAAATACACGATGTCCCAAAATCAGCCTGGTTTTCCTTTTAATAACAGATTCTCTAGCCAATTTGGAGTCGAGTTTTCTTTAGCGAAAATATTGAAAAAGATCATTTTTTGCAAATTTTTGCCGTCATATATCTTTGTAACTAAGCCTTAAAAATTACAATTCTATTAAACTATCTGAAATTAATTGAATAATACAGTTTTATTAATCTTTCAACTCCACAAAATCTAATTTGCAAAAAGCCTTTTTTTTCAATTGCTTATATGTCGCGAATTATTGATGTCTCGACATTTTCGCTGAAAAACAATCACTTCTAAGTTGGCCAAAGAATCTGTTATTAAAGGACATCCCAGAATATATCTCTATTGTAATTGACATTTACAGAAAAATGTATTATTCAGCTATTCTCGTTTTCTTACATATAACGAGTTTTCTTATATACCTATCTTATTTAAAAAAGATATCTACAATTAATTATTTTCCAAAATACCGTATCTCACTTTAGAAAAGATAGTAGCATCTATTCTCTAGTGGATATATTTAGCGAAAATTTGACATTCGCTGTCATTATGGGGGGACCACTCTTGTAGATAAAATCTATGTAAAAACGAGATTAAACATTACAATGACAGCGAGATTTTTTTTTCTTTTTTACATCAATTATACGAAATTTAATTATCATCGTCGATGATAAAATCAGAGTCAACGTCTTCCAAAAATAGATCAGAAAACGATTTAAGGGTGGCTATAATCTACGCGAACGTAGGTCCAATGGCCGAAATCCGATATTCTCTCGCGACCTCGTTAAATTCGTATCATCCAAGATTTTCATCACGTACGGTGCAGGTTCTCCGAGACTGCACTTGCCACCTGGCGATGAAGTATCTCTCTCTGTCTCTCCCTCTCTTTCTTCCCGCTTCTCTGTTCTGTGCCTTTCGCAGTTACGTGACAAAAACTAGTCGCATGCTTAGCTAAATGCTCTCCCGTTCCTTGTCCTTGGTCCTCATTCTTTTAGATGCTCGGTTGCCACTGCTTGCTACCGTTTTCATCTCACTGGGCTCTCGCATTTCTGATCACCCAATTCCAATAGAAAGGAAGAAATGCACGATATATATACATAAATATATATATTCGCATGCCGAAGAAGGTGACTGCGAATCTCTTCCCGAGCGTGAGGAAAATCATGCGGATGATTATGTAACACTTAAGGCGGCAAAATGGTGATGTAATCGCGCTTGTGCCTTGCTTGTAATTATAAAGATATCTATGTAGACACATACGTATGGAAACTATCCTAATCTGCGATAACATATGGAGGAATTACTTGGCAACGAGTGCGGAATGGAATGTGTGATCCTAGTTTAGAGTCTAAGAATGAATGCAGAATATAAATAATCTAACAGAGGAAGCAATAAGCGCATATACAAGGTGCTCCAAAACCGTCATCTTTTTAATAAGAGATTCTTTGACCGATTCGGAGATGATTTTTCCTCAGCAAAGATGTCGAGACATCAATTATTTCCGAGTTATAAGTGATTGAAAAAGAAAGACTTTTTACAAGCGTACAAACTAAGCTTTATGGAATTAAAAGTTTAATAAAACTGCATCGTTCAGTTAATTTCAGATGGAATTTACTTTAATAGAATTTTAATTTAAGGTTTAGTCACAAAGATATATGATGGCAAAAATTGGGAATCTGCGAAAAATGATGACCTTTTTCTCGACATTTTGATATCCAAAATTGGCCAGAGGATCTGCTGTTAAAAAGGACCCGATAATTTTTGGTCATCCTGTGTATACAGATACAATACATACTCGATATACACACATATGTACACACACACACACACATGTACACACACACACACATGTACATATTTTCCAACGATAAGAACAAATACTGTTTATTTCCAGATTCCCAAAGAAACGCAAACAAATCCGATTCTATTTTGCGATTCAGTTTCTCGAGATGAGATATCACACGGTGATCGATATAATTACATCAATAATATTCTGTTACGAAAGGAAGTATTTTTATAGAGGAAAGTACCTCTTCGCTATACTCTATTTACCTAGCGCTATCGATTTGCCCATCTATCGGTATTGTTCTTTGGAGAATATCGATTCTCTCCCTCTATCTATCTATCTATCTATCTATCTATCTCTTTGTATCCCACCTGATCGTCCGTATTTATCGTGATAAACATTACCAAAGCGTGGCGACTCGATATAATTTGACACAAGAAAGAATCGACTTCTCTCTCCTTCGATACGGCTAGAATAAATAGAAACACGTGATTAAATATCTTCTAAAAACGTTAATTGTTCCTTCGAGAAATCGTGCACAATTGCGTCTTAAAAAATATTTCGGGAACGTTCGACAGATAAATCTATAATTTATTAAAAATGTGCTGCATCAAATCGAATGTTTCGACAAATAAATATCTAGGATGAGAAAATTTAAGATGCTCGATGTCGGAGATATCTGATAAAATAAAAAGAATTAATAAGAATTTTTAATATTTTAAAGAATATTCAGTTTTAAATAAATTTCGATTCTTTTTTTCCAAGTTACTCAAATATCAGAAGCTGTCTGCGCTTAGATATGTTAATGTTGGATCTTATCGCGATATCATTTATCCTCGCGAAATTCGCAAGTCGCGAGAATCATCCGCGACTTTTCCGTGACGCTAATCGACGTCTTCGGGGATAAGAGGCTGCGAAAGAGAGTCCGCAAGTTACGAGATCGAGTAAATGGGAACGGCGCACCGTTATGCCATATGGTGCTGCGACTGCGAATAACGCGCGACTATGAATAGTCGCATAGTCGCGACTATGAGAATTATGACGTCACTTCGTCACGCGCCATCAAGCGTCACAATCGCCGATCGCACTTCCGTCCGCCGCTAAACGGCGGGGCACGAGAGGACGACGTCCTCTCAAAGTGAGACCGGCTGGGGCCGGCGATTGTAAACGAGGCCAATTATCGTCGTAAAACCGACGGATAAGGATGCATCGATCTCGCTCCCAGGAGAGAGCCGATCCCCCGGGAGACGGCGCAGAGATAGCATCTAATTACGGGTCGCACCGATGACCGACAATCTTCGGTTATCCGCGGCTCGTTAGTATCGGTGACTCTCTCTCGTCGTAGGAGATGCGCGTCGCGACGCCGCCGTCAAAATGGAGCCTTGCGCGTCTCCAACATCCTTCCTTTTGACGCATACGCGTCCAGTACGACCTTTTTCTATCCGTTTTTGCGCATTGTATAGTTCACAGAGGCGTAAAAGTCGTTTTAAGTTTGATAATCATATTCTGACCTTTTTTAAAAATAAATAACAAAAATTTTAAGAACTATGTTCAAGAGATTGTTATACATAGATTATTAAATTTATAAAATTACGAAAGAGGAGAGAGACTAGCTGGACGAATAATTAAATGATTATTTAGGCTAATAATAAGAAATAATACAAATGTCAACACTTATCGACATATTTCAAAATGAGAGAATTAGATGTGGATCAAACACTAGTTTTAAATCATTTAATGTATACATGTAATTTGTTTGCTTTTTTCATTAAATAGGATATACCATTGTGAATCCTAAATCCTTTTTTAACAATTGTTATATGTTCTTTCTTTATTGAATATGTATATAGCGACGTACACTTAATTTACATCGATAAGTAATGAAATGTAAAATGTAAATTAAAATAAGCTTCTTTAAAAATTCACTCTGAATTACACTAGCACGATAAAAATTTATATTTTTATCCAGAAAGATGCCAAACATAAGATAAAACTTTGACGGTTATAATCAATCACGAGGAATACTTTATAGACAATTTTATTCATTGTAATTGCTGTTTTATACTTTTTAGTTTTTATAGGAAATAATATGAATGAAATGTCCACAATTGGCCCTAGGTACTTATTACGGATCATAGTTCTCAAAACACTCCTGGAGGCCCTATTACATTTAGTGAGAATAACAGAAATAATTTTCGCCTGCATATTGCTATGTAAATAACAAAATTGCAAGTAATGATCCGTACCTAATTGCGGATCAAATATATAAATTCAGTATTGTTTTAATATATTTGAAATTATTTATAAATAAAGGATAACAATTATGAAGTTAAATAACAAGATAAGTAGAATAAAAATTGGAGCAAACATTTTGACAAACATACAAGTAGTGCGAAATGTTTATAAGAGAGACATTTTAGATAACTATCGAGGTGGCATTTTTGAATATTTCCGTGGCATTGAAATTATTGACATTGATACTAAGAAAATAAATTTATAAAATTACTTTTACGAAAGAAACTACGCGCGCACAATGCCTGACGAATCACGATGATTACGAGTTTGAACTCGAGGAACTCAAGAACGAAAGCTGTATGATGTTTGTTCGATTCTTTTACGCACTCTCGACAGCCTTTTACTTGCATCTCTCTCTCTCTCTCTCTCTCTTTGTCTCTCTTTGTCTCTCTCTCTCTCTCTCTCTGTCTCTTTTTCTCTCTCTCTTTCTCTCGTTCGCTCAGTTCTCTTGATCGCGAAGAAAGACCGCCGCGTCATCGCGCCATTCTCATCCCCACAATGGACAGGCGTGTGTCTAATTAGCAGTTGCCAGCGGCATTCACGGTAGAAAGTGCTTGGAGAAAGAGGGAAAGAAATTCCTCTTCCTCATATAGGAACAACCGATCCGATGGAAATTACGCGCTGCGGCCTGAAATGACATTATAGTGTCTCGCGCGAAGAAAAGAGAAGGGAAAAATCGCAAATAAACTCAAAAATGAAAAATAGCACGTGCGATCGTAATAATATTTTTATGAAACCACACGAATATTTATCTACAATTCCGAAAAGATATTATCGTCGTCTTATACATAACGCACGTCTGCGTCAGTATGCGACTTATTTGCGTTAGATCTGCGTTCATCTTCGATCCAATAAGACTTCCTCTGTCCACGTACACTGTATCTAAAATAGATCTCTCCTTCACAAATTCCTCATTCGTCGATTCTCCAAAAACACATTAAGTCAACGCTTTTACTTATCGAATCCCAACAGCTAGTGTATTAATCTATTAATTAAAATATATACTTATATCTACATAACATTTTAACCCACATCTTTCGTTTACAATAATTGTAATTATAATTATTCGCTTATAATTATCATAATTATATATAATAATATATAATTATAATAAGGTATAATATAAATTATAATATAACATTACAATTTAAGTCATATATTATCGCTTATAATTTTAATCCAGTTTCTCTTTCACTTCTTGTTTTTTTCTTGTAAAGTGTAAATTCATACCGATCTTAAACAAAATGAACAAAAACAAGAAATAACACGATTACTTATCTCGACGTAGATTGATGCATATGCATTTCTCTCAAATGCAAAAGTTTATGTGCAATATTAGACATTGATGTTGCAGTAATAGGTGGACGGTGGCTGAGAGAATCTTCTATCGGAATATAGAAATTAATTGCGCAATGCATCATATAATTACGCATACATGTAATTGTGAATTTGCCTCTGATGAATGCGCTCTCAAAGAGATGTGAACTTTTCTTAATTTCTGTTTTTTTTTTTTTTTTTTTTTTTTCAAATAATGCATGACAAACTCGTACAGGAAATAAATTGTACAGGTATGTGAAAAAACATCCGGAGAGCTTTTTTCAAGAATGCGGCTTATTTGCGGCCGCGATCACGCATTCGTCGGATTCGCTCCGCGAAGGGTGGTTCCTTGATGAGCGGATGAAGGGATCGTTTTCTCTCTTTCCCGGCGGGCCGCATGACTGGTATTTCGGGGCACAATAGGGTGTGTCGATACATCTACGCAAAGTATACCAGATCGACTCGTGCAAAAAACGCGAAAAACATCAATAAATAGCGTACTGAGTCTCTCGATAAATTAACAGGTAATTTCTCGAACGCGAGCCCTTTGTGGTTTGCGATACTTTGGAGAAGCGAATCAATGTTAATCCTTCCACCAGCAAGAAACTTGTCTAAATTGTATTCTCATTCAAAATTATAGACGTACGCAATGTAATAATTAATTTTCGTTGTTCGTAACATTGTATACAAGTCACAATTATTTTGGATGGGTGTTCTTTTTTTTATGAAGTATCTCTGCGGAATTTTTGAAATCGTTATCAATAAGTCTTTCTCTATCTCGATAACAGAGAGTAGTTGTTGTCCTTTCGAATCTTATCGAGGTAAGTCTGCCGTAGTGATAATGCAATCTGTAAGTTTAAATACATCAAGCTTTAAATACACCAAGCTTGCAGGTTTTGGGAAAAAAAATAAGCGGTAGGAGCAATCGGATCGACGACGTCGCGAAACGCCACGTGTCTCTCGCAGACGTTATCGTTAGCCAAAGAGAGATAGACTCATTCTGATTTACAGCTTAAATAGACGGCTCTTCTCGCGCGATGTTCGCGCTTCGGAATTCCAGGGGGATCGGGGGGACAGGGTAAAAGAACAGAGGGAAGGAGAGAGAGAGAACGGAGAGGCGACAAAGATCGACAGAGATAGTGAATGAATGAGAGTAGCGCCGCGCTGGCGCGGCTCTGGAGAGAGAGAACGGACGAGAGATATATCGGGTGGGGGTGATTGTGAGAAAAAGAGAGAGAGATGCACGACGAAAGAGAGAGAGAGAGAGAGAGAGAGAGAGAGAGAGAGATGCACGACGAGAGAGCAAGAAGGAGAGGATTATCGCCGGACGATTGGTTAAGTGGGGTCCACACGGCTACGTAAGCGAGATCCCACGACATTTCGAGTACACGTTTCGAGGAGACCTTGTCGCGAATTCTTCGGCAGTTGATCATCGATATTTTTCTCCGCGCAAATATTTATAATAATCGTACAATTTTTTTCCCTTCTCGCGAATTCGCAATATTTAAGATATGAAATAATCGGCTTTTATGCGAGAATATGTTGAGCGATTGCAGCAATCCATGATTATATGTGCCACTCCAAAGAATAGATCGCGAGATGAAAAGGATCGATCTGTACTTTGTGGCGCATTTGAGAAATTTCTACAACAATTAAGTTCTACAACAATTAAGAATACAAGTAGGAAATAAACAATTATAAAATCCGTTACGTTTTTCATGCTATTGGTGTATAACCGAATTTAAAAAGGTACATTGCATTTGAATGCAGAGAGAAACGATAAGAATCGCGGGATGCGACGAGAAACTGCAAACACGATCATATTCGAAAAAGTAGCTGAGACTCTCGAGACACATCAAGTAGAATAATCTAATGTAATTTAATGTATAATTAAAGAGGAACGAGGGAAAGAGGTGGCATTCAAAAACCGATTGTTTTATCGCGTTTTATTGCTGCGAGACGCTGCAATTATTTCGTCGCCAGACGAGAAGACTTAAAGGCCTTATACTCGGTTTTCACGAGTCTCCGGTATCGCTGAGTAATCCTATCCCCGGGCACAATCTAGCCTGGACATAACGTCGCTCGACATAACTGGTAGCGCGAGTAGTAGCTGTCATATTAAATAAAAAAAAAAAAATCATGAACTCTCTCGCGTTCTCCGCCGAGTCTGTGTTGGCGAGCGATCGTGAATAATCATTAGTGCGTGCGCGAATTTCGCACATTACTCGATCATCTATATACCGAGTCGAATAAGCAAGAGAATATTCCATAACGTCGTACATTCTCACAAATTTAAAGTCTCGATTTTTCTTCAACTGCCTCTAATCGACCCGCGTATATAAATCATATTGAGATTTCAAACGTTTAAACTTTAATTGGAAATTAAAGATGTTAAATTTTTCAAAAATATTACGAACTAAACTAAAGATCTTTAGAATTTTTTAATGATCTTTAGAAATTTTTTCCGAGGAGAAATTATCGCGTTGAGATTATGAAAACAAATGTTGCATGTTGACGTGCAACTTTATTTCGAGAAAGTTTCATTATCGCGTGATTTTACGAGTGCGCATGCCACATACACAAGTTTCATTCAATTTAAATTCATTCGACTAACCTTCCCTCTTGCCTATATACACCCCTCACCGCGATATATCTGTCCATAGGTATCCCTTCACCCTTGCGATGCCGCACCATTGTAACTCCGTCGACCCGTGCCGATGAGGAGTCTAATATCTGGCCGGCGTGTATGCGTGCGACTACCTGAGGATCCCGGTAAGTAAATTCTTGGCCCGTGCCACTAATCCTAGGGTTTAAGGAAAATACCCAGCAAAATCGGTGACAGCTGCGTTGAGTGCAGCCTCGTGAAAAAAAAAAAAATGAATATCTCATTGCTTTCTACAAAATATTTAGAATACTTCTATACATACAGGTAGATTTTTTTAAACAAGGAAAAGATAAGAGGAAACGCTAGATCAAAATATATGATAGAATAAAAATTTCAATGCCTCGATACTGAATATTTAAATATAATGCAAATATATAAGATTATATAAAAATATATTTTCAAAAAAAAAATAAATAAATAAATAAATAAATAAATAAAAAGTTATGATGTCCCATGTGTGTAATTCCTTATTGCCTTGTTTAAGAAACAAAGTTTTTTATTTGCCATCTCGGCAGCGCGTAAGATTAGGGAAGAGAGAGTTACAACACATTCGACACAGGTCGCAGGTACCGGAGGTAGGCGCTTTTCGGGGTCCAGATTACGTCGATTCGGCTTACACACGTGCCTTTATCCAATACACCTCATATATATTGCGCGCACGGAAGCATTTAACCGGGACGGATGTGAGAGTTCGTGAGTGAGCTAAGGAGAGGTGCAGTATAGTATAGGAAAAGCCCGCGTTTGCGTGTACAAGCTGCGAGCGTGCGTCATTGGCGCGTGTCACCGGAGGCAGCTGCCGGTTCGTCCGCTCATTGTGTTCGAAAAAAAAAAAAGAGAAGAAGGAAAACGATTCCCTCCTTCTCTCCCGAGGGTAGCGGGGTGGTGCTCGCGCTGGTATACATATATCGCGTATAATGGCCAAATTATAGACCGAATGTCGAGTGTGCGCGAGAGGCGCTCAAAACGGGGTAGGAATCATCGGCTTCTCAACCGTATTATAATTCCAAGCATTGCGTAAGACAAACCGTCTATTTTGCGTCTACGTTTGTAATCGACGACAGCAACATATGTGAAATATAGAGCCACAACGAAAAAGAAGCTGACAATAAAATTGTACGAAATATTTTACTCTCTCTCTCCCTCTCTGAAAGAGAGAAAAGAACATTTAGATATTGGAAAAAAAATTAGAAGAATATTTAATTTAAATTTAAGGAAATTACTTTAGAATCTGTAATATTACTTGAAGAAAAAAATATCAATTATGATATATCAAGAAATATTATGAATATAATAATATTAAGAATGAAGCTTTTATTGCAAGAACATTATTCTGCGAATAATAATTGAGGAGAGAATAACCCGTTTTTCTCGGGCATAACTAATTTCTACGATGAATAAAATGTGCGACAAAGAGGTTGTAGACTGTATTTGTATTCAATAAAACAAAAATGCATGCAATAATTGAATCGCGCTACCGTAAAGCAAATTCTAAAAAAGCGTGCACAGATACATTTCCAATATGCGGCAATATTTGTCGGATGCGAATAGAGTTATGCTGTATACAGCGAGACAGTGGTTTCATAATAAATAATTAATAAGTGCATGGAAATGAAAGATTACATTCTCGCATTGTTCGTGCCTGTGTATTTTCTTCGCTGTTGACCGCGTAGAGAAATTTCTGAAATCTAATTGCAATTTATTTCCCAAAAGCATCATGGATATAAAATAGCAATATTATATCGAACGTCCTTCGACCTTTGTTGCGAGCAAGTGTAATAGATCCGCATGAACAAAGTATGTATAATCATTTGAAGCCCATCATTGGATGGTACTCCAATACACAGTATTTCTATGAAAGAAAAATTACTAGATAATATTTCTTATCCGGTTCCATAGAAATATATCTCTCGATTTTACTTAATCTAATCTGCGAAAAAAAGATGCGAATTTCTGTGCACCTGTTTTGAGATTCTAGATCGAAAACCCATCTTTATAAAAATAAAGAAAAATAAAGATAAATATTCTTAATTGGTATTGTAGTACGATATACTTACTTGGGACAAATTTGTTCTAATTGGAATCTGGGAAAATCTTGAGAAATTTCTATGCGAGCGCGCGAGAGAGAATTTTTCAATATCTCGCCTTTATCATTGTGTGTCTCAAATCAATCGTATTTATAGCCGACGACAGTGCATCGATTGTCGACAGATATTTGACTAATTTTATTATACGAGAAAATCCTAAATGATAGTTAACTAGCTACTCAATTACGATTATCGATTTATCGACTACTAATGGCTGGTTGCGCGAAGAGTCAAGAAATAATTCACTTCTATGATCGCGATACTTTAGACGACATATGCTAAAGAGCGTTAATGAGCAATTTTACGCAATGAATAGGTACACAAACGCGCGAAGCACGAAATCGTTAAATATTTATAAAAATTCCGATAATTGACCGAATTGAACATAATTAAAACAAACGAAAAAAATGCCATTTTATTCCATATTTTAAAATATGTCCATTAGTATATCAGAGATTAGTTTAATTTTTTTAAATAATACTTTAAATAAAAAAAAAACTTTTAAACATCGTTTTTCAGAATCTTTTAGATAATTACGATATTGCCATACGAAAAGGCACGTACCGTCGCCGACTATCTCGCGTTCCGTTTTCGTGCCGGCTTTCTGTTCCCTCTTGAATGTGAGTGTAATACACCCGAGCAAGGCCGCAGCGGCGTGCCACACTCGCTGTAGATACGATCGATCGCCTCTGGAGCCACGAACGCGGCAATTTAGGCTACGGTATCCCGGCACTCTATCATAATAGTTTCCTGGAAAGTTACGTCTATGAGCGGCTAATCCTGGCACGCGGTCAGCCCGCTGTGGCTTTTCTTCTTCCTGTCAGTTCAGAAAGCACACTCTTTCCGCAAATGCGGAAGATAATTATGAGAATCTTCATCGGAAAGAAATATCAATTTTTTTTCCGATGTGACATTTGATTGACGAATTTGATTTTCGTACTGTCAAAATGCAGATGTCAATAAAAGAAGATAATAATCGCTATTAACTGCTCGAGTATTTTGTACATGTCAGATAGTTATCGATGTTGCAATATTGCTTTTCATTGCAATTTTCTATCCTAAGAATAAATAAAGTGAAAAGAAATCGAGGTTTCGAAATTGTCATTTTGTGAAAGATTTATTACTTTTTACAAACGTGGAGGAACACATAAAAAAATAGATCGCCAGAAATAATTAGAACAATCTTGTAAATTCGTTGTAGAAAAGACTTGATGTCTCTCTCTCTCTTTCTCTCTCTTCTCTCCTTTCATGCGTGACTTTTGCTCGATCGAGCAACAGGTGGTGGGTTTGACCTTCGTGGAAGGTTCGTTCTCTACGCAGATTGAAAAGTTCTCTCAACATTTTGATTATCAAGACGTAGTATCTCTCATTCACGTTGCCTACCATTATTTCTGCATCAATTAATTTTCATCGAGATTATAACTATTGGACTAATCGTGACTCGACGTGTAATCGGGCCTAGGAGTTTTAAAATTGGAGCGAAAATTATAGAAATAAAGCCGTTCGAAAAAAGAATTGATAAAAAGAACAATATTATTTTCATCTGTTGTCAACGATATCCATATAGACGTTTGTGCGTTCGTTCGTTTATCGAGCATTCACACATCGTTTCACACGATGTAATATATTGTTACATTGTGCCGGCACACCATATGAAAACGAATTGATTTTTTTTCGACTCTCGCTGCACTCGACACATCCGCGTGTATCGGTTCTATTTTATGTATACAAATTAAAAACTCAACGGATGCGCGAAAATTTCGCCGTATTTTACGCGGTGGGAAAACGCGCCGTTTGATTCGAAACGATGTAAATTTATCGCAGAGACTCCGCACGAAAACAATTGTCATATCGGCGACAATAATAATTATGGTATCGGCAAACATTGATGGCAATTACTCTTACGTTACTTTTCAAACTTTTTGTCCAAATTTTTCATTTCATTCGGCGAATATCTGGTTCGCGTTATACATATATGTCACAAATAATAAAAGCTGCTTCTAATAATTGGAAATATATTTTTTTTTACAATAAAATAAATAAATCTTATTTGTTTAATTAAATTGTATCTGAATAAAAGTTCCTGGATTTGACAAACATATTTGCACATTTGTGATAGATTTTCAAAATCTTCCAAGTCCTGAAATTCCGATTAAATAACATAGCAGATTCCACGCAGATATCGTGATATAGTTAAAATAACGAATAGCCTTGAAGCGAGTTTCTTTCTCTCTTTCCCTTTTTTTCTTTCTCTTTCACATAGTTCTCTAGTTCTCTTTAGTTCACTTTAGTTCTCTCCTTTTCTCTCACCGCCTCCTCATCAGCCATCTTCCTCTTTCTCTCCCATCAGTTTCTTTTCTCATCAATAGCACAAACTTGCAAACGCTGTATTCTCCTCGGTCGAATTTCAGTTCGAGATTGATTAATTCCGACAAAGGGAGACGTCGCGAGACGGATGACAGTGACATAAGAAGGGAGAACGAGAGTCGCGGCTAGAACGCGATAATCATTAACAGATCGCGGTTCTAGGACGCATTGCGATAGCGCATCTGTCATGCTAGCTGCCTAAAATAAGAGCTAATAAAAGAAGACGAGGCTGTGGAAAAACTTGTAGCTCGCTCTTTCTTTGAGATCTTTGTTACTAATTGTAAGATCATCTGTGACGATTTGAGAACACAAGAGACTCGAAAAATTCTGTACTAGTAGAACAATTTAAAACATTTTGGAGGAGATGACAAACACGGAAAGTCAACGTTGCAAATAATAGTTTACTATATTCGCGTAATAATGATAGTATCAACTATATTATTCAACTGGAAAACGAAGAATTATAGATCGCGATTGCCTTCAACGATGATTAACAATATAGCTCGTATAAACGTGTGACAGACAATAGGATATATTTTATACTTTGGCGTAAGACATTTGCTGCATATTTTCATTACGTCGAACGCCAACAATTGTTGAACGGTATCGTTGCGAACTAATTAAGAAGCAATAATTCTGTGCACAAAGAGCATGTATCTATCTTGAAAAGAACCCAAATTATTTATTCGCAACTCGATTTTAATGTCAAAATTCAGAAACTTGATTCTCTCGGTGCATTCCTCGCTGCTATTTACCTAATCGCACGATTCATTCATTGTCAGGATTCATTGGAGGATACGGTCGCAACGGGCGAAGTGGCTTGTATATCGTTACCGATAAGGAGATCCAAAGGTAAACCAGCTAATGACTAGCCGAGCTAATGACTTTCTTATCGCCGGGAAGAAACTTATTTGTCGATGGTCGGTAGCCGGTTGTGTCCTTGATTACTGATAAGCCTGCAGCGCGAGTTTTTTCTTGGATTGCAGTCACATCTCGAATACACGGTCGTACGCGAGCGAGCGTGCGTGCGCGCTTCTTATCTGCGATACAACACGAGGTGATTGTGACACGAGTCGGCAGATAAGGTGCATTGCCTTTCAAAATGGCTGTCGTCGGGGTCGTGCTCCCGCAAACGAATCTCGAGAGACTCGGCTTGGAACGGTCGATTCGGTACAATCGTGTAACACGAGGAAAGAGAGGTACCAAAAAATAAATCTCCCTAAAAATCGATCGTACTTTTATATTTCTCAACAATTAAGTGCTGCATTTTATTAGAGCTTATTGAGAAAGAACTTAGCTAGTTTACCTATAGTTTATGTATTAATTGCTCGTTTTTATGTTAAATTGGTTTGCACCACAAGTTCTTAAAATTGAAAATCCGCTTTTTTCTGCCGCGACTGTGTTTGTCTATAAACGCATAATCGAAATAGCTGCATCTTCTTGATAATATTACATCATTTTACACGCTTATAGGTTTCTGAGTCTGTTTTATTCTTTATTACCTTTCTCATAATGCAATTCATGCACTCAAGAAAATTAGATTAAGATATTCTGTAAATTGATACACCTTGAGGTTTGTGAATCTAACATCTTGCCATGTGATGTCAATTGAAGAAATATAAATAAATATTATTGGCTCATATAATTTTTTTATAACTGTTTTGTAGGAAATGCCTTGCACGTTGAAAACTTTTTTTTTTCAAGGATAGAAGATAAAGTGTTCTTAAAAATATTTAGTTTATAAATAAATTTAAAAAATGTAATTTTTTAAAATTTTAAACTCAATATATTTGTACAATTTAATAATTCACAATACTTTTTCATATTTTTACCATGTTCCTGCAATTTTTATAGGTCGATACAGCGGGGATTAATTATTCAATTTTCCGCTTTTAAAAAAAGCCATTTTCTCGAAAAAATTTAAAACAAAATTATCAAAACTTTGATAAGAAATAATTTTCAATAAATATCCAGGAAGAAAATCGTATATGTCAAAAGAGTCTCCATCGATGCGCGCGATACCTTGTGTAATTAATATTTTTATTATACTATCCGACTCCCACATTTAACAATCCATAAAACATCGTCACAGTGAGAATCGTTTTATGGATGTAACTGAAGGTAAATCAAGGTAGGGCCGGTTTCAAGAATTGATACACTTTGACGACAATATATCAAGCATTATCCGCAGAAATGTCGTGAGAAAGTAAAAGAGAATTTTTGAAGAAATAGAGAAACAAATCGGGTAAAGTGAGAACACGTCACGCTTTTTCTCTAATTCAGCACGACCTTCGTATATTTTTGAAAGCCCTCGGTAGGATTATCGCAGCTGGCGCGACGATATATAGGACCAGATGGTCCTTCCTTGAGTTTAACGTTGCCGAGCTTGCGGGCCACCGCGGTGTACGAATAAACCGGTCGAGGAGAACGAGACAGACAGAGGGAGGGAGACAAAGACGAACGGAGGAGAAATGGAACAAGGGTGGAAGAACGTGAGCGAGGGGGAGGATGAGGAACGAGCGAGCGAGAGAAACGGAACGGTGTGGGCTCTCTCGAGTGGGCTGTTCTCCAAATAGCTCCACCTGCCCTCGAGACGCCGGCAACAACAACATCGTGCTCATCTCGAGACCAGGCTCGAGTGCCGAATTTTTGACCCGCGTCAGGACTCAGGACGAGTAATGATGCCGCGACGCCTGGATCGGCAGGACCTGACCAGGAGGCCCCGTATATGAGTGCGGCTCACGTGGCGCGCACCTGGCCCCGGAAGCGAAGCGGCATTCCTTGAAGAAAATTTTTATCGCGTCATTCATCGTGGACGGAGAGAGAGAGAGAGAGAGAGAGAGAGAGAGAGAGAGAGAGAATTCTCGCATAAAGATCTTGTGCGATAAGATCGCTAGGAAATTTGACGGTATCGTCGTTAACGCGCGAAATTGCGGTACAAAAAAGCGCGGTCTGTCGTGTAAATCGAGATCGTACCTTGACTGGCACGTTACGGTTTCGGGAGTTTAATAACTCGTGATTACGAGGCTTAAAATGTCTTGATGAGAGGCTTGCTAGAAGCTGGAAGGGAGCGAGAAGATGCGAAAGAGCGAATTATAGCGAGACACGATACGATACGCGATTATTACTTTCAATGCGATTATACGTAATTTGATTATCGCGTTTAAGTGTGAAATTAAATTCGCCAATAATTTCTCTACCACATCGCATTTTCTTATTTTGACCGATATAAATAAGAGAACTTAATTAATAATATACACTAATTGATACACACTTTTCTTTACAATTTTTTCTAACCGATTTATAAATTTGATAGATGCGGCAAATAAGTTTTTCGATAGCTGCATGTTTATATCATATTAGTAATATTTCTTTGCTGCAGAGTTATAACTTAAGTTTTTACGATAATAAAAAATATCCGAAAACGCACTTGTAATAATCGATTTCATATACAAGGTAGATTGTCACTTGGATTATTATTCAATTATAAGTAATTTTAAATGTAATAAATAATCGAGGGAAAAATAAAAAAAACTGCGCAGAACAAAAGTATCTAAATAAAGAACAATTAAAAAGACTTTTAAATAATTAAACTAAAACACTTAAAACCTGAAATATCTCTATTAATTTTTTAATGGTTAGAAAAATAAAGAGAGAAAAGATTGTTTGATTCAACATTTACATTAATTAATTCATCTCATCAAAAATTAATTGTTATACATTGTGAAATTTTCGTTGTTAGTTTGTTACATCTAATAAATTGAAAGATTATTCCGTTACAACTATCTACGCTCTGTGCCGTATTTTATAATTACAGTTATAAGTGAAAACAGTATCTTTCAAGAGATCAGCATTAACGAAAGTTGTAGAGTTTCTAAAGGACGTTACACAAAAATTTCAGACAGATTCAAATTAAATTTTAGAAATAAATATTTTAGTAGATTTTACTAGCTAAATATAATACTGATACTTACCTAGAGTTTTAGCTCTGTAGAAAATAAAAAAAAATATTATTTATCTTGAAAAATATGTCATTCATTGTCAGACCAACAACGATAATTAAATCATTACGACAATGTATCTGCGACATTATCATATTTTTTATGTAGTGTTATCATTTTTTATTCTACAGATAGCGCAAATTTAACAACCTGCTCCATGCATTTAACAACGACCTGATTAGATTCTGCCGAAATGTGAACTCTAAAAGTAAAACAGAAGAAGTAAGAATCCGTTTAAATTTTACTTATATTTTTCAGTAAAATTTATAAAATACTCTTGAAATATATATATATATGTATGTATGAAATTTTTTATTATGGAATGGGAGAAAGTGTTGGAGAGAAAGAATGTAAGAAACAAAGTGTTGGATCTATCACACACAACACTTCCTTACAATTAGAGTATGCAGTTTAAAAACTTAAAAGATTTGAGCGCTAGATAATTTATCCAGAGATCGGTCCATCTCTCCCCTAAATTACTCTACGTATCCACGCCCACGAAATTTGTCAAATCAAAGGAATACGGGATTACGAGTCCGAGGGGGCACTTTACGTTAAAAAAAAGAGAGGGCAAAAATTCACTCTTTCCAATTCGTATCATCCCCCGCCGCCCCCGCCCTTCTTCGTATCTCCGCCTAGAACCTTGTATTTCGGCATCTGACAGCGATGGAGGGTAAGTTCCGACGTATGTATTGGTATGCTGGAACACAGGGCGCCGGCAGCCGTGTCGGGGTATTGATTTACAATGCTTACTCCGCTCTCTATAGTGACTCCCATAACTATAGGCATCTCCCTCTCCTCCCTTCCTCTTTCTCTGCCGCTTGCACTTCGTTTTTTCGCTCATTTCCTCGCCGTTCTTCTCTGTAGCGATTACCAAAATTACTGACGATACATACCACGTCGTTTTCTCTCTTTATCCCTTTCACAGGTTTAAGAGAACGATGCGTGACGACCTTGACCATTGGCTCGTAAATTCCTAAAAGGGTGATATTAATGGATTTGGCACTGACTGACGCATCGTTAAAAATTCTTGTTTTCAATGACAATGTCGTATATCTTTCTTCAGCAGCGAGACATTTCAGAGCTTCTCAATTGACAGTTGACGCAAGGCTTGAAAGAATGTAATAGTAAAAGATTATATATTGTATATATGTGTGAGACTTATATGTGACTTCATGTTATAAATTATACATAAAAAAAAACCTAAAATTTACATTACGAATAACAATATTTTCTGGTCTTAAATAAATACCGGTAATTACTCCTAACATATTAAATAAAATGCCTTGAATGAGGAAAAATGTCGTGTGTACATACGCTTTACTTCATTTATTGCTTCAAATTCGATTACAAAAAATTAAATATTAAACATCGGTATCTCTTAAACATTGGAGAATTTTTTCGACCATTATTTCGTGCCTCTATATCACAAGTGAATTCGGAAAGGTAAAAATTCATATGAAATTGTATAATTGTAAATAAATATGTTTAATTATTTCGCATTAAAAGCACTGAATAATGTAGAGTGGATCTCATTTTGCGTGAAAAGTTGCAACCCATGTGAAATCTCCCTCCCATGCGTATATAATATTGGGTAAATGTATTCGGACAAATACTTTTACTTTGATATTTTGAATAATTATTTCACTAGTAATAAATAAATTAATTAAATATTTAATAGAGAAGAGATAATAAATATTTTGTCGCGTAATTTTTAGAATCAACTGTGTTTGCATTCTTTTGGACATAGATATTATAGAATTTGTTCAACAAATCTCCATATTAAGACAAATAAATTTAGCGCTCATGGCTAAAATTGTTCCGGCATTTTTGGAGGACGAATAGACAAGAGAAAAGACGGGATCTCGGGATATCAAGAGTGATTGAGAAAGGAAGAAGAAGCGGCGCGGAAATAGAGGAAGAAAAAAGAATCAATTAATACCACTAAATAAAATTTTTACCAGGTCAACGTATGATTAATTAATAATATAAATTTATTACGTTAATTATATACTTTTAATTATTAACATTATAATTATATTTATAACCGTTGATGCGATGATTCGATTGTATTGTAGCTAATAATATTTCTTTCGGCCATCACTGATAATGGGGATGAAGAAATGATTTAAACAATTGTTAGAAAACAATACAAATATATAACAGAAACTTTGAGAAAAATCATGAAACGTAGCAACTTGTAATAATCAAAACGCGACAGCGTGGCGCAGCAAGATGTCACCTGTTGAATCGTCTTGTTTAACGGAGTTTCTTGGAAATTGTATGCTCTAAAGCGAGAAAGAGGCAGCAACGAGATAAAGGAAATAAAATAAAAAATGATAAAATAAACGAAAACTTCTTCCTCTTATCTCTCTCAAAAAAATTATTTTTTAAAATTAGATAAATTAAATGCACTTAAATTCACACATTTCGCTTTCCTATTTTTCTCAGATATACACTTCAGCGACGTACGGTTATAAACATCTACATTGTAAAAAAAAAAAAATATTTAAATTTACATAAACAATACGTGTAAAATTATCCAATAAATAATAGAAATGTTATAAATTTCTATCATTTATTGTGTAATTTAATACTTATGATTCATGTAATTCTGTAATATTTTTTTGCAGTAGGTATGTAGATAGCGCTATAGGATTATGACAGCAATAATAATTATATCGTATTATATTCTCAGTAGAGTATATACAAATATAGAACGTGTAAGTAAACAGTAAAAAAGCCGCAGGATTAAGGACGCGAGGGGGAGAGAGAGAAAACCGGAGAGGATTACGCACGCGTGCACGCGCGTGTCGGCACGCAACACGCACGAGTGAGCGTCTATACGCGCGACAACGCGCCGTTTTTCTTCCTTCACTCTCCTCGGCACATCCCGAAATCCCGCCGTTTGCCCGTACGTTTCGTCCCGAAAATGCCGAACAATGTATGCCCAATTACGTTCTAATTACCGTAATAGCACGACTCGAGCACAGATGGTATCCGGGGTTAAGTAACTTGTGGCATCGCTTCGATCGCTATTATCGAATACGAAGATGTTAGGAAAGGTACCAAAACCGGCATAGATCATTATTCTTTTGTTTTATTCGCATTATCGTTTCGCTATAATAGTTGGTACATTCAATAGTATAAATCCGTGAAATTACGATTCGTGAAAACCTTCTATCCTTGATCGACACGCAAAAATACGCTTTGATATTCATTCGATACTCTCGTATATTATAATACTCGTCGCACAGTATCGAGGTTTAAATGATGAATCGTGAAATAATGAATCTTAATGACTTGCTACCAATTTCGAGAAATCTTAAACAAAAAATAAATAAATATAATAAATAAAATATTATACTGTAAAAATAAGTTAAACAGATATTCTCGACAAAGTTCTCTCAGCTCTTTAGTCACAGAATAAGTTTTCTGCAGCACGATAAACGCGATAATGGCGAATAATTACTCTCATTATGGTCTCCACGTGTATTTCTAATGATCTTTCCTTCGAACACGTTCGGTTCTTCCAAGTGTAAAAAAATATACGCGCGTTATATGGTTCTTTCGCAGAATGACTGACAAGTCGCACACGATGAAGATCACACGAATGCACAAATAAATAAAATAACGACATGATAGTAGGTACAGGATGTACTCTATAAACCACTCTAACGTACGATTCTTTTAGCATTGCCAAGAGTTGAAAACATCGTATTCTCTATCATAGTTTTAACTTCGTTTTTTAATTTTATTTATCTCTCTTTTACTTTCTCTTTCTTTTTTCTCTTTAACATTAATTCTTTCCTTTCAAATGCACATATCGAACAGCTGTTACAGTAAAAAAAATCTAATTATTTTTTGCTAAATATTTTATTTAAATAAAAAGCATCCAAACTTTGTAATAAATAAGCAGTATGCCTTATCGACGATTGTAAATTAATTGGAATCGTGGTATTACGATTAATTCTGATTAGTGTTGATTAAGCGACATTTGATGGAAACTTTAATTTCTCGTCGGACACCTCGGTTACTGGTAAATTTCGCGAAAATAAACGTGGTAATGAACGTTACGAAGGGTCGCGACGGCAAGTGGCACCCTAGCGCTCACCCTTCGACAATCGTCGATGTTTAATGAGACAATCGAGAAGCGGGGAAGGGGGGGAGGGGGAGAACTCCAGCGACTCCCGGTTACTGAAAAATTTAGCCTACAGCCACGCAGGGGAAACTGATTTCGCTTAGCGCGTTACACGGAGCAAAATAATATCAATTTAAATAATTAAAAAATATCAATCGTAATTTTATATCATTTATGCTCCGCACTGTATATATTATTTATATAATTTACATATATCGTTAAAATCAATCGTATCTAAATACTGTATTCTTCTAGAACGCAAGTATTTATTCGGCAATTAAAAGAGCGGTGCAGAGATTCTTCAAAAGGGGGAACGTTCGAACTTCGCGGACGGCAGCATCGAAATGACAATTATCCCGGAATCTCTTTCGTTGGCGTTTATTCGGAATTATATTCATTAGTTCATTGACGTTATTGACGCGCGAAGCGCGCATAAGATATGTGACGCGTATTCCGCATCCCGGAGGAAACGCCGCGGAAATCGCGAAAACGGCTCCCGTGGGGAAGAACCGCATCGAGTCGTTATCGAGTCGCATTATACGCCGAATTAAAGGGGTACGATGAAACGCTATGGGGTCGTGCTCGAGGCCACGCCTCGTTCTCAGGTTCTCTATATTATTTCTCTCTCTCTCTCTCTCTCTCTCTCTCTCTCTCTCTCTCTCTCTCTCTCTCTCTCTCTCTCTCTCTCTCTCTCTCTCTCTCTCTCTTTCATTCTCTCGCCCGGACAACGCGGACAAAACGGTCGAGCTCGAGCTATGCACTTTGTGCCGAGGCGTCGCCGCCTCGTCGGAAGTGATTCGTTTCATTAAATATTCATTCCGCGACGAGATTGGGAAAAAGCAGAGACTAATTGTAAGTATCGAGTTTTTCGAAATATAAAATCGTGTGGAGAGATCTCTGTCCATGAAGAATTAATTATTGCTCTTTCTATCTCGGTAATCTGTTTCCAATGTGAATATATTCTTTATTTTCGCTCTTTAAAATTAGCATTCTTCTTTTTAATAAATAATTTCGAAGATTTTTTTCAATAATTTTATGCAATGTTTTATGATATTCCACACTCCATGTTTCCTATAGAAAAATATTCGCATAACATATGATTATACAATTTTAATATTGCATCTAGGCGCATATGCACTACGCGATGTTTGCCAATTTGCTAAAAAATATTTTATCGCAGCGGAAGAATTTATAACAACGAGATCCGATTCAGAAATAAATCGCAGCTCGCACATTTGAATTAATTATTTAAAATCGCGCTTCGACTTTCGAGCAGCAGATATATTCTTGAATACGACGACATATAAGCGAGACAGTCAGTATCATGATAAATATGCGCGCTTTCATCTCTTTATTAATCAAGCTTCAGATCTGCCCGGACCAGTTTCATGATTACGTTAATTACGCACTTGCGATGCAAAGTAATAATATCCCGCCCAACACATTCTGTCCCCTCATTATCTACTATTCTCAAGATCTATATATCTTCTTAAGAGAGTGTCAAAAGATGAGATGTTTACTCTCGTCAATAATGTGTGATGATAAAAAATCAACATAGCATAATCATCGTTACGCACACGCGTTAATCATCAAAATTTTTACGAATATTACTTAACTTGTTGTAGCACCTCATAATATTCTCAAAATAAAATCCAAAATTCCCAGAAATGAAATAATCTCGAAATCTTGTAGAAAACCAATTTATGAAGCAAAAACTAATATGAATGTAAAAATAAATCTTATATTTTTTTCGAAAAAATGAGGATTTTCTCATTTGAAAACAACATGTGCGATCACAAACTCAACGATATCAAAGTAATACGTAGAATGATAAATAAATTATTTCACCGAGATCGCCGCTGTTGTCTCGTAAACTGTTTTTATATAAGATAATTTTCTATAATTTATATTTATAGATCATGCATTACTGTTTTTGTCTCGGACTTGACTAAAATCTCATATTTCTGACATATTATCTATCATTCAAATCGCATACGATAAACTGATCGTTAAATCATAATGTTACCGTAATTCAACGATAATAAGTAATGATAATAAAAAAATTAATTGTACAAATATATAGTTAGTATCAAAGCCGAAATTTTTCTCCTACTTTTGATCTCAATTTTCAATCTAACATCTACTTTGATACTTTAAACAGTCAAATCGCTTTCTTTTGAAACTATTCAATCTATAATTTTGCCGAAAACTCTTCTTTTAAACCTTTAAGTGGAAAACTGTTCGTTTAATAATTATTTGAAGCACGAAATAGAAAGCTAATCTTTTCTATATAAATTACATAAATTAAAAGATATAAATAAATATATATATAATATATATATACAGAGTGTCCGGTAATAATCGCCCCACCCATCGTGTGCAGGTGGAGCGTTAAATCTATTAGAAAAGTTCTTTACCATTTTGCGATCTTCGCAATAATTAATGAGAAATTAATTAAAAACGAACATGCTACATTATGTGCAGTACGCTCAGAGAAATGACGATTCTATATCACTTGTCAATCTGAACACGATGCGCAAAGTTGCGATTATTTCTCGAAGTAATTTTGATTACTTGATTAAAATAAAGGCGATGCGATGCTTAAAGTTTACAATGCGGATTGTATTAAACGCGCATTCACACGCAATCAATTCGCAGTGCAAAACTCGTTTTTAACATCATCAATTTGTCATATAATTGTATAAAATTTAATCGACAAATAGTTGCATGAACATTAAAATTGCTATTTAGATAGAGAATAGAAATGACAAGGCATAGGCAAGGGTTTTCTTAGAATTATACATGTATTAATGTATATTAATTAATCCGCGTGGAGTCATCGCTCGGTAGCCAATAATCATAGTCGTTCTATTCTCATAATTAAATAGAAAAATCGTGGTTTGGGAGATGCATTGATATATCGGTGGCATGCCGAATTTCCTGACCTAAATAGTCCGCGTGGAGTCGATCCACGCGAAGTCAATCCACGCGGACTCCTCGGGCGAAGACCAATAATCCAAAGTAAATCGATTCTCGACCCAATAGAATGTCGAGATTCATCGACTAGCGAAATATCTCACGTCTTATTGACGTTCTCGACTTTCGTCTCGTATTCTTCTCTATCCTCCTTGCATCCTTTTCTATTTATCTCTAATTTTTTTCAAAACACGCTCGAGCTCGAGCGAGCACCGAGCACCACTCGAACTCGGAAACAAGGAAACAAAATATGTCGATACTCTTTTGACGACTTTCAGTTGTTTAGTCTAGCTGTCATCGAGTTTCTTATCGCATGTGATTTATGTCTCCACTTACTCACACAAATTTACTTCATACATTTTAGTTACACACATTTTATTTCCAGATTTTTCTCTCGCATCCTTCTCTATCCTCCTTGCATCCTTCTCTCTATTTTTTTTAAAGGCATGTTCGAGCACCGCTCGAACTCGGTACGCAGATAAAAACAAAAGATATGCCGACACTTTTTTAAATTGTTTAGGTGTCGCACATCACACCTAAGTGAAAATCGTTTAGCCGCATGTCCATCTGTCATCGAGTTTCTTATCGCGTATACGTGATTTATGTCTTAATTTAGTTACTCACACAAATTTATTTCATACATTTTAGTTACTTACACACGCGATTCTAATGTCGGTGTAGTTCCGAGCATTTTCTACGAGCGTAGGAAATAAATGTATATACACATCATTTCTCGGCCCGCGTTTATATTCGCGCGGATTGGCTGATCTTTTTTAATTAATTTCTCATTAATTATTGCGAAGATCGCAAAACGATAGAGGACTTTCCTACGCTGTTTAATCCGCTCTACCTGCAGACAATGGGTGGGGCGATTATTACCGGACACCCTGTATAATATAATAAATAAATAAAATATAATAAATAAATTAAATTTCCTATATATAAATTAAACCTATCAAAAAACTTATCAGATTCTATAAACATGAGAAAATTGAGATGAAAAAAAACGAAATTTCGACTCAGGTATATTCAAATATGATATACTTGCCAGCTTTTACGTTATCATTCCGAAGCTGTGGTCCATGTTGACTTGTGCTCGAAGCTTACTCTAATTTTTCATCACTTCTATTTCACTAACACACATTCATACAAGTCGAACAACGAAACGTAGTTGAAACAGTATCGTAAATTAATTAATACGATACAATCATCGCGCTATGTTTCAATCGGCACTGCTCCGATATTCATGACGTGCATAATTCACACATTATCAACGAACAAAATATAATAATTTATATTCTAAAACGCGGAACGATATGACAATGAACGATATGACAAAAGAATGAGTCTGAGAAATTGATCTACAAAACCGACTCACTCAAATCTACAGAAGCCTGATAAAAATCCTGATAAAAATTATTGCAGTAAATTATCAAGTTGTACTTATTAAATTTACAAAATTAGTCGAAATACTGCTCCTATTTTCAATTTTAATTTTTTTACATTTATGGATTCTAGAAAATTTCGATGGATTTAATTTATATTGAAATTGCGCTTCTATACTCCGTATCTTAAATAGGCAATGAACGAACAGTTTCTCATTTAGATATTTTAAAAGAAGAGTTTTCAGCAAAACTATAGATTACATAATTTCAAAAAAGAATGATCTGACGATTTATAAAGTTGTGATGTTAGATTGAAAATTGAAATCGAAAGTAAGAGAAAAATTATCTATTCGGTTCGGTTTTTAGATTTCTGTATGTTAGTTTGTTGGTATCTGTGTCTATATGTATCTCTAGATACCCGTTCGTGATACAATATCTATGATAAGAAGAACGGAACGACTGTTTTTTTGTACGAAATCCATGTAACTTTCGTAATATCGAAAAAATATGGTTACTCCAGATTAACAACACTTGTCGATTAACGCCACGAATGATATTTTTCTCGATACTTTCGATATTTTGTCAATGTTGCCGAGATTCAGTAAGAGATTCACTGTATTGAACGGAACAATTCCCATCCATAGTTTTTGTAAAAATGAGAAAACGCGATTAAAATTATAATTTGCCGCTTATCGATTAACACAATTAATACAATTAGTATATAATAATGTGTTAATTTATTTTGCGCGCCGATAATTTCTCTTCAATACTCTCCGATTCTTAATTAATCATGACTTGACTTTCCTTCAGCGCGCGAGAAGGAAATAAAATCTCTCGCGGGCGTGTATCGTTGAAGTCAATCAAAATAATTAGCGAACAATCCGACATTGTTTAATTCATGAATTCATAATATTATTTTTAGTCGAAAAAAAAATGCAACTAATCGCACTCGATTAACACGATATTACCTCCGGTTCTAGGAACTCTCGATATTTTTTCAAAGTTTATTTATTTCAAGTTATTCTTCGATGAAAAAGATGAAGTTTCGAAAAATTATTTTGTAAAAATAACTCGGTCAATTCTAAAAAATATCTTTCTATTAAAATTTTTTATTAACTTTTGAAAGACTGGACGCTCATTGTTCACATTATAAAATATTGAATGTTAATTATAAAATATATAAAGTTAAAATGAAAAAAAGGAACTATTGAAATTCGTTATTCGTTGCCTAAAACAAAGTCATTATTGGAAAGCGGTAATCACAGCATTACAAGTAACGCGTTACTTCTCAATCCTGTGAAAGATGAAATGAGAAATTCGTGGGCGCGAAACAAGGTGCTGTAATCACTGGTCGTGCGACAATCGAAATGACCTATTCACATAAGATCGACAATGGATGACGCATCGAAATTCATGACATTCGTATTATTATCGACGACATTCACCGACTGCGACGTGATACGACAGTTGATCGAAATGCTTCATTCGACGTTCTCGACAATAATTTCTTCCGGTGCGACACGATTTTTAATTTAAAATAAGGAATCGTCGATACATTCTTTATCATTGAGACTCAAATAATTGATTTGTACAGTCGACGCTATTTAAATTATATATGTGTTGTATTTTTTGCAGCATCTAAAAAACGCGATATCATTATTGTCTGATTCCGAGTCAAAATTTTACTCTTTCTTTCAATTTTCTCGCATTTATAGATTCTAGAAAATTTCGATGGGTTTAATTTATATAGAAATTGAGATCCCACTGTTTGTACTTCAAATAGGCAGTAAACAAATTGTTTTCCAGTTAGAGATTTAAAAGAGAAGCTTTGGATAAAATTAAGTTAAATAAGTTAAACAGTTTCAAAAGAGGATAATCTGACTACTTAAAGCGTTGAAATAAATGTTAAATATAAAATTTAGGAGGATTTAGATAAAGAATAGAAGAAAAATTTTAATTCGAAATCTTTTATTTGAGACTTCTTATCCCAATCTGCTTTGAAAATTTTATATATGATTTACATCTAATGACATTAAGGTATATTAAGAAATTTACGAAGCTAGCGATGCCTATCACTTCGTGAGACAATCAATTATTTATAAATATAATAAAACGATTATTTTACATATGATTGTTTCCGAGAGTGGATGCCATAAAAAATTACGGAAAGAAGAGCGTGCTTAAAGTTTTCCTGATTTTTTACATATTAAAGTATGACGTTAGAAACACGTTAGAAAATCATATTAATTTTCTCTGATTATGTTATCGAAAATAGTCTTTTCTCTCAGATTTCGGTACTCTTAAGCCAAAATATTCTGCATATGTGTATTTCACACACGTGTATACCCAACACCATACTTTTTTTATATCTTATTTTTACATTTTATTACGTCTCGATCCAAAATCGTACGCGGTACTCGATTGGAAACATTCCTTTAGCCAGTCATATTAATTGAACATTGCAGTTAAGCGCGGTAGCATGCTTGCTTAGTTCCCGATTAATGGCTAATGGATAAAGCGGACGAGTTATGCTAATAAGCGTGCGCGAGTGCGCCAGAACGTGCATGCGTTCATGAATATTCACGCTTTACATCTGATTACGTCACTGATTGCCGGCGTTCGAAAGTGTTTGCAAACCCGTATCGATGATCCTGCCAATACATCCGTTCTCTTCGCGGCGCTTCATCCCACAAAAACCACAGGGGAATGCGATTTAACTCATATCTCGAAAGTAATTATTCGATCGATCAAATATTTTACCGTACCCTTATTTTATTAATGAATTTACTAACATTACACAATGTAATATTTAACAATTAAAAAGAAAATAAAAGGAACGTACTTATCACGCGGAACTTTAATGTTTCAGAGGCAAAATTTCGAATTTGTGTTATTATTAGTGATTGCAGATGAAAGCAGCTTTTTATTTTATATATATATTATAGTAAATAATCTAAATATATTTTAAGAAACTGAAAAACCTATATATAATTTAATTAGAATAAGAATTTCTCTCTCTCTCAATATACCTTGACATACGTTGTAAAGATTACGACTCTGAAGAAAAGATTTAGCCTCACTGTTTATTAAAAAATTATTAACAGATAAAAATTTGAATGCTTGAGTATTCTTTAATGAATAAAAAATTAAAAACTGACAAACAAGATCTATAATTGTGTAATTGATTTCACATGGATTTGCAACACAAAACGAGAATTCACTCCACATCACCCGGTGCTTTCAATGCGAAACGAGGTCTATAATTACATAGTTCAATATGGGTTTCAAACTCTCCGCATGTAACGAGGTTTAATGTACATATCCGGCGCTTAAAAGCCTCTTTTTTAATATTTACCTTTGAAACTGAAGCACCGGGCAATGCGGAATTATCGCACTTAACGCGAAAAGTAGCAAATCCATGCGGAACTGTACAATTATAGACCTTTTTTTCGCACCGAAAGAATCGAGCAATATAGAATAATTTTCACTTTGCGCAAAAAATCGCAAATCCAGAGCCGCCCATCTTAAGAATATCTCTGATTGTCTTTAATCCATATGTAAATAAAACTGCCAAATGTTCTCTATTAGAAGTTATTTTATTTCCTCTGTTCCCTGTGTGCGTTTAAAAATGACAGCTGATTAGTTTTAGCAATTTTCCGTGGGACACTTTGTATAACAGATGACAGTAAAAAGAAACGTTACTGCGTGTACGATTCCCTTAATCACCGTTTGTATTTATCGCAATTTACTGTGTAGCGTACCTACATGTATCATCTCTCTCACGCCATAATCAAGAAATGCAATCCTTTAGTAATATATAATAACGGTAAATTTAAATTACTCTATTAATGTCACGAGTAAGATCATATTTCCCCATCTTAGATATCTAATTCGTAAAGAGAGATACATAACATGCGCCGAAAGAATGTTTCGGTAAATTTGATCTCATCTTATTTAAACAAGATATTTCTAAATCGCATTTCTATTACATTTTACGTCCTATTATTACACATCCACCTACAATGCGACGACCAAGAGTTATTAGATACATATCTCTCTAAAAGTCACCATCGTCTCCGAAGAGAGATAAATAGGTAGATAAAAGTACTTAAAAATGTATAATGAAGAAATTTTAATTAATTTTAAAATTTTATTTTACTGTGTAGTTTACATATACGCCAGTTTCTCGAGCCCGACGTAAAAGCGCCGCTTTTTACAGCACACACGTGAACGTTACGCGCGCAATTAATTTTCGCGTAGCCGCGATTAAACCAGAGGGGGGGAGGGTGGAGGGGGATGAGGCGCAAGTGGGAAAGTGAGGGTAAATGATTGTCTCCCCCGGTAACAGGACGCGCGAAAATAGAAAATCCGATTGGCCGTGGCGAAAGAGAGCGGAACAAAAGCCTCATGCAGAATTCAGTGTCGGCCGCTCCTCTATAATCGGAGCGTGGTATCGACCGGTTATACCTCTACCTATCCGACAGGCCAGGGTAGGCAAGCAGGTACACCTGCTCTCTCTCTGTATGTGTGTGTGTGTGTGTGCGTGTGTGTGTGTGTGTGTGTGTGTGTGTGTGTGTGTGTGTGTGTGTGTGTGTGTGTGTGTGTGTGTGTGTGTGTGCGTGCAAGGCTTTCCCTTATTACGTTACGGCTATTGTGCCGGCACAAGCGACGAGCGGCCTCTCTCGCCTTCAGGTATTTCGAGTCCCTCGGGGGCTACCTTGTTTAATCTCACTCACCCGAAGTCCGTTCGCCATCTTTACGCCGGGAGCGGCTCCGAGATCTTGCGGTTGATACGACAGCACCGAACCTGCGATAACACGCCATTAAGACGCGCCACTTCGCGTGTATGATTGGAAGGTAGATCTCGCCGAAAGTTTAATAGATTCATCCCGTGTAGTGCGTGTAATGCGCGTAATTTTGCGAAAACCGCAGCCGGCCGTTGCACTTTGACGGAATCATCGTGATTCTCGTTTCTCGGGTGATCAGAAACATTGCTGTTGAAAGTATTTGCGAGAAAACTGACGGTTTTGATGATCGAGAAATTTCTTTCGCATGTGTCACTGCTTAAAATTCCCCAAGATTATTATTCGTCATATCTTTTCGAAGGATCTAAAAAATATTTAAAGAAAATAATATATATGATATATAATAATAAAATATCCGAAAAAAATTAAAAGATATATCGTATTAAAAGTTTTAGTAACATATATGTTCGCAACGGCGTATCTGTATCTACTTTCTCGGTAGATGAAAATTGAGAGACCAAATTGTTGGTCCTGCGAGGATCTCTGTTCTCCGATACTCGAGAACCAATTGTATTATTCTCGCGCGCGAGAAAATACTTTATTCCTCTCGGTGGCATTGAAACGTGGCGTTCCCGAATTAGAGACAGTTTTTTACTCATCATCGCCAAGGCCGACTAAGCGCGAGGAAACGCGCCACGACCGCACCTGGAGACGTTCCAAAAGACACTAACTAGCGCACGTGCTGGTGCAACGTTGTTTAAGACGGATCGGAGGCCAGTCGCATCGCAGATTTTCTTGCGGTCCAGGGTAGTCGCTGTCGCGCGTGGGCCGCCATTTCTTCGGGATTCACGTAGCTCCTCTCTTCGAGAAAAATGAAAGAAAAATCTACGAGAACATTCTTTTCTTTTCCCCAATTATGTACGGTGTCCGAGAAAATTATTTGGAAGTGTCTTGGGAATATAAAGAGAATTCGAGAAATTTTGGATTTCTTAACGAAAGACTTTCGAGAGGCTAAACAAATTTATTTTCACGTATACTCGTAAATCTGTTTTATCTGTTCGAATTTTTCGAATTCTATTTGTATCTATCTATTTCTAAGACACTTCCAAATAATCTTCTCGGATATCGTACATAATTGGGGAACAGAAAAGAATGTTCTCGTAGATTTTTCTTTCATTTTTCTCGAAGTTTCTCTTGAAGAGAAAATTCTGTTGGGACCTTACAAGATCTTGGGTCAAAAGAAAATATCGCGCGATATTCTTGGCAAGACTGCGAATATTTAAGCCGCGTGATAATTACATAATTTCGTGAAAAATTGATACTGCTTAACTCGCATTCGTCGGAGAAAGGCAGTAAGGAGAGGAGTGTAAAGAGAAGTCCCGGGATCCGAGTGGATGAGAGCGGAAGTCGAGAATGTGGGGCGGTGATGGGCCGCTTCCGGTGGTCCCCGTGTACAGCTCGTAAGCCAAGTCAGTCGGACTGTGACTGTCTGTCAGCGAAACCGCAGACAGCCCGTCTGTCTCATCATTCCATTAAGCGATACGATGCGACGCGCGGCCTGTATATGCCGGTAGAGGAAGCCTCTTCTTCTATACCCGTGTCTCTTGACACCGAGAAATAACCTTGGAAACTGGGTTCTATGCCGGTATCGAGGCCGGATGGTTATACTTATAGGGTAGCTATTCAATACTTATTTTCCACGGTTAACAAAGTTCTACGTACTAAAATTAAAAAAAAAAAAAAAAAAAAAAAATATATATCTCTGTTTTGGAGTAGAAGAATTTAGTAAAATGACGCTTACACATTGTACAATTCTATTGCATATCGCGTATATTTCTGCCTCGCATTCGACTCGAATAAAACCATTGAAATGTACGTCGATCAAGAACGCGGTGAGCCGAATATCTACGAAAGAGGAACAATGCGAGAAAGATAGCGGGATATAAAATCCGGGAAAGAAACGCGAGAAGATGACAGAGAAACGTATCTGAAATTACAAGGTTGGAAAGAGTCGCGCGGCTCATTGCACGACGAGGTCACGTGAGCGATCCGGGTCACTTAACTCTCTCGTTCACTCGCGTGCACTTCGTTTCGGCTTTCCGGTATGCATGCGCGCGTGTCCGTCCAGCCGTGTGTTTGTGTTCGTCGCGCTCTTGTGCGGGGACGCGTCGCTGCTCTAGCTCCAGCCGTGAGAGAGGAAGAGAGCCGCGAGAAAAGGAGAAAAGAGGAGAGAAAAAAAGAAAAAGCGCGCGCGAGGTCGCGAGAAAAAGAGAAGGAAGAAGTGCCACAAGGAGAAGATGAGCGAGCGAGCGCGGAGGCTAGAAAAAGAACGACAGGCTACAAAGACCCCCCCCCCCCTTCTCGTGTACATAAAAGCCATGTAATTACAAGCGTCTCTGTCTCTCGGTTTGTCTTCCATGTTTCGTTTTCTCCGTCTCTCCCTCTTCGCGCTTCGTTTCTCCTCGTCTCGCTTGCAGCTTCGCGATGGGGGAGCCGCGGCTGTGAAAGAGAAAGAGAGAGAGAGAGAGAGAGAGAGAGAGAGAGAGAGAGAGAGAGAGAGAGAACGATCGCCGGGTGCCACTCATAGAAGCGTAACAATGGCTTTCCATGCCGGCTCAACCAACCAGACGACTGACTGACGATCATGACGAATCGTTCCTGTGGGATTAGTGGGATCGAGTTTGGTGGGTTTGTTCTCTCTGATCTTTTCTCGATCTATTGTTCTAATTTTTCATCTCCTCGAGACGTGTGTAATTTCATCTTACTGTATCTTCGCCGCAGAAACGCGTCGATGCTTCTTAGAACAAATCATTTTTCTTTTTTTGTCGTACCTATATATTGGCAAATTTTATTCTGAATATATACAATGATGATTTATCGAGTTTACAACTTTGCACGCGCTGTACAAGAAGAGGAAGGCGGAATCGTTGTTGTTCTTATGATAATAATGAGAGGCTTGGTGCGTTTTACTGCACTTCCTGTGTTGTCTTTAAGAATAGAGTAATTCCACAATGTACAATAAATAAATACATGCTATTTTAAGAATAATTTTAAGAGATACAATCGCCAATAATATGCATAAATCATATGATTTTCTTAAATATGAAGACATCGGATGTCTTACAGATGTCATACAGATGTATAAACAAGCAGGCACTCCAAAAACAATCCTCTATCATATCTTCAATTCTCACGATGAGCGATTGTGTCTGAAATTCCTGCTCGAGGAACGTCCTTTTGTCATCCTAATACTTTCTTCATGCGGTTGATACATCTTTTGAACATCTCTTCCTGTCTGATTCTCTGTATCTAGATAGTCTTGGAAATAGCCAAAAAAAATGCAAAAATTATTCAATGGAAATACGTTACTAATAACATGACGACGAAATCGCATGCAAATCATATCTGCGTTTTCTGGAAGCGATGACGATTTACATATCATTTGATTCGTTGTTTACGACTGAACGAATGTGAATTAATAAGATAAAGACTTCGGCTATACTTCGCAACTAACTAGAAGATACAAATGTTATTCATATATATAGAGATGTGAAAATTAAACTAACTCAATTTTTTTTTAAGTCACATTTATTTATTGTCTATTAAAAGGGATCAATAAATAACCGCATATTTATTATTCGATTAGACATGTGATCTACCATACGCGTTTCATTCTTTACAACGTATCAAGAAATATTTTATTTAGGCACTACCTACGATTCAACGTTCTTATTAAAAGAATTTCGAAGCGGATTGCAATCACGTAACAAGAATCCATGTCTACTAGAATTTACAGTAATACAGTACGGAATATCTTTCTGACGATATTTATCTGACGATGCAATCTCTACTGCTTTCGACAGGATTCGCACGTGTTTATTTCGTATAATAAAAAGGCGCGAAACTCGAAACTCGTACAAACGACGTAGCATCTGAAAGTGCGAAATATGGCTGTAAAGTTTCCGCATACGTAAAAGGAAGGTAGAGTCACGTTTGCGGATTCTTCCCGTGAATTTTTCATCGTGCAAGACACTCGACAGTCAAAACGACAAATTGTTTCGAAGCAAAAAACTCTGTCGCAAATTTTGACATTTGAGCCCTTTGATTTGAAATTAAATCTTTTCTTCGAGATTCTTCCGAATTAAGGCTATAGAAAACAATTTTTAACATCTAAACCTAAGGAGAAAGTCGGTCGAAAAAATCTTTCGCGGGGCAAAATAAGCCCGCTGAGATCGACTTAAGAGAAACCACGAGATCTCAAAGTCCGGCTAATGGGATGTCAAATTTGGCGAGTTCGTCGAAATTTTTCGGCTATCGCCAAGATCCAGCGGTCGATGAAAGTGTTTCGCACGTAAACGCGATTCTCTCCGCGGCGCGCTAAGACAGGCTAAAAATAAAAGTACAAAGTTCGGATTGGCGCGTTTAGCGGTCTCGTTGACTGTCTTTTTTCGCGGGCACGCTTGGCAAACTTCGCATATCTAATGAGTTTCTTTCACACACACATACACACACACACACGCGCGCGCATGCGAATATTAGCCATGAGCCTCTGCCTCGTTTAAATATTCGAGCCGACACTCGGCTCGTTGTCGTTGCCTGCACGTCGAACTCTCGGCCCGTGAATCCTGCAACAAACGGAGCTCATCGCATCGCACGCGGTGAAAGCCAGGAAGACGGTCGAGCGATCGAGCGAGATGGAAACAGAAGTTTCTTTATCGTATCTGATGAAGTGCCGGTCGGAGAAAAAGCATTAGAGAGAGTGCATTCGTTTGTAAAAGAAGTACATGTAAAATATGAGAGATATGAAGAATAAAAGTGAGGCATTTGAAACTAAGTGATATTTAGAGAGAGAGAGAGAGAAAGTACAAGAAAAAAAAAGTATAAGTGAAATTTTTCTTTAAATAAAATCAGAGAAATGGAATTAACATAGCGAAGAATGTACGTATGTGTTATGTAGTTTATTAATAGGTTGAGATCGGTTTGATAAATAGCTGCGTACACAAGAAGAGAGCGTGCATAAATAGTTCGTATGTAGCAGGAAATTAATCGATGATTCCGCATTATATAATAAACCAATTACTGTCATTGTCGGTCGTATAAATAGGAAAGGACGGATATTCCTTATGGTTGAATCCTGTTCAATATCTAACATTTAGTAACAAACAAGATTAATTATTCAGACATTCCAAGTAACATTTCACACGCGATTTTTCCGTAAACTATCGCACACAGAAGCGGTGTATTATAAAGTTTTTCTGAAAGATTACTCCAAAGCCTCGGCGTGTAAAGGTATACATATAAAAGAGGAAGAAAGACACTCTCTCTCACAGCTAAACGTAGGAGCGAGAAGGAGCGACTCGCACATCAGAGAGATGGATGGAAAGGGGAAAGAAACGCGGAGTAGAGAAAGAAGCGCTCTTATACCGCCAGCGAAGCGGCGAGAGAAAGGGAGAAAGAAAAAGAGAGAGATGACCAATACGAGCCAAGTGAAACAGAGAAGCGAATGTAATACGAGAGAGAGCCGAGGAGAGGGCTGGCAAAAGAGCCGAAGGTCTCGCGCTCTCTTGGCGTAGCTGCAAACAGATAATACGCGCGCCGCGCGCGTATGTGTATCTATATATGTACACGTGCACGTGTTCTGTGTACGTCTGCACGCGCGCGCGTGGAAGCGCTAACGTGCCCGCTGACGCTTAGAGATCCGTGGAATATCGTAAAGCTGCCTCTCCGTGCACCGATGCGCCGCGTTATTTCCTAAACTCACCGCGTTGCATCTTCGCTTGTACAGCGGTCTCGAGACTCGCCCCTTCGGAATTCTATATTTTGACGACAGCAGCGTTTCATAATACAGGGGAAAAAAACGCGAATATAGGATAAAATTGAGATTAATGTGATCGAAGCGCGCGATTAGATTTGAATCGATGATACATAAAATCTAAAACGTAATTATATGTATGGTATAGATGGTGTATCGTGTAAAAACGCATGTAATCTATATAATTAAATGCTCAACTTTTTTTACAATGGAGTTAATAGATATATATACATTCCATATTTCTATCTTCTCTCTTTCCTACATATCTATGTATACGCTGTCGCAAAACCGCGACGAAGCCTTCGCTCGCTAGGACTCCTCGCAGCTGCTTTAAGCAGGCCGTCAAATGTGCGAAGCCGCTAACTCATCAAAAACTTACTCTATAATCGTATCTCAATTTTTTTTTCAACGTCTCCTTAAAAGAATTTTTTTTTCATCGTTCTATTTTTAAAATGTTCATCTAACCGCCTGAATTTCGGCGAAAACGTTATCTCGAGGCGAGCGAATTTTTGCGAGATGCCTCGCGATCGAGAAAATCCTTGAATTTGCAACAACGAGCGACGACCGCGGCGGCTCCGTTAGAATTCCGCTAGCCGGAGGGACGCGCGTAAGAGAGAAAGAGAGGGAGGAAGGGGGGGAGAAGGAACGGAGAGAGAGAGGAGGGGGAGAGAGTGAAATAGAACGAGAGCAACGAGCGAACCGCCGAGAGAGATCCGATAAGACGAGGAGAAGGTGGGAAAAGCGGGAGGTAGAAGAGGTTAGATCTTATTACGGCCGCGCGCACCTCGTGGCTTACGATGCAGCTGAGAGAGCCGGGGCCGAAGTCATGACCGAGGCGGAATAGACGAGCACGAAGATGTATTGTCGACCGCGATCGCTGAATAGAAAATGACGCTTTAAGAGGAGTACGCAAAAGAGATTCGTGTACGCGATTTCTTTTTTTTATATTCGAGATAAAAAATGATCGCGCGGCGAATTCGCCACGTGGGCCTCGCGAATTTTTATCACGCCACCCACATGAGATCATTTTCGCTCAATTCTGGAGCAAACGCGCGGCAAAAGTGCGTGTATGTGTGCACAGATACATTGTATATGATACGTCATTCAATCATTTTTTTTAAATATTTTTCTTTGATGAAGAAGTCGACGTATGTATTTAAGAAAATTCTATAAGGATACGCACAAGATAGGCTTAAATGCGGCTACTATTTCTTGAGTATTAGATTGCTCGAAGATTAAACTTCGATACCAGTTGCTTGCAAATTTCAGGAATCGAATAATAGGTTCGTTTCCGAACGATTATTCGTAAGCTCTCGGATTGGTATTAAAAATCTCTATGAGTCGTGCTCCTTATATAATCATCTCTACAATAATTCTCGAGAATGACACGACTGTAAATTAAGATTGCAATACAATTGTATTGCAATATTGCAATACTCTCTTAATACACACACACACACACACACACACAATAATGCAAATGTCTATCTGTATCGACGGAAGAAACCAATCTCCTCAATCGAAACTGCATACTCGTATCGGCAAAAAGCTCCCTATTAACGAGCAAGGCCGAGCGATTAAGAAAACGGCGAAGGACGGTGAAAACGAGCCGAGATCCAATAACGTACGCGATTCTTGATATTGAATGGGAAAGAGAGAGAGAGAGAGAGAGAGAGAGAGAGAGAGAGAGAGAGAGAGGCGGCGTGAAAACGGCAGGAAAAAAAAGGGGGTCCGAAGGAGCCGAGTGAAACAGGCGCCAGGTCGGAATGCACGAGAACGGAAGGGAGAGGAAGCGAGAGAGGGTGATAGCAGACGATCTCGTTGTCAGTAACACTCCCCGTAGAATACGTAGGACCTCGAACTCGTCCGCGGATCGATACCGGGTTCCTGGTGGACTCGCGCGCGAAGGGGGGCTCCGGCAGGGGACTCGGGGTGGAAGAAGCAAAACGGGGAGGGAGGCCAGGAGAGATGGGGGAGGAAAGGGGGGGTGCTGAGTGGGTGAGTGCCGAGGAGAACGAGAGAACCCGGCGGTGGTGTTTGTGGGGTGCGGGGGTGGCCTGGCGCGCACGGGGGACGCCTCGGGGGTGTTTCTATGACGACGGGAATTATCGGCAGGGGTGGCTTGGCGCGGGGAGAATTTTCCCCCTCGTCTCTATCTTTCTTTCTCTCTCGGGTTATTCGGCTTCTCTTTCTTTCTTCGCCGTGTGTGGCGAACTTTTGATTCTCGCAACGCCGATCCCGCCGCTGGTCCACGCGCGAAAGGGTTCCTCTTTCTTTCTCGCCGATGGAGAAGAGTATCGGCACGCCGATCAACCGAGAGTTCTTCCGTTCTGAGGACTTGCGGATATTTGAGGAATTTTATTTCTGCTATTATGGTACCAGGAACCAACGATTTCGGATCATTCCAATCGCGAGCTTTTACGATTCTATGTTATTTCGATGAATATGAATCGATTATACGAATTTGGAAATCTCCACTCGAAAAATATCTCGATAAATTGTGTTTTTTTTTTCTTTTCTTATTAGCATTCGATACATTCGCGAATATTTTACTCCTGCGCGGTCAAAAAAAAAAGAATCATACAAGCTTGTATCTCGTAACGGATGTACATTTCGTCGAGACGAAGTGTAGGAGACGAGAATTTCGGTGAAAAGTCCATTCAACATACGTAAAATCGCGAAGAAAAAATGTAAGGTGACGACTGCCAAAAATCGCTTATGGCCAAGTCGACGTACAAATCTTTGAAGGACCAGAAAATACGAGCCATTCAATCTTTTCCTGGCTATATACTCTCTTAACCTTTGTCCACGTGAGAGTGCGCTTTGTTCAACTACAATGACTTCAGAGGAAAGGCAAGCTTGATTCTCTCGCGAAGGGCTTATTATTTACAATCTTGATCGTTAATGAGCGGATGCTAATGTCATTCTGTGATTTACCTTGAAATTACTGATTCTATAACACGCCATTACACAATTAACTCGATGATACCGATTCTTTCGCAAAAAAAAAAGAAAAAAAAAGAAAAAAAAACAGTTTAAGAGACTAGATCTGCAATGATATGTATACAAAATAAACAGAGTAATAACATTTTTACTGCACTTTTATATTCCGATGCGTCTATCTTACGATCGATTATCTCTGATTATGCGATATATTTGGCTGGATTTCTATTATCGAATTATTGATTTTAATACTCTCCATTTTAGCTACGTAAAGCGTTCTGAAGAATGATGTCTTAAGGGAGGGGAGGTAACAATTACACAGTGTCGCAAGCAGATGAAAGCACGCAAGAAACACCGTCTTAGCGGAGCGGACAAGTTCGTTGCATCAGCACTCATATTTTCATATTCATGTGACACGAATACACGGAAAGGAATGTATATACAGGAATTTTTCTCGCCCATGTTTTCCAGGTTGGTTCATAACTCATTCACTGCTTCTCTCTTTTTCTCTTTCTCTCTATCCGACTTTATCCGGCGATTACTACGAGATTATTACGACATGCAAGCCACTTTAGCTCATATTTTTACATAAGAATACTATATTGTTAATATATAGGTACGTTATCACTAACGCGGGAAAACCATTGTAATGGAAATAATCGCAGCAACTAGCAAAAAGCACTATTCATATCATAAAATAATCTTGTATAATATAATAACGAGCTCTAATATATATATGCACATAATGATAAATATAATTTTATATTTGATTAAATGTATAGATACGTAATAGATATAACGTATTTTCGACCATTTTGCGACGAATAAATTGACTTCTGCTTACATGAAACTCTCGTAAAATAACGCTTATCAAAATATCACAGCGCGAAACTCTACCTTTTCATCGCCGATCGCTATTGAACTTGAGACAAAACCTGGTAACATGGGGCTGTCAGTTCTCGCGCCTTCGAGATGCGTGCTTTGAAAACGGAGAGATCTGATAAGAGAGAAAATTGTCAAATTTCGACGTGTATAGACCCGAGAGAAAGAATCCGAAAACCGATGATCTCACCTCGAGATATCGATACCGAGGGGCCGAGGTCGTCGGATCTCGCGCCGTGGAAAGTTCCACTCGCTCGAGAGAGGCAGGCAACATGCGCGACGTGATACGCTATTTCGATCGTTCGCGCGCAGACGAAAAATGGCCAATTTATATCTCGGCTTCGGGATGCGATAGCGACTTCGCTCTTTTCGCATACGATTCCATACCATTTCGCGGCTCCACCGTTTAAATCCCATCCCGATCGCTCCAACGGAAGCAGAGTTACGGCGAATGCTCGGAATCTGTCTTTTGGACTCTTACACGTGACGATTTTCGACGTTTCTCGGGAATCATCGACGTTTTAAGCTTGGAAAACGTTCAATAATGACTAAAGATACTATTCGTGATTCGCTATCGCTAAAAATATCAGCGAATATTATTTAAACATCCGGAGTAAGCTAGATATTCGCTAAACTACGAAAATTACAACATTGTTTGAAGTCTAATTATACATTAGATTCAGTATAGTATATCGTTTCCACGCAGATAGTATGGCAATTTCGTAAAGTGTCAAAAATATAATTTAGAATGTTATTATTCTCTATATTCTTCAACTCAAGTAAAAATCATTATTGAATAGATATTCGGTTTTTCGAATAATTTCCATTTTTTAAACGAAAAAAAGTGAGACGAATCAGCGGTACAGAAAAATTCAGGATACAGAATGAATACAGAATAGGTGGAAAAAGAATTTTATGATCTCTTGCAGCGAAGGTTTTGTAAAAAAACAGCGACCCAGGAGTCGAAAGGAAGATTGTTAGAAAACGGTAAATAAAGGTAAATAAAATGTGTGTCTTTACTGTAAGCCAGCCTCATGGCAAATAAGAATTTTGAAAATGAGAGACAAATATTGAGAATAAGACCAGAGGCAATTCATCTAAGCCAACCAAATGGTCGGACTGACCGAATCGAATTAAACAAACACTTCATCGTCTTCAACGAGTACAGCTCGGAATTACTATTGCGATGTGCAATAAAATAAGACGGAAATTGTAGCAGAAATTCTCGAGAACAGTCGGATTTGAAGAATTACAGAATAATTCGTTAATTTTTTTCCGCATTATATCGTTGAGTTGTTAATTAGGAGATATTTATCTTGGATCTAAATATCTTAATCGTATGATGGACGAAGATTACCAGTGAATTTAATGATATTAATATCGATACATGTCGTTGATTGACGAATGTGATATTTAGAAAATCATTTTATTACTATTGTTATATTTGTTAAAACGTCTGTTTTACTAAGAAAAGAAGGACCGAGTATCTCAAAAATATCTCGGTCATTCCCCTCGTGGCGCCATTCCAGGCCACTTAACTTCCCCCCCATCTTTTTTATCGATTCTCTTTCCTTTATCAAGCTTATCCGTGTGTTTATTCATGTATAATATGTTACATAAACTATAATAAACAATTCAGATTTGTAATAAGCTTGGCACATTATATTAGACATTCAAGACTCGTTTTAGTCTCACATGTTTACTTTTTGCTTAAAAAAAATATAGTTTATTTATTATTTTAATTAAAAAAGATATTGCTTTCTTATATGAATCTGATTGAATTGATTTCCATAAATCTGAGGGTTCAAATTCCGTCCAAATTCCTCCGAATTCTCCTCTTTAGGATTCCGAGCGGACTGTACGAGAGTCATCGCGTTCGTTGCAACAGAATGTACTTAAATGAGCCGCGAGGCAAGTCCGCGCGATAACACAGGCCCGATAACGTGACGACGTCGAGTCGCGACCGTATTATAAACAGACACGCGCATACGCGTATGCGTGCAGTACGTGTGTGCGTGTGTGTGTGTAGCGAGAATGTGTGTGTATACATGTCGCATGTGCGCCAACATTGTGTGTCGCATAAAAAACGATGCGGCGCGTCGAGCTTCGTTACGTATTGCACGCATCCGTCAATGAATCGATGTAGTAACCGGAAGGATATACAAGCCGAAACTGTGTCTCTCGAGATTACATCTTTACGTCGTGATATGAAATAAGAGGATTCGCGGTTTTGACTGTCCTTCGGTTTAAAATACCATAATAAAGATTTGTGTGAGTGTGTCGGATCTAATTTAATCAATTGCAGATCTCACCGTACACAGTAAACTTTTTTTGAAAAATTCCTCTTAAGATACGCAGTTTTCACGCAGCATGTTTCTTATTGATATTCTTGCATTTATTTTAATATTTATTTTCTGAAAAATCGGCTGGAATTGTTTTTCGCGAAAAGGGAAAGATAAGTTTATTATGGGGAGAATCTTATTTCAATCACTCTATTTCGATGATCTCAAATTTATATAGGTGTGACATCTGTGTCGAAAACTGTAGTTTCTGTAAAATTCTTGGCAAGATTCTTTTATTTCTTAGTCAGTCATGTCTCTAAAGTTAGTCCTGAAAAGCTCTAAAAAATATGGTTATAGCTTCCGGGCTATAACAAAATATATCGTGACTAGCTTCTTATGATGTTACATAAAATACTTGATTATGGTGCTACATAAAATAGTGTTGCACACGCTTTTTTATACCGCTTCTTTACAATTTAATATAAAGAGCGACATGAAATAATGACGTATTTTGCAAATTTAACATGTCATAATTTCGAAAAAATCATAAAACGCGTAGAAAAGCCACAACATAAACATAAGTAGTAAAGCCTAAGCGAATCGATGACTCACAAATCAAGAATTCTCAAGAATAGATTCAATCGAGAATAGAATGCTCGCTTGTGATTGATTGATCGATTTCGCTTTTATAGTACTCTTATGATTTTTATATATTTTATGCTACGGCTTTAATATAATTTTCTAGACAGCTTTTTAATATTGGTTTTGAGTATTGTTCATGAATTTACCTGTGTCTCTATCCGACACCGGAAGATATAAATCCTCGTAATAAGTTAAGATTCACGAATTTCTTTCGAGAGTAACACAAATTTAAAGGCATATACTAAGCGAACAAACAGCGAATATGCAAATTTTCGCGTTCGCCTTCATCTCATTTGTTCATTTCTTTTCGCGTTGTACTTGACATTCGCGTTGGGCTGTATTTTCATCCATACTGCGTACGAATTTTCTTGTACGTATCAGTTTCATGAGCGAATTAAACACTGACGAAGGTTCCATTCGCAATTATTACGGTGTACATATTTTTCGAACTTTAACAGCGAACATGCGCATTCGTTGTTTGTTCGCTCAGTATATGCCGATCGTTTCATCGCGTAGATTTTCGTGTATACTTTTCGAAACGCTTTATTTATTGCCGATCATTCTATTTCATCGGGACATCCTTGTGCGATTTCTCGCGCACCAGACTTTTGCTACACCTCGCTTCGCTCAAGGAAACAAACCCGCTCGTTCAAAGGAGCGAGATAAGATGTCGGGACTTCGGGACAAAGATAGAAGATGAAATACGCGACGGGAAGGAGGAAAGAGAGCAGAGAGAAGCGCAGAGGCGCAGAGAGGTACTCACCTTTGCAGTGCATGCGGCCTCTCGGAGTGCCGATGCGGCCCCCCCCCCTCCCCCCGAGGGTAAGAGGGGTACGACAAACCGGAGTCGCATGCTAATGCCCACATTGCCGTATCCAGAGAGATTCGCGGATAGGGAAATATCTGGGACCTCTCTCTGTGAAGCGTGACAGTGCGATATCGGTCCTCGGTATTCTTCTTCAATCGCCTCGTCACGATACGATAATTGCATCATTGGTCTTTGCGATTTAGGCCTCATTCTTGGTGCAGAGTTGACGTTAGATCACGTGTTACATCTCTCTCTCTCTCTCTCTCTCTCTCTCTCTCTCTCTCTCTCTCTCTCTCTCTTTCTCCTTTCCGTTTGTGCATTTATACTCTCAATGCGCTGTATCTACAGTCGACGAATAATCGCGCAGTTTTATGAATCTTATCTAATTGTGGAAAAATTGCATTTACTATCCTTTAAATTATTCATAGTTTTCGAATAAATTTTCGATTTAGGAAACATAAATAAATCACAGATTTTATTTATTTATTCTTGAATCGATGAACAACAAATTCAATCATTCGTTATCCAAGCGAATATACGTAATATATCTTTTCCTGTGAAGAAAATGCGCATTTTTTCACTATCTCTGCTTTCCTTATAATCTCTTATAGGTAGGTACGCAAAATTAATCATTAATTAAACATTCGTAATATGACAAAAAATAGCGCCTATAAGTCAGATCAAACGATCTGACAAATATCAAAGTAAAAGTCCTATCGCTCGGATATTATTTAACGAATCAAGGCTTTTGTTTCCTTACTGCAGAAGCAAGAAATCATATGAATTTTTGGAAAAAGATTGACATTATTTCTCTGGTTTTTGACGTCATAATTAATCTGCGGAAACAGAAGTCTTAATAATTATTTCAAATGATCGAGAAATTTGAATTTCTTGCTCGAGTGTTTGAAGCTACAAATTAGACATATATTCAAACATTTGTACGAAGAAAAAAATGGTTCTTTCTGCTTGCAATAAATGTATTATTTTCGCCCGAATTTTTCCTTCCAGTTATTGGTTTTGTCCAAACTGTACGAGCCGCGCACATTTGAATCTCGAACGTTAATTTGAATTGATGATCACACAATTAATTGGAATTTCTTTTGT
>OX424444.1:18711627-18806910 GCA_949152495.1 Lasius fuliginosus | reverse complement strand
AGAAAGGCTCCGTATGGCGATCAGCTGGTAGCAACTGGTGGCGTACTTCTCTACGAAACATACACGCTGTAGAATTCCGAAACAATTCGCGAAACATAATTCTCAAAATTCTTTCCGACCCATGAAAAATTTATATTAATTATATAGCCGGATTCCAAACCATCGAATATGCTTTTAACAGCAAATTCTTTCGCTAATTTGAAGATGATTTGTCCTTAGCGTAAATATCACAGAGAATATGCTGTTAAAAGATTTCCGTAAGTTTTTAGGACATTCTATATGTTTTAGGACATTATTTTATTTCACTCGGGAAAAAGGCGTGAACTCATAATAATATAATTAACTTAATATAATTATAATTTCATGAATTATGTCGTAAATAATAAAAATAATGATAAGAATAATAATTCTAATCGGGTGCATTAAATATAGTTTGTTTAATGAGTTCAGAGTTATGAAGAATAATGCACGCAAAATGACAATATGTATAGTATGATGTATTTAACTCAGGAAAGTCATAATATCAAAATGTCCTAAAATGTTACGAAATTGTACAACATAATTGCACTGAAGCAAAGAAATATTCTGGGCATATATTCGAATATCGAGGACGCTAACAAGTTATATTCGGAGCTTCGACAAATTACTTGAAGAAACTATTCTACCATTTTTATTCAACATTCGCGAAGTCCTCTTTTTTTTTATGAAAGATGTACTCATCTATTCGTACAATATTACGCGGAATTGTTTCATCGTTCAATTGTGTCAAAATCGAGTAAACTTACTAAATGACTCGTATAAAGCGTCACAGAGCATTCGCTCTCGCGAATCGACGGCATGATTTGTTGTACCAGTATCGACATGTAATAATATCGGTTCGCGAAGAGAGAGAGAGAGAGAGAGAGAGAGAGAGAGAGAGAGAGAGAGAGAGAGAGAGAGAGAGAGAGAGAGAGAGAGGATGACAACCTGCTCCGCGTTATCACATTGTCGATCACGTCGTCGATTGGGCTCGTGGATGCTTTTGATTCTGCCGTTTCGCGACGTCGTATCTCTCGCGTGTGTGTCATTGTTTTCCAACTGTCACGCGGCCTGCGCATCGCGATGGGCCGGCGTGCCGTTTCTGTCGTTGGCCGGAGGCCAGTGGATGAGCCGCTACCCATGAACAGCCGACCGTGCTATCGACCGTGCGTCGCGAGATGGATTCGACAATTCACGCGATCTCTCTTTCTCGCGTTTCCATCGGTTTTAAAAATATGCAAATATCGAGACAATGATGTACTTAATTTAAATAAGCTGCAAGATTCGGTGCGTCCGATCTGCTTTTAAGCCTCGAACAGCTGTAGCCTGGGTCAATTTTCACAGCGAAATTTCTTTGATACGTATTCCAGAATAAAATTTTTTATTGGATTTTTATTTTATTACATTCTCGAGTTTTTTTTTCTTCAAAAAGTATTACTTGTACGTGATGACTGAAAGAAAAAAAAGACTTTTGAAATAAAAATAAATATTTATTCTAATTATACATACAAACGTACATATGAAATTAAGATATAAATCACGAGTAACTCGGCATCTCTCTCTGTTGGTAGAGGGTTAAGAATCATATATATAAAAATCTCAAAAGAAAAAAAAATGAATTTAGCTAAATTTAGAAAGAGATTAATATAAAAAAAAAATTAATCTTAAAATTGAGAAAAAATTAAAATAGAGATATTAAGATCGAGATTACTAAGCTCGACGTTACACTTAACTCTAATCCGATTTTTTTATCGTTTCTTTTTGTAATCAGTGCTTATTGCTTATGTACCGTCGACTCTCCTTTTACTCCTATGTTGTCAGGAGATCCATTGATCCCCGGAATATAAACAAACGCATTCTATCTGTCTGTTTATCTCCGCGCGCAATCGACCCGGTTTTACAGCGTAAAACTGCTATCGCTGACTGACAGCGAATGGCGCCAACGGCTTTCACCGATCACCTGGTTCTATCCGCCCGGGGATCGTTGAAAAATCGTACGGGACAATCGATGTAACGGCGCGCCTCTCGCGTCGCAATTAATTATCGCGCCATGATAGCTATAATTACGCGTACTGATAAGCGAATCGGCTTTACCCGATTGGTAGATCTTATCGGTAAATGATCTGCTCGGACGTGCACACGATGCAAACGAAGCGCGCAACATGTGGACGACGTAACGATCCACTTCTGACACAGCTGATGTGTCGAATAATGATAGATTTAATTATTGGAGTAAAAGTGATTAATACGCGATTATACATTCTGCCGATGACTTAATTGGAAGAGTAATGCTTCAGAGATTGAACGTCGTATAATGCGATGCTGCATGAAGAAATATGAAAAAGACTAGAAACACACACATCTTTCGCTTGAAATTCTTTTCTCGTTCTCGCTCTTGTGTATAATGTAAAAAAATACGAAAATCTTTGATCCTCTTTAGGCATATTAATTCCCATTTATTCATTTATATTTTTTAATCTTTTACACAGAGATGTATCCGTGTATTTGCATTTTTTAGAAATATATTTAACAATTAATTTATCGTCGGATGTGACATGGATATTTGCGTGAAGATAATTGAGAATAATGAAACGACAAACTTACATTCGCTCTTTCACATATTATTCGATGCAATAATGTTTATCGTATTCATCATCAATGTGTAATTATATTAGTATATTAGTAATATTTATCGTGTTCTTTTTTCTTTCTAGGGCAAGATCGAATACTTTGTCAAATGGAAAGGATGGAGCAAGAAGTGAGTATAAAATCTGTCAGTGATATTTGAGATATACAAAGCTCGTAATTGGAATACGCATTTGCAACTCTTCTTGTTATTTCAGATATAACACATGGGAGCCGGAAGAAAATATTTTGGACGTCAGATTAATTGAGCTGTACGAAGAAAGTCAGAAAGGCGGAGATGTATCCACCAGAAGACCAAGGCGAAGGGATACTAGATATAACGTAAGAATGATCGATATATTTATATACATACTTCCGTGCATTTCACATTTATCAATTCTGAACAAATTACGAAATCGACTTTAATAATAAAATTGTGCTAAAGACAGAGTTAACAGTTTCGATTAACAATTAAGTTAATTTTGCCAATATTGTCGATTTTGTCATATGCGTAGTTTATAACGATGTTTTATATAAATCTTATTTTATCTTCCCTTACATTTTCGTCGCGTTCGATTGAACATTATTCCTAAAAAAAAAATTAAAAATTTGAAGAAATTAACGGCAAGTGTGTGTGTGTGTGTGTGTGTGTGTGTGTGTGTGTGTGTGTGTGTGTGTGTGTGTGTGTGCGTGCGTGCGTGCGTGCGTGCGTGCGTGCGTACGTACACATATACACACACACTTGCCGTTAATTTCTTCAAATTTTTAATTTTTTTACATATATATAATATATATAATATATATATAATACATATATATATATATGTATGTATGTATGTATGTATGTATGTATGTGTGTGTGTATGTATGTACATTTGCAGTTTCTAAAGAAAAAAGAAATTTCTCATCAGAAATGCTTTCCAAACACAAAGCTTTGTGAAATGTCCTATTTTTAGATGATATTCTTCTTAAAGAACATTATTGGATATAAATGGTAACAAATGCAAGAGATGTGCTTTACATATATATTTGTCAAATGCGTCATATATGCGTCAAATTCGTAAAATGCTACTACATCTCTTGATTACGAAGTTGAATCAAAAGACCATCTTTATACCAAATCATTTTAAGAACTTAATATTTCAGCAAACTTTATGACGGTTCTCGTTAAGCAGATATAGCTAGTCGTAAAATTTTTTCTTATTTTATTGAAATAGTTTGAAACAGAGATCCTTTAATAGGATCATAAAGTTGGATTAAAGACGTGCTCTTGTACACGATATATAATCGACAATAATGTCATCTGGTCAGGAACAGGTTTTGGCTAATCTGGTAGTCGAGGAGGAACCCGGTGGAGATGAAAGAGTAGGCGAGGACAGTCAGGACGAATCGACAACAGGCAGCACTTCAGCGCCTCGTTTGAATCCAGTAGCTCCTGACGAGGACACACTCCCGAGTTCCTTGGACGGCCACGAATCTCCGACACCGCCAGAATTAGCGTCGACGTTCAGCGTCGATTCTGACAGTTCCAACAGTAGCGTGGATATACCCCTGTTGCCCAGGAAAGAACTGGGCACAAAGAGGAAGGCGGAAGTCCTCAGTAAGGAATCCGGCAAGATCGGCGTGACAATTACCACGAGCAATCCCAATACCGGTAGTGGTAGTCCGCCGCCGAGCAAAGTTCCTCGATTATTGCCTTTGAAGAACAACCCTACAACGCCGTCTTATCACGTAAGTTTTGAAACACGAAAGTGTTAATTTGCTAATAAGTTACGATATCGTAAGACACATTTAAATCCCTTTCTTTTTTCCTCTTACATATATCTCGACGAAAAATTTCTTAAAACTATATAATCTAGTCCAAGTTGACTTATACGTTTCACCAGGGTATCAAAATTTCGATTGGTATACATAAAATTTGCGTATACGCAGAATTTGTAGCTTACAGAAAAATGAAAATGTCCCATTGATGACCGCATGGCATTCAACAACGTTAAATATTAAATGGATCTCAGTGTCGCATATTTCTCGGTGATATAAAAGCAGGATCCTTTTGCTATTACAGAGTCACAAAGTCAACGGTAGAAGGCCGTCGTCCTCGAGCGTAAAGTCGACACCGGAAGAGCCTCTTCCGGCGGTGCCGACGACGCCGGCGCCGGCAGTACAGGACAAGAAACGTCCCGAAGCTGACGTACCTCACGGGCCGCCGCCCTCTCTGCCACGTGCACCGCCGGCACCATTGTCTCCCCAGATAGATACACCTCTGGAACAACCCTCAACGAAGAAGAGGCATTTGTCGGAGCAGAAGCAGGACAAATCAAATGGGGCAGTCACCGCTGACAAAGCGAACGGTCATAAATCACCAAGTCCCACAGATTCTTACACCAACAACAATAGGTTACCGACCGTCGTAAACGGGCATCACAGTCATAATAATAATATTAACAATAATAACAACAATAACACTTCAAGCGTCAAGCAGACCGAAATTCCAAAATCGGAAATCTACGCCCCGCTCACAAGCCCCAGCACGGATTATTGGCACGCGAGGAACCCAGTGGCGGATCAAGTGTTTATCACGGACGTTACTGTTAATCTGAAAACCGTTACCATCAGGGAGTGCAAGACTGAGAAGGGTTTCTTTCGGGAGAGAGATCCCAAAGAAACCCTTTGAACTTTCGAGAACGATATCTATCAATAGCCCTGCATCGGGGATATCTGCTCCGAATTGTATTGAATTATTGTAAATAAATATAAATTATTTTCACACACATGTTAAGCCCCAGGATGTAATCATAGTACCAAGCAAATTTAAACTTTTCTAATAATTGACAGGTGAAGACGATATCACAGTATTGTAGAAGAAAAAAAATCGCAATGATAATCGGGCAACGCGTAAAGATCTATGCAATCCGTATGCATTGAAATCTTAAGAAATTCGAATAGTGGAACTAGATTGATCAGTATTAGAGAATTTTTGTTCTACCAAATTGAAAATGAAATAGTCACTTGCAAACGACACTTTACTCAGACCTGCGAATCTGTGTAAATTTATTGTAAAGATATTGTAATGATAACGGTATGATGAGTCGAAAATGCACATCATACCTATTATTACAATATAAACTTGTATATTTCAAAACGCTTGGTAGATTTTAACCACATACACGCTGAAGATCTAGATAACATTAAAGGATGCTACGTCTTCTAGTTGTTTTCATTATTTGCTTCTCTTAGAACTTTGCTAAAAGAACGCTATAGATAAAACTATTATAATAAAACTTTTGTTTTTACTACGGGATACATATATGTATTTATATACAAGATAGAAAAAGTATTTTTCTAATTCGTTTTTAGAATATCAAAACTATTTCGCGGAAGAGCGATTCCAAGGAGGAGACGTTCCGAGTTAGATTATTTTGAAAAAAAAAAGTTTTGAACTCTTGTATATCCCATTTATCCCGTTATGTATTTCATTCTTTGCTCTGCGTCAGCAAACAAAGTGTCGCGAAAATAAGGTATAAATTAGATTTCGAATGTACGTGTGCGAGCGTAAGCGTTTCACTAAGAATTTCGAATGATCGCGAAATGTCATATTTAATTCATAGAAGGATCGCGCCACGATATTTCAGTCATGTTCTCACTCTCGAAACTAACTAGCGATATCGTTTGGCACAATAGACACATTGTGTCCGATTTTGCGATGTCCTTCACATGTAATTAAATATTTTCATTTGTGCAGAATATGTCGCGCGTATATCGACTCTAAGATCATTTCCTATCTCTTAGTGAAACTACTTCATTTGTACATTTCGACCGTCAGACACCGTAAAAAGGATACTCTTCTTTCAACACGACGAGAGCGCGAGATTCGCGAACGTGAATTCAGAGTACAATATATCCCAAATTCGATTCCATTTAAGTTTAAACGTGCTACTCGATACGCTATTACCTTGTTTTAGCGATGCTGCATCGTGCATCTCGCGCACGCTTTCGCGATCAGTGATACGAGTCAATAAACTACAACATTGTCTAAAATTGGCACAGAGTGTCGGCCAATCTTTCTTGTTAACATTATTTACACTACGCCATTCTTTTTCTATCACGCAGCAGAATTTTAAGGCTGCTTCATGATCGCGTAAATGGCGAGAAAAATTTTACTTCCAAATTTATGAGAACGGAAGATGCTAGCGTCACTTAAAAAGTTATGATCAAAATGGTTTATGCGATAATGTGATGTTTTAACACAATTTGAAATAGCGTTAAATCTTTTTTCTTTCCTCGACATGGATTGAAAAACGATCTTCTTGCTTAGGACATAGAGTATCACGTTTCTTCTCCCTATTTACTTCTCTTATTCTTATTTCCTTGAATTATTTTTCTCATCGTTATGAATATATTTTTTTCTTAAGATTTCTATCGCGTTTGAATTATTTTTTCTCCTCTATATCTGGCACTATTTTATTGTATAAAAATTATGTGAGAACGACTGAAGAATTCTGATTAATTATACTGACTTCGATTCAAGCGAGATCGAGAGAAATATGCCTGAGGAATAATGAAAGGAAATATAAAAATAGTGAATTGATAATTCATTTTTATAATAATTTGTATATCCATACTGATATAGTAAAATCGAAAATGTCGAAAAATATCCTAAACATTTCCCCAAAAATTTTTGTAATAGGTACGTATAGCATCTGTAAAGCGCGATGTGGTAGCATGATTCGGAGAAGAACAGTGCGATAAACCCTTTTACGTTAAGTTAAATATATTTCTATATAATATTAAATATATATTAAATACATGCAAATAATTTAATATATATTTAATACACACACGCAGCCACACATTCATACTACACACACATAATTACACACACTCTTATTAAATTTACGTATACGTTGCTTATTTATTATAACTAACACGAAGATTTTTAGGTTTCTACATTCTTATATATAATATAGTTGTAATTAGATTATGTATGTGCAACGGTGTCCCGCACACATTTGAAAGTGAGTTCGACATTCAGCATAATGTTATCTCTTGCGTTTTAGCACGATTACCACGATAGATAACTTCATGTCAATAAAATTGTATATTTAAAGATCCGATGAGATTTTATAGAAATTTTAAAAAAAAATTTGACGACTTCTTGGAAAACGTGTAAACGACAAAAAAAGACCTGTTTTTTTTTTTAAACGGGGCCATTTGCGTAAGATCATAGATTGACACATTCGTTGCAATTATCAATGCAGAAGAATAAAGTATACATTGAAATTGTTGTAATGTACCACTGTATATTGAGAGTGTTTCTTGTAAAAATTGTAAATAATTGGACGAGAACTGTACGCGTCTTCGCCATAACAAGCGAAGTCATGAGAATGGCTTATATAAATCTTTGAATTATCAATTGTACATAGAGATATAAAGAGAGAAACCCCTTCTCTCCCTCCCTTCCCCTCTAGTTGTAAACATAAGATTGCAACTATAGGTCTCTATAGAGAGAAAAATCCTTTTCTTAGCTTTAGAAGTTCAAGATAGACTGTGCGCGTACCTTCGAGATATTGTTTCTGTACTTATAAATATTCCGACTACAATTATACGATAAAGCAGCGATTACGCAGGCATATACGATACGTGAACCCCGGTAGATCCAAATTCAACAGTAATTTTAGTTCTGTCTGGTACAGATTCCTTATATTTCAATAAAATCTCTACTTGAAGTCGCGTTGTTTTTATATTCACTTAACTCTTCCTTATAAATCGCATTTATATCATATAGTTGTTAACATGTATTTATTATTAAATCTCTTTGAAAAAAATTGTTGCGATTATCGAATGAATATTCGTGGAACAGAAAGTGAAAAATTCGTCTTTTTCTCCCTATATATGATTCTTAACCGGAGCCGATTTTTTGACAATATGTTTAAAGTGTTTAAAAAATTCATACATCTAAATTTAAGATTTTTAGAAGATTGTTATATGTGTGTGTTTATAAGGCTTCTCCTTTTCAATTAGCTAATATGTTGAATTATAATGTCAGAAGTGAAAAATTACTTGAATTTTTTCTTGCGTAACATGTCTATGAATATTATAAATTAACTTTTTTCGTAGCATTTGGGTTTAGTATAACGGACCGATAAAATATAGCAAAAACTTCCTTTTTCATTATCTTGTATTAATGAATGCATATATAACTGTCCATTTCGATCAAATCTTATGATAAATCTTATGAGACACAATCAATCAAGTTTACGACTATTCATTAATCCACGGACCGACAAGAGAATTTTCGGTATATCTTATCAATCTATGCTATTGATCGCAAGTGATAACATACAAAAAAATTAATTTACTTCGACGTATTATAAAAAAAATTATATAATTTCTCATTTGTGACGTTATAATTTAAGACGAGGTTTTTTGTCAGCTTTTGCCGGAAATAACATCTTTCTTCTTTTATAATTTGTGTGACTTTTCTACGCTGTTAATATGTAAAATTTCAGTAGTAGAAATTCTTAATAATTTTCTCAGAGACTTAATTTTTGATTAATAAGTCTATGTTCTCTCGGTATCACTAATAATAATAATGCTAATACATTTCTTGACAAAAAAGATTAACTCTATCGACTCGCCCTTCTGTCGAGCATGTCTCGCACAGCTGGTCGAAAGTATCCATTCTTCCTTTTGTATTTTATTAAATATAGTATGTGATGATACTACAATAGCTAGGTTTTCAATATGTCGATCCATTTCCTTAGCTTTATGAAGGCTAAAAGTACGACGGATGTTTCTCTTGTTATGCTATAGCTTTTTTCACAAGAATAAATATGTTTAGAAAACAAAAGAAAAGATTGTAATAAACGATATAAAAAACGAGTCTGATAACGGGCTAATGAAAGTATAAAAGCGCAGAAAACATGACGCGAGCAGTGATTTTTTTAAAATTCCTAAACGTTTTGGATCTTTTCGGACCATCTTTAATAACTGTCAATAAAATACTATGTGTCATACATAAGAATAGATAATGATAAGGATGAAGCATCAATGAGAATACATACGTGAAATTAAAAATCGTGCGCTTCGACCTCCAAGGAAACACAATCGACTTCTACGAAAATTAAACGTGGCAAGATTCCTATCGGTTCTGGTTAAATTCACAAAAGGACTTCATGTGATAAGCTAAGGAAATTAATGTAATTTATTATGATAATAAAAAAACGAACAATGCAAGGGAGAAGACTTACCCAAGACAAAACGTAGAGACGGAGAGAGCACAAAGAGATCCGAGAACGAAACCGTCAGATAAATCCGAATATTATAATTAAAATATATTATATATTGTAATTTAAAATAAAGGCTTTGTTATAGATCGTAAATATATGTAGTCGGGTAATCAAAGTAAAATAAATTATTTAATTAGATCGTAACGGAATAAGTAACGAAAATGGGACATAAAGTATATGATTATAATTAAAATAAAATTTTAATAACAGTAGAATTATTAAATTGACGAATTTATCAGTATCAAATAAATATATACGTTTTATTCAAATATTCAATAATGCGGATAATTTTATAATGTGTGTGACAGCATTAAGAATACGTCTTAATAATTAACTTATAATACACATGTAAATTTTATTTTCAAAATAAAATATAACGTGAAAAAAATGTAATGAACAACAGAATAATATTTCTCGTAGTTTATAAATTTTAAATACAATTAAAATTCAATTTTATATAAATGATAATTTTACTACATTTATAAAATATGTGAAATACAGGAGATTAAAATAAAGGCTCTGTTATACCTACATATCAGGAGATGTGGAATAGGCAAGTGAAAGCCGGGTTCAAGGTCTAAAGCGCTAAGACTTCGCTGGTAATCTTCTTTGAATAAATTTGAAATTTGTGGTCCTTTCTTAAAACCATTTTTAACATAATGTTTACAGAATGGTGTACAAAAGGATACTGACAAATTGTGAATTCAAAATAAATCATAAAGGAAAGAGATAAGATGAGCCGATTAATAACAGATCGTAAATATATGTAGTCGCGTATTCAAAGTGAAATAAATTATTTAATTAAATCGTAACTGAATAAGTAAAGAAAATGGGACATAAAGTATATGATTATAATTAAAATAAAATTTTAATAACAGTAGAATTAATAAATTCACGACTTTATCAGTATCAAACAAATATATACGCTTTATTCAAATATTCAATAATGCTGATAATTTTATAATGTGTGTGACAGCATTAAAACTTCGTCTTAATAATTAACTTATAATACACATGTAATTTTTATTTTCAAAATAAAATATAACGTGAAAAAAATGTAATGAACAACAGAATAATATTTCTTATAGTTTACAAATATTAAATACAATTAAAATGCAATTTTATATAAATTATAATTTTAAAGAATTTATAATTATAATATATGATAATAGGAGATTAAAATAAAGACTCTGTTATACTTACATATCAGGAGATGTGGAATAGGCAAGTGAAAGCCGGGTTCAAGGTCTAAAGCGCTAAGACTTCGCTAGTAATCTTCTTTGAACAAATTTGAAAGTTGCGGTCTTTTCTTAAAACCATTTTTAACATAATGTTTACAGAATGGTGTATAAAAGGATATTGACAAATTGTGAAATCAAAATAAATCATAAAGGAGCGAGATAAGATGAACCTATGAATAACAGATCATAAATATATGTAGTCGGATAATCAAAGTGAAATAAATTATTTTATTAGATCGTAACGGATTAAGTATCGAAAATTGTACATAAAGTATATGATTATTATTAAAATAGATTTTAATAACAGTAGAATTAATAAATTGACGATTTTATCAGTATCAAATAAATATATGCGCTTTATTCAAATATTCAATATTGCTGATAATTTTATAATGTGTGTGACAGCATTAAAACTTCGTCTTAATAATTAACTTATAATACACATGTTATTTTTATTTTCAAAATAAAATATAACGTAAAAAAAAATGTAATATAAAAAGGATACTGACAAATTGTGAAATCAAAATAATTATAAAGGAGCGAAATAAGATGAGCCGATGAATAAATGATCGTAAATATATGTAGTCGGGTATTCAAAGTGAAATAAATTATTTAATTAAATCGTAACGGAATAAGCAACGAAAATGGGACATAAAGTATATGATTATAATTAAAATAGAATTTTAATAACATTAGAATTTATAAATTGACGTTTTTTTCTATATTAAATAAATATATACCATTCTTTCAAGTATCCAATGATGCGGATAATTTTATAATAACAATATTAAAACTTCCATCTAATATTTAACTAATAATACACTTTAATAATTTTTAATTTTCAAAATAAATTATAACGTGAAGAAAATGTAATGAGCAACAGAAGAATATTTCTTATAATTTATAAATTTTAAATACAATTAATATGCAATATTGTATAAATTATAATCTTACTACATTTATTAATAAAATATATGATATATAGTTAATTAAAATAAAGGCTCTGTTATACTTACATATCAGGAGATGTGGAATAGGCAAGTGAGAGCCGGGCGCAAGGTCTAAAGCGCTTAGACTTCGCTGGTAATCTTCTTTATTTAAATTTGAAAGTTGTGATCCTTTCTTAGGACCATCTTCGACATGATGTTTAGAGTATGGCGAACAGAGGAATACTGAAGGATTTTGGAATCAAAACAAATCATAAAGGAGCGAGATGAGATTTGCCAAAGTATAAAAGGTCGTAAATAAATGTAGTCGAGTAATAAGAGGGAAAGAAATTATTTAATTCGCCCGTAACGGAATAAATATTGAAAATGAGACATAAAATTTATGATTTTAATTAAAATACAATTTTAATAACTGTAGAATTTATAAATTGTCGATTTTTTTATATTAAATAAATATATATCATATATTCAAATATCCAATAATGCGGATAATTTTATAATAACAATATTAAAACTTTGTCCTAATATTTAACGAATAATACACTTTAATAATTTTTAATTTTCAAAATAAAATATAACCTATAGAAAATGTAATGTACAACAGAATTATATCTCATATAATTTTTAAATTATAAATACAATTATAAGTACAATTATAATATAATTTCATATAAATTTTAATTATAATACATTTGTAATTAAAATATATGATATATAGTAAATTAAAGTAAGAGCCTCTATTATACTCGATTTGTAACGATAATAGATGCAGTAATAAAATAAATAAAAATGTTTGTTATGTGTATAATGTGTGTTAGGCGAAATTCGTGAATTTCGGCTATTTGTTGTTGTTTTTTTTTCGAAAATAGTTTTCGAAGTAGTTTTATTAATCACGCGAATATAATAAATAAATTTACTTATCGACTGTTGCAACGTTACTGCCATTCTGTTAAATTCTTTGTCGAAGAGAAACTCATTCACATTTTATTTGAAAGTATTTAATTTTTAAAGTGTCAATGACGCACATCACAGTCATTAAACTATAAACGTATTTGATTCGAACTTCGACGCTATTTCTTATAAATGTGATAATTCGCATTATTCTCACGATATTTATAATTCGCGAAATTTCTTTTTGGCAATATTAATTACGTAAAACTTTGGAGAAACACTCCAAGTAGCAATTATGAATAAAAATAGATAATTACGCTACGGTTGCACGGAATTAACTTAACAAAACTGCTGAACGTTCGTATTACGAGATATAATTATATCGTGATATAATTATAATTCCTTTATTAATATGCTTAACACAATGTTATAACTATGGCTGCACAAGCTTCTATTAACGAAATTATCGCACGTTTGAATTTCAATGCAGTATTACTACATGTATGTATAATAAAATGGTCATTCTATCTTTTTTCAGCATCCGCGATACTACACGATTACTGAGGCAGAATTTTAATTTCAAGATGCAAAATTCTGACAAAACCCAATGAATATGCCTGCATCGAGGCAAAATCTTAATTCTAATATGCAATATCATTGCAGGAATCAAAGAATATGCACCGACGCAGAATTTTAATTGTAATATGCAATATCATTGCAGGAATCAAAGAATAAGCACCGAGGCAGAATTTGAATTCTAAGATGTAAAATTGTTGCAGAAAACAAAGAAAATATGCCTGCACCGAGGCAGAATTTTAATTTTAAGATGAAATATTCTTGCAGAAACCATTAAATATGCCTGCACCGAGGCAGAATTTTAATTCTAAGATGGAAAATTGTTGCAGGATCCAATGATTATGCCTGCACCGAGGCAGAATTTTAATTTTTGGATGCAATATTCTTGCAGGAATCAAAATATCTAAGAATTATAATTATATGTGCATGCCAATCAAGAGGCATGCATGCGCAGCGAGTACATTATTTTAATTTAAAAATTTCATAGAATTAAAATTATGTCCTTACGTAATTTTAATTCATAGAGATAAATTTATGTACGGATTCTTAGCCGGTAGGGATCCAGCGTATCTCTCGGTTCTTTTCAGAACTGAGGGAATCTATGTGAAGTTTTCCTTATGTAAGGAAAAAAATGGCACCTGCTAGTGCAGGGTGCAAGATATTGCAGGGTTCTAAGTGCTGGTGTGAAAACGTGTATGTAAATATGAAATCACATGTTTAACTGTATAATTTAATAAATATTGTACGTCAGCAAATAAAAGCGCGCGCTACGCGCGCGCCAGTGTTGATTTAATTCTTTAAAAAATTAAAGAATATGGTTTGAAATATAGGACAACAACTCAAATAAATTAGAATGCAGTTGCAAAAATAAAAATCTTAAAAATAGCGTAAATAACCATAAACTTTATAAAGAGATCTCTTATCCGGACACATGTTTATAACGAGAGTCCTTAAAATAAAGAGAAAATTTAATAACGCTGCTAATGATTAAAGCAACTTAGAAAATAACAGAAAAAGGTTTAAATTTAAAACATAGGAAAATTCTAACAGAATTGTCTTCCGTTTTAAAATTAAATATCTTCACAAACAAGTAAAAATAACATAAAGCTACACCTTATACTTCATCTTTCTGTATCTTAAAACTTCTATTTCATCTTTCTGTATTTAAAACCATATTCTTTCATTCTTTAAAGATGTTCATAAAATTATGAAATATTAATTGTCGATGTTAATGATTAAACATCTTTAAAGAATGAAAGAATATGGTCTTAAACACATAAAAAGTCTAAAATAATACTGTTTAAACTACTAAATAATTATAATAGAACAGTCCTTCGTTGAGAGAATAAAATATCTGGAAAAAGACGTATGCAATCTATCGATACACTTATAAGAATCGAGACAAAATTAGGAAAAAATTAAATGTCGCTGTTAAACATTTAAAATTATTAAAAATTGAAATAATACGATTTAAAAAATTAAATAATTATATAGAACTATAATAGAACACTATTTCTTTGAGAGAATAAAATTTCTAGAAAAATGCGTATGAAATCTTTCGATACTCCTGAAATATGGCTCATATGTGGCGCGCGCCACATATGAGCCATTTGCGACTCATGGCAATGCTGTGTTTTGGGTACTTGGCTTCTCATTCAGGATAAACCTTTAGGATAAACCTTAAAGTTAAGGTTTATCCTTAAGGATTAACCATCCAGATACTGAGCCTTCCCACCACGTCAAGGTGTACCCGTGGGAAGGTTACCCGAGTCAAAATTTTGATGCTACTTTGACACTTTCAAAAATAATTTGCATCTACTTAGCTGATCTATATACCTACTTAGACTAGCAATAGCCAGATTTCACGATATTATACTTGTTTACTCCTCCCTTGAATCTTTAATTCTAAAAATTTTGCCCTAATGCTACTTTGAAGCTAAAAATGCTCTCGATACTTTGATGATTAAAATAGGTCCTTTTAAAATATAGGAGCTAAGGTAGCACGGTAGGTAATAAAACTTTAATGATAAACAAAAAGATATACTTTAAATCATGTAAAATATAATTTTATTTATTTAACACTGTAAAATAATTGTAATTTAACAACTGTGAAATAAGACATAAGATATAAGATGCAATAAGATATTAATTATAATAAAAATATTTACATGTTTGGTATTTATTACATATAATATTGTAATAATATTTATAATATATATTTATATTATTTGTTCATTTTTTTAAATTTACGTACGTGTGTAATTATTATAAAAATCATTACAATTCAGTTAATGTATATGGAGAAGATGATTCTGAACCGTATAAAGATGGTAATTAACTACAAGTAAATAATTTTTATATTTATTTTTGCTTATAAAATTTTTTCTTACTGCTCGCAAAAGGAGTTGCCTCATAATAATAAAATAGTTGTAATGCAAACACAGTACAATTAAATCAACAACAACCAAACATATCACGTAAATATCAAAACAACACAGATTCTGACTCTTCACAAAGTTCACAAAGTTGATGAGAAAGTGAAAAAAATAATGTTGGAAGTGGAATATTTTCAGGGCTTTCAAGTGGAATAAGTAAGCATTATTTTGTTTATAAATTATTCGCATTAATTAAGAATTTTAATTTATTATTTACAGTCACCAAGAGAGATATTTATTTTAAGAGTAGTTATTACAAATGATGAAAAAGGCTTATGAAAATCAAAAGAAAATAGACATTGAGTCTAAAGAAATCTTCGCAGTAATTATAAACATATTAATTATATAAATTACAAACAACAAATAAATTATATATATATATATATAATAATATATAATAAATAAAAAATAAAAAAATAAATATATAAATAAATATATAAATATAAATTATATATAAGTAAATACAAAAATAAATAATATCTAATAAATTATAATATTTGATATAAAAAAATATAAAGTACATAATTAGTACATAATATAAAATATATAAAATATAAAGTACATAATTAGTACATAATTATAAAGTACAATTTTATTGTAAGTACCATTTATATATGTAATGTTTCATAATAATAATAAATAAAAAATAAAAAAATAAATAATAAATAAATATATAAATATAAATTATATATATATATATATATATATAAATACAAAAATAATGAATATCTAATAAATTAATATCTGATATAAAAAAATATATAAAGTACATAATAAGTACATAATTATAGTACAAATTTATTCTCTTTTTGCAGTTATCAAATCATTATTTTAAGACGGCTGAAAATAAAGTAAAAATATTAAATATACTAAAAAAAAAAACAGTAATACACATTATATAAAATTAATTAATTAATATTAGTTTTGCTTCTAATATTCTCAATATTAACAATTTTAGTAAAGAATAGCATCAAATTCAGGTTTTTATATATCAAAAAGGAAAGAAAACGTTTTTAGAAACGAAAGCAAACTTGAATAAAGATTGGAAAATAATGGTGCGTAAAACGATATTAGATGTATACAGCTCTAGTATTGAAAATTATTCTGCAACAGGAAAAAGAACGAACAGACCAGCAATTGATCATACGTTATTCAAAAGATTTTGTATGGTAAATTATATATACATATATGTGTGCGTATACTCATTTAAAATTGTAAATATGAAAAAAATTGCAACAAATAAGAAAAATATGAAAAAAAACATATGTTTTATATTTTCAGAATGGATAAACAAAATTTATTGTCACAAAAAAAGAATTGATTAATTTTATTAACAAAATTGCATCAAATCAGAGAAAATACAGAGAAACAAAATCAAAAGAAGAAATAAAAACCAAAGGATAAAGAAATCAAAATATTCAATCGAAAGGAAAGAAAAATCAAAATATTCAATCGTTTAATAATCATAATATTAATATTGACGGTAATTAAATTACAATTATTTTATTATTAATCGGGATTGGATAATAATAATGTTACCATTATAGTTACTTTTTTTACTTTTTAAATAACAGTAACGATAACGAATTACTTTTTAAAATCGGTAACGAGTTACTTTTACAAAGTAACTTTCCTAATTCTTTAATATTAAACCGTTTTTCAAAACTTTCTTTTATTTCTTTTATTTTTTAAAATTTTCTTTTATTTCTCCATAGACTCCATATTAATAATGGACTCCAGAAATGACTCCAGAATTAATAATCCAAATAATACAACACCCCAGCAATCTACAAGCCTGCAAATGTATAACATTTATGAGGCAACTCCTTTTGCGAGCAGTAAGAAAAAATTTTATAAGCAAAAATAAAAATTTAAAAATTATTTATTTATAGTTAATTACCATCTTTATACGTTTCAGAATCATCTTCTCCGTATACATTAACTGAATTGTAATGATTTTTATAATAATTACACACGTACGTAAATTTAAAAAAATGAACAAATAATATAAATATATATTATAAATATTATTAAAATATTATATGTAATAAATAACAAACATGTAAATATTTTTATTATAATTAATATAATAAAATTATTGCATCTTATATCTTACGTCTTATTTCACAATTGTTAAATTACAATTATTTTACAGTGTTAAATAAATAAAATTATATTTTACGATTATGAAAATTATATTTATGATTTAACGTATATCTTTTCGTTTATTATTATAGTTTTATTAATATAATTTTTTTATAAACAAAACACATATACGTGTAAGAGATAAAGCTTCAATAGCGCAGGTAGAAAAAAAAGTCAAAATGATGTCAATTTGATGTCATATTGACCAAATTGTCATTATTTAATCATAATTTAGGTATCAAATGACATCAATAAGACCAAATTGACATCATTTTGACTTTTCTGTTCTATCTGGGAGAGGTTTGATCTGAATCTACCGTGCTACCTTGGCTTCTACTTAAATAGGACTTACTTTAATGCTAAATTAACAAAAATAGAAATTTCAGACACTTTTAGGTTTAAAGTAGGAGTAAATTATATCCTTGCAATTGAACCTTATTTGTTATCTTAACCCCTACTATATAGTAGAATTAAAAGTTTAACGTAGCGTCAAAATTTTGATTCGGGTATTGTATTATATTATATCATATAATTGTATTATATTATATTATATAATTTTGTAATAAAATACTATAACACGTATAAAATTGTAAGATCGAAAGATTAAAGTAATAAAAAACCGTGATATAGCAATTGCTGATTTAATAATTAATTTATGCTCGACCTTTTGAACAATTTAAATTATCGGACAAAATATATTTAACGTAATTTACAAAAGAGGTATATTTCATATAATTTATAAATTATAAATACAATTATAAATACAATTATAATACAATTTTATATAAATTATAATTATAATACATTTATAATTAAAATAGAAGATTATTATAAGATAATTGATATACAATTATAATTAAAGTACCATTTATGAATTGATGATGCTATCAGTATCAAATAAATATATTCGACTTATCCAAATATCCAATAATACGGATAATTTGATATTGACAGCATTATCACTTGGACTTAATATGTAACTTATAATACACATACATAATTTTTAATTTTTAAAATAAAATATAACATGAACAAAACATAATTGTCCTTTAAACATTTATAATTAAATAATTTTTTTATTTTCCTAAAAATAATTATAATATAATTTTTAAAATTTACTTAAAAATAAATTTAGTTTAAATTTCTTTAAATAAGATGGATTTAAAATTATGAATTTAAATTTTCCTAAAAAGAAATTTCAGTTTAATATTATTTAATATTATTTTAATTTTATTTCTAGCTTTCAGAATCCCTATAACTATTGGAATATTAAAAAAGTCCTAACACACCTAATAACCCTAACAACCTTTGCTGGCTAAGCCAGCGAGAATCCGCGATTATCCGAGATTTGGGGAGCCCTACTCGCGTGCCCTATTCAAATGCCCTACTCGTGTGCCCTAATCGCGGGCACTAATCACGTGCCCTAATCGAATGCGTCGATAGCATTCCTGATTAAGTGCTATTGCACGTAAGTAAAATATAAAATACGCGAAATGTTTTCGTATGCCCTCAAAGGTACCTTATATACCTCTCGCTACGCACTTTGACCAATATTGGCCGCCTATATTGTGCGTAGCTTATATCCATTCATCGGGCCAATTGGACCTACGTTTCATTGCTTCTGGCAACAATCTGGCTCAGAGATCGAAAAAGGAGTTAAACACTCCTTTTATTACCGACTTATTGTCGTCGGCGAATAAGCGCAAAGACTTTATTACACTTGTTTAAGTTGACAATTTACATATTAGCTAAGCGCATCGTTTAAATCGAAGAAAGAGAGCAACTCCTTCTATTGCCGATTAATTACCGTTGGCACATGAGCGTAAACATTTTACGCTCGTTGAAGATCGTGCGATTTTGCGATCGTTCGTTGGACTTCTATTTTAATATAACTTTACATTAACAAAGATAAAACCAAGTTTCCAATCAAAATTGTATCATTAAAATTTTTATAATAATATACAATTTAAAATAAACTGTATTTTATAATAAAATAAAATAAATTTAACATTTATTTGCTCTTATTATTATTATTAAACATTAGTAATTATTATTATTTATTTTTAAATATTATATTTATTTATAATTACACATTACTAATATAATTGACTAATCACTTGGCTTTACATCAGTTAAAGCAAAGTTTAACTACAAAATTCTACAATATAGATGGATGGGCTATAAAAAATTAGGATAAGACGCACCTTATAAGATTAAGTTACCATCGCATATAATTAATAAAATTATTAGCGTTCTATATTCAATAAAATACTAGCGTTATATTTAATATAAATCAAATAAAATTTATTAATTAATAAAATGGTTTCTATAATTTTCCTTCTAAAATTTATAATTTATATTTACTTATAATTTATAATTTACTTTTGCAATAGATGTAATGGATATTGAAAGATCTTATTAAAAGTTATGTTTAACCTAATCTCTTCTAGCTCATCCATTTTTAGGCAACGGACCTAACTACAATCTACAATCTACATCTACATCTACAATCTCCACAAATCCGTTACCTCAAAAGTTAAAGAAAAGTTGTCACTCACCGGCACCGATGCGCAACAGCGGAGTTGTTGAGTTATTGAAGCTACGTTGTCTGTAACATACAAATATAAAATCCAAATTATAGCAGTGCTGAAAATAATTAATATTTCAAGAAATTGTTATTAATGTACGCGCCGGATTTTATATCCGATGCATACAATAATAAACAGGTACATAAATATGGAATAATTTTATAAATTTAAAAGAAAAACAATTTTTTAAATAAATTAAATAATTTTATACGATTTATATAAAAGTTTCTCTTACTCTCTGAGTCTCTTTTGTTTTAATCGTTCAAAAAAATGAACCGAATTAATGCGTGTATATACGCGACTTATGATAATTAAAACACAAATAACGATTCTCACCCTAGGGTTGCTCCGCCGGTGCCCGATGCCTCTCCACCCATAGGCCTCCTCCTCCTCTCAGGTTGTCAGGGATGTCAGCTTAAATTGATCTGTAATTAAAAAATAGATTTCACATTGTAGTAGCTGTCAAAATAATTAATAATTTAAAAAATTATTATTGTATGCAATTAATATTATATTTGACGTTTAATAATGAGCGAATATATAATTAAATAATTTTCTAAATTTTGAAGTAAAACTATTTTTTTTTAAATAGAAATTTAAACATAATTTATAAAAGAAATTCATAAAAGTATTTTTGACTAATTCTATCTTTTTAAAATTATTCAAAAGAATCGAATTAATTCTCGTACGCGATTTATATAACACAATTAATATATAAAATAATAAATACCTCAGGATTGCTCCGCCAGTGCCTGATGCCTCTCCTAGGCCTCCTCCTCCTCTCGGGTTGTCAAGGAGGTCAGCTTAAATAGATCTGTAATATAAAAATAGAATTCAAATTGTAGCAGCGCCCAAAATAATTAATAGTTCAAAAAATTATTACTGTATGCATTTAATTTTAATTTTATATTTGACGTATAATAATGAGCGGATATATAGTGAAATAATTTTCTAAATTTTGAAAAAAACTGTTTTTTTTTTTTAAATAGAAATTTAAACAGAATTTATAAAAGAAATTCATATAAGTATTTTTGTCTAAATCTTTCTTTTTTTAAATAAATTTAAATAAATCGAATTAATTTGCGTACGCGACTTATATAACACAATTAATATATAAAATAATAATTACCTCAGGATGGCTCCGCCAGTGCCTGATGCCTCTCCTAGGCCTCCTCCTCCTCTCAGATAGGCAGGGTTGTTAAAGTCCGTTGATTAACATACGCGACACTCGCTTTAAAAGGCAATCCCGCACTTGTACGCGCGATACTTTTAACGGCACTCCCGAACTTTACGATCGAAGCCCGTTCAATACGAGAATCACACTTCGAGTCAACAAGTCGGGATAACAACGGTACTCTCGAGCAAAGGTTAAACCCGAAAAGGAAGAAGACGAAATCGAGTGGATAAAATCGACGCGAATGGGATTCGCTCGACTCTTGTCCGCGCCTATTCGCATCTCAGAGCGACTCGAACTAGATACATAAGGTACGATTTCAAATGAGACACCAGGGTGCTATACCACAGGCGATATCATAGGGCTGGTAGACGAGAAAAGAATGAAGAAACCCATTTTCGATGCTAACAATATAGCAATCTAGAAAATGGGAATTCAACCTCTTTTCACGAGCGAAAATCGTACCTAAGTAGTCTCGTCAACTCATCAATGCGAAAGTTAAATATCAATGCGATATATGGCTGGTAGACGGTACAAGAGAAGGGACCCATTAACGACGATTTCAAGACAATCGATCGAACTCTAACCGATTCGGATCGACCCCTTTGTCGGAGCAGAGCGTGTACCTCAATTAGCCGAAACTCGAGCCTAAACTCAAAACCGCGCAAGCATCGTACGTAGATGTACATGCCATACGCACGCGGCCGGCATCACCTCGTGTCGCGAAACACGAGGCGTGAAAACGTTGCATTCGCAACGCCTCAATGAGATATCCCATTTTGTCGACATCGGAAGTATGATCCTCGATGACAATAATGAAATCAGGCTATTACGCGAAGACGCGACGGACGACGCGAATGCCGATCCGCGGCACATCGGAAACCGACGACGCACGTGCGTCCAACACATTAGATGCGCGTGCCACATATGAGACATTAAGACTCGTGGCAATGCTGTGTTTAGAGGCTTCTTCTTGATGGCATCTTCTTGATGGCTTCTTCTTCTTCAGGATAAACTTCTATTGCCGATTAATTACCGTTGCCGGCACATGAGCGTAAACATTTTACGCTCGTTGACGATCGTACGATTTTACGATCGTTCGTGTTGGATGTCTTCTATTTTAATATAACTTTACTCTAACTAAGATAAAGCCAAGTTTCCAATCAGAATTGATTGATTAAAATTTTAATAATAATATATAATTTATAATAAAATGTAATTTATAATACAACGAAATTAAATTAAACATTATTTATTATTATTATTACTCATTATTAATTATTATTATTTCTTATTACATATTTTATTTATTTATTATTAGACATAACTAATATAACTGATTAGTCACTTGGCTTTACATCAGATAAAGCAAAGTTTAAAAACAGTTTCTACTAAACAAATTTCTATAAAACACAAAAATGGATAAGCTGTAACAAATGAGAATAAGATATCGACGCGATTTAAAAATTAATTATTATCATTACATGTAATTTTTAAAATTAGCATATTCTTTATTAAATAAAATAGAAAAAATTTATTAATTGAAAAAATTGCAATCTATAACTCTCCTTCTTTTATTTGTGATTTAACTTATGTTTGGAACAGATGCATATTAAGAGAATTTATTAAAAAATATTTAATCTAATTTGTTCTAGCTCATCCATTTAAAAGGCAACGGACCTAACTACAATCTACAATCTACATCTACATCTACAATCTCCACAAATCCGTTACCTCAAAAGTTAAAGAAAAGTTGTCACTCACCGGCACCGATGCGCAACAGCGGAGTTGTTGAGTTATTGAAGCTACGTTGTCTGTAACATACAAATATAAAATCCAAATTATAGCAGTGCTGAAAATAATTAATATTTCAAGAAATTGTTATTAATGTACGCGCCGGATTTTATATCCGATGCATACAATAATAAACAGGTACATAAATATGGAATAATTTTATAAATTTAAAAGAAAAACAATTTTTTAAATAAATTAAATAATTTTATACGATTTATATAAAAGTTTCTCTTACTCTCTGAGTCTCTTTTGTTTTAATCGTTCAAAAAAATGAACCGAATTAATGCGTGTATATACGCGACTTATGATAATTAAAACACAAATAACGATTCTCACCCTAGGGTTGCTCCGCCGGTGCCCGATGCCTCTCCACCCATAGGCCTCCTCCTCCTCTCAGGTTGTCAGGGATGTCAGCTTAAATTGATCTGTAATTAAAAAATAGATTTCACATTGTAGTAGCTGTCAAAATAATTAATAATTTAAAAAATTATTATTGTATGCAATTAATATTATATTTGACGTTTAATAATGAGCGAATATATAATTAAATAATTTTCTAAATTTTGAAGTAAAACTATTTTTTTTTAAATAGAAATTTAAACATAATTTATAAAAGAAATTCATAAAAGTATTTTTGACTAATTCTATCTTTTTAAAATTATTCAAAAGAATCGAATTAATTCTCGTACGCGATTTATATAACACAATTAATATATAAAATAATAAATACCTCAGGATTGCTCCGCCAGTGCCTGATGCCTCTCCTAGGCCTCCTCCTCCTCTCGGGTTGTCAAGGAGGTCAGCTTAAATAGATCTGTAATATAAAAATAGAATTCAAATTGTAGCAGCGCCCAAAATAATTAATAGTTCAAAAAATTATTACTGTATGCATTTAATTTTAATTTTATATTTGACGTATAATAATGAGCGGATATATAGTGAAATAATTTTCTAAATTTTGAAAAAAACTGTTTTTTTTTTTTAAATAGAAATTTAAACAGAATTTATAAAAGAAATTCATATAAGTATTTTTGTCTAAATCTTTCTTTTTTTAAATAAATTTAAATAAATCGAATTAATTTGCGTACGCGACTTATATAACACAATTAATATATAAAATAATAATTACCTCAGGATGGCTCCGCCAGTGCCTGATGCCTCTCCTAGGCCTCCTCCTCCTCTCAGATAGGCAGGGTTGTTAAAGTCCGTTGATTAACATACGCGACACTCGCTTTAAAAGGCAATCCCGCACTTGTACGCGCGATACTTTTAACGGCACTCCCGAACTTTACGATCGAAGCCCGTTCAATACGAGAATCACACTTCGAGTCAACAAGTCGGGATAACAACGGTACTCTCGAGCAAAGGTTAAACCCGAAAAGGAAGAAGACGAAATCGAGTGGATAAAATCGACGCGAATGGGATTCGCTCGACTCTTGTCCGCGCCTATTCGCATCTCAGAGCGACTCGAACTAGATACATAAGGTACGATTTCAAATGAGACACCAGGGTGCTATACCACAGGCGATATCATAGGGCTGGTAGACGAGAAAAGAATGAAGAAACCCATTTTCGATGCTAACAATATAGCAATCTAGAAAATGGGAATTCAACCTCTTTTCACGAGCGAAAATCGTACCTAAGTAGTCTCGTCAACTCATCAATGCGAAAGTTAAATATCAATGCGATATATGGCTGGTAGACGGTACAAGAGAAGGGACCCATTAACGACGATTTCAAGACAATCGATCGAACTCTAACCGATTCGGATCGACCCCTTTGTCGGAGCAGAGCGTGTACCTCAATTAGCCGAAACTCGAGCCTAAACTCAAAACCGCGCAAGCATCGTACGTAGATGTACATGCCATACGCACGCGGCCGGCATCACCTCGTGTCGCGAAACACGAGGCGTGAAAACGTTGCATTCGCAACGCCTCAATGAGATATCCCATTCTGTCGACATCGGAAGTATGATCCTCGATGACAATAATGAAATCAGGCTATTACGCGAAGACGCGACGGACGACGCGAATGCCGATCCGCGGCACATCGGAAACCGACGACGCACGTGCGTCCAACACATTAGATGCGCGTGCCACATATGAGACATTAAGACTCGTGGCAATGCTGTGTTTAGAGGCTTCTTCTTGATGGCATCTTCTTGATGGCTTCTTCTTCTTCAGGATAAACTTCTATTGCCGATTAATTACCGTTGCCGGCACATGAGCGTAAACATTTTACGCTCGTTGACGATCGTACGATTTTACGATCGTTCGTGTTGGATGTCTTCTATTTTAATATAACTTTACTCTAACTAAGATAAAGCCAAGTTTCCAATCAGAATTGATTGATTAAAATTTTAATAATAATATATAATTTATAATAAAATGTAATTTATAATACAACGAAATTAAATTAAACATTATTTATTATTATTATTACTCATTATTAATTATTATTATTTCTTATTACATATTTTATTTATTTATTATTAGACATAACTAATATAACTGATTAGTCACTTGGCTTTACATCAGATAAAGCAAAGTTTAAAAACAGTTTCTACTAAACAAATTTCTATAAAACACAAAAATGGATAAGCTGTAACAAATGAGAATAAGATATCGACGCGATTTAAAAATTAATTATTATCATTACATGTAATTTTTAAAATTAGCATATTCTTTATTAAATAAAATAGAAAAAATTTATTAATTGAAAAAATTGCAATCTATAACTCTCCTTCTTTTATTTGTGATTTAACTTATGTTTGGAACAGATGCATATTAAGAGAATTTATTAAAAAATATTTAATCTAATTTGTTCTAGCTCATCCATTTAAAAGGCAACGGACCTAACTACAATCTACAATCTACATCTACATCTACAATCTCCACAAATCCGTTACCTCAAAAGTTAAAGAAAAGTTGTCACTCACCGGCACCGATGCGCAACAGCGGAGTTGTTGAGTTATTGAAGCTACGTTGTCTGTAACATACAAATATAAAATCCAAATTATAGCAGTGCTGAAAATAATTAATATTTCAAGAAATTGTTATTAATGTACGCGCCGGATTTTATATCCGATGCATACAATAATAAACAGGTACATAAATATGGAATAATTTTATAAATTTAAAAGAAAAACAATTTTTTAAATAAATTAAATAATTTTATACGATTTATATAAAAGTTTCTCTTACTCTCTGAGTCTCTTTTGTTTTAATCGTTCAAAAAAATGAACCGAATTAATGCGTGTATATACGCGACTTATGATAATTAAAACACAAATAACGATTCTCACCCTAGGGTTGCTCCGCCGGTGCCCGATACCTTTTCTAGGCCTCCTCCTCCTCTCAGGTTGTCGCAGGGACGTCAGCTTAAATTGATCTGTAATATGAAAGTAGAATTCAAACTGTAGCAGCGCCCAAAATAGTTAATAATTCAAAAAAATTATTATTGTATGCAATTAATTTTATATTTGGCGTATAATAATGAGCAGATATATAATGAAATAATTTTCAAAATTTTGAAAAAACAATTTTTTTTAATAGAAACTTTTACAGGATTTATAAAAAAAATTCATAAAAATATTTTTGTGTCTAACTCTTTCTTATTTTTAATAATTCAAATAAACCGAATTAATGCGTGTATACACGATTTATAAAAATTAATATACAAATAGCGATACTCACCCTAGGGTTGCTCCGCCGGTGCCCGAAACCACGTTTAGACTTCCTCCTCTCAGATTGTCAGGATCGTCAGCTACTTTGATCTGTAACATACAAATAAAATCTAAATTGTAGTAGCGCCTAAAATAAGTAATATTTTAAAAACTTATATTTTATTTTCTATGCGTACAATATTAAGCACAAATATAGGTATATAATTTTATAAATATTATTAAATACAGGTAATAAATTTTTTTTTAATATTCTGTGTTTCTATATTTTGAAATATATAAAATATATAAAATATAAAATATATGAAATAATACATCTTATTTTTATAGTAAAAAGATTTTTCCCTTTCTCTCTTTCTGTCACCTTTTTAAAACAAAAATCAGCGATTTTATTTTAATGTCAGACTATAAATTAAAGAAAATAATAAAAAACTTACCGAAAGACCTTATCGAAAGATTAAAATAATCAAAAGTCGTGATATAGCAATTATTGATTTAATAATTAATATAAGGGCTCGCCTTTTTAGATTAAATAAATATATATCATTTATACAAATATTCAATAATGCGGATAATTTTATAAAGTGTGTGACAGCATTAAAACTTCGACCTAATATGTAACTTATAATACTCATATAATTTTCAATTTTCAAAATAAAATATAACGTGAAGAAAATGTAATGAAAAACAGAAAAATATTTCTTATAGTCTATATATTTTAAATACAATTAAAATGCAATATTATATAAATTATAATTTTACTACATTTATAATTAAAATATATGATATATAGTTAATTAAAATAAAGGCTCTGTTATACTTACATATCAGGAGATGTGGAATAGGCAAGTGAGAGCCGGGCGCAAAGTCTAAAGCGCTTAGACATCGCTGGTAAACTTCTTTATTTAAATTTGAAAGTTGTGATCCTTTCTTAGGACCATCTTCGACATGATGTTTAGAGTATAGCGAATAGAGGAATACTGAAGGCTTTTGAAATCAAAACAAATCATAAAGGAGCGAGATAAGATGAGTTGATGAATAACAGATCGTAAATATGTGTAGTCGTGTAATCAAAGCGAAATAATTTATTTAATTAGATCGTGACGGAATAAATAACGAAATTGGGACATAAAGTATATGATTATAATTAAAATACAATTTTAATAACATTAGAATTAATAAATTGAGGTTTTTTTTTATATTAAATAAATATATACCACTCATTCAAATATCCAATGATGCGGATAATTTTATAATAACAATATTAAAACTTCGACCTAATATTTAACTAATAATACACATTAATAATTTTTAATTTTCAAAATAAAATATAACGTGAAGAAAATGTAATGAATAACAGAAGAATGTTTCTTATAATTTATAAATTTTAAAAACAATTAATATGCTATATTATATAAATTATAATCTTACTACATTTATTATTAAAATATATGATATATAGTTAAATAAAATAAAGGCTCTGTTATACTTACATATCAGGAGATGTGGAATAGACAATTGAGAGCCGGGCGCAAGGTCTAAAGCGCTTAGACTTCGCTGGTGATCTACTTTATACAAATTTGAAAGTTGTGGTCCTTTCTTAGGACCATCTTCGACATGATGTTTAGAGAATGGTGAACAAAGGAATACTGAAGGATTTTGAAATCAAAACAAATCATATAGGAGCGAGATAAGATGAGCCGATGAATAACAGATCGTAAATATGTGTAGTCGTGTAATCGAAGCTAAATAATTTATTTAATTAGATCGTGACGGAATAAATAACGAAAATGGGACATAAAGTATATGATAATAATTAAAATACAATTTTAATAACATTAACATTAATATATTGATGTTTTTTTCTATATTAAATAAATATATACCATTCATTCAAATATCCAATGATGCGGATAATTTTATAATAACAATATTAAAACTTCGACCTAATATTTAACTAAAAATACACATTAATAATTTTTAATTTTCAAAAGAAAATATAACGTGAAGAAAATATAATGAACAACAAAAGATTATGTCTTATAATTTATAAATTTTAAAAACAATTAATATGCAATATTATATAAATTATAATCTTACTACATTTATTATTAAAATATATGATATATAGTTAATTAAAATAAAGGCTCTGTTATACTTACATATCAGGAGATGTGGAATAGGCAAGTGAGAGCCGGGCGCAAGGTCTAAAGCGCTTAGACATTGCTGGTAATCTTCTTTATTTAAATTTGAAAGTTGTGATCCTTTCTTAGGACCATCTTCGACATGATGTTTAGAGTATAGCGAACAGAGGAATACTGAAGGCTTTTGAAATCAAAACAAATCATAAAGGAGCGAGATAAGATGAGCCGATGAATAACAGATCGTAAATATGTGTAGTCGTGTAATCAAAGCGAAATAATTTATTTAATTAGATCGTGACGGAATAAATAACGAAACTGGGACATAAAGTATATGATAATAATTAAAATACAATTTTAATAACAATAAAATTAATAAATTGACGTTTATTCCTATATTAAATAAATATATACCATTCATTCAAATATCCAATGATGCGGATAATTTTATAATAACAATATTAAAACTTCGACCAAATATTTAACTAATAATACACATTAATAATTTTTAATTTTCAAAATAAAATATAATGTGAAGAAAATGTAATGAATAACAGAATAATGTTTCTTATAATTTATAAATTTTAAAAACAATTAATATGCAATATTATATAAATTATAATCTTACTACATTTATTATTAAAATATATGATATATAGTTAATTAAAATAAAGGCTCTGTTATACTTACATATCAGGAGATGTGGAATAGGCAAGTGAGAGCCGGGCGCAAGGTCTAAAGCGCTTAGACATCGCTGGTAATCTTCTTTATTTAAATTTGAAAGTTGTGATCCTTTCTTAGGACCATCTTCGACATGATGTTTAGAGTATAGCGAATAGAGGAATACTGAAGGCTTTTGAAATCAAAACAAATCATAAAGGAGCGAGATAAGATGAGTTGATGAATAACAGATCGTAAATATGTGTAGTCGTGTAATCAAAGCGAAATAATTTATTTAATTAGATCGTGACGGAATAAATAACGAAACTGGGACATAAAGTATATGATTATAATTAAAATACAATTTTAATAACATTAGAATTAATAAATTGAGGTTTTTTTTTTATATTAAATAAATATATACCACTCATTCAAATATCCAATGATGCGGATAATTTTATAATAACAATATTAAAACTTCGACCTAATATTTAACTAATAATACACATTAATAATTTTTAATTTTCAAAATAAAATATAACGTGAAGAAAATGTAATGAATAACAGAAGAATGTTTCTTATAATTTATAAATTTTAAAAACAATTAATATGCTATATTATATAAATTATAATCTTACTACATTTATTATTAAAATATGTGATATATAGTTAAATAAAATGAAGGCTCTGTTATACTTACATATAAGGAGATGTGGAATAGACAATTGAGAGCCGGGCGCAAGGTCTAAAGCGCTTATACTTCGCTGGTGATCTACTTTATATAAATTTGAAAGTTGTGGTCCTTTCTTAGGACCATCTTCGACATGATGTTTAGAGAATGGTGAACAAAGGAATACTGAAGGATTTTGAAATCAAAACAAATCATAAAGGAGCGAGATAAGATGAGCCGATGAATAACAGATCGTAAATATGTGTAGTCGTGTAATCAAAGCGAAATAACTTATTTAATTAGATCGTGACGGAATAAATAATGAAAATGGTACATAAAGTGTATGATTATAATTAAAATACAATTTTAATAACATTAGAATTAATAAATTGACGTTCATTCCTATATTAAATAAATATATACCATTCATTCAAATATCCAATGATGCGGATAATTTTATAATAACAATATTAAAACTTCGAACAAATATTTAACTAATAATACACATTAATAATTTTTAATTGTCAAAATAAAATATAACGCGAAGAAAATGTAACAACAGAATAATGTTTCTTATAATTTATAAATTTTAAAAACAATTAGTATGCAATATTATATAAATTATAATCTTACTACATTTATAATTAAAATATATGATATATAGTTAAATAAAATAAAGGCTCTGTTATACTTACATATCAGGAGATGTGGAATAGGCAATTGAGAGCCGGGCGCAAGGACTAAAGCGCTTAGACTTCGCTGGTGATCTACTTTATATAAATTTGAAAGTTGTGGTGCTTTCTTAGGACCATCTTCGACATGATGTTTAGAGAATGGTGAACAAAGGAATACTGAAGGATTTTGAAATCAAAACAAATCATAAAGGAGCGAGATAAGATGAGCCGATGAATAACAGATCGTAAATATGTGTAGTCGTGTAATCGAAGCTAAATAATTTATTTAATTAGATCGTGACGGAATAAATAACGAAAATGGGACATAAAGTATATGATAATAATTAAAATACAATTTTAATAACATTAAAATTAATATATTGACGTTTTTTTCTATATTAAATAAATATATACCATTCATTCAAATATCCAATGATGCGGATAATTTTATAATAACAATATTAAAACTTCGACCTAATATTTAACTAAAAATACACATTAATAATTTTTAATTTTCAAAAGAAAATATAACGTGAAGAAAATGTAATGAACAACAAAAGATTATGTCTTATAATTTATAAATTTTAAAAACAATTAATTTGCAATATTATATAAATTATAATCTTACTACATTTATTATTAAAATATATGATATATAGTTAATTAAAATAAAGGCTCTGTTATACTTACATATCAGGAGATGTGGAATAGGCAAGTGAGCGCCGGGCGCAAGATCTAAAGCGCTTAGACATCGCTGGTAATCTTCTTTATTTAAATTTGAAAGTTGTGATCCTTTCTTAGGACCATCTTCGACATGATGTTTAGAGAATGGTGAACAAAGGAATACTGAAGGATTTTGAAATCAAAACAAATCATAAAGGAACGAGATAAGATGAGCCGATGAATAACAGATCGTAAATATGTGTAGTCGTGTAATCGAAGCTAAATAATTTATTTAATTAGATCGTGACGGAATAAATAACGAAAATGGGACATAAAGTATATGATAATAATTAAAATACAATTTTAATAACATTAACATTAATATATTGATGTTTTTTTCTATATTAAATAAATATATACCATTCATTCAAATATCCAATGATGCGGATAATTTTATAATAACAATATTAAAACTTCGACCTAATATTTAACTAAAAATACACATTAATAATTTTTAATTTTCAAAAGAAAATATAACGTGAAGAAAATGTAATGAACAACAAAAGATTATGTCTTATAATTTATAAATTTTAAATACAATTAATATGCAATATTATATAAATTATAATCTTACTACATTTATTATTAAAATATATGATATATAGTTAATTAAAATAAAGGCTCTGTTATACTTACGTATCAGGAGATGTGGAATAGGCAAGTGAGAGCCGGGCGCAAGGTCTAAAGCGCTTAGACATCGCTGGTAATCTTCTTTATTTAAATTCGAAAGTTGTGATCCTTTCTTAGGACCATCTTCGACATGATGTTTAGAGAATGGTGAACAAAGGAATACTGAACGATTTTGAAATCAAAACAAATCATAAAGGAGCGAGATAAGATGAGCCGATGAATAACAGACCGTAAATATGTGTAGTCGTGTAATCAAAGCGAAATAATTTATTTAATTAGATCGTGACGGAATAAATAACGAAAATGGGACATAAAGTATATGATTATAATTAATATACAATTTTAATAACATTAGAATTAATAAATTGTCGTTTTTTTCTATTTTAAATAAATATATACCATTCACTCAAATATCCAATGATGCGGATAATTTTATAATAACAATATTAAAACTTCGATCTAATTTTTAACTAATAATACACATTAATAATTTTTAATTTTCAAAATAAAATATAACGTGAAGAAGATGTAATGAACAACAGAAGGATATTTCTTATAATTTATAAATTTTAAAAACAATTAATATGCAATATTGTATAAATTATAATCTTACTACATTTATTATTAAAATATATGATTTATAGTTAATTATAATAATGGCTCTGTTATACTTACAAATCAGGAGATGTGGAATAGGCAATTGAGAGCCGGGCGCACGGTCTAAAGCGCTTAGACTTCGCTGGTAATCTTCTTTGAACAAATTTGAAAGTTGCGGTCTTTTCTTAAAACCATTTTTAACATAATGTTTACAGAATGGTGTATAAAAGGATATTGACAAATTGTGAAATCAAAATAAATCATAAAGGAGCGAGATAAGATGAACCTATGAATAACAGATCATAAATATATGTAGTCGGATAATCAAAGTGAAATAAATTATTTTATTAGATCGTAACGGATTAAGTATCGAAAATTGTACATAAAGTATATGATTATTATTAAAATAGATTTTAATAACAGTAGAATTAATAAATTGACGATTTTATCAGTATCAAATAAATATATGCGCTTTATTCAAATATTCAATATTGCTGATAATTTTATAATGTGTGTGACAGCATTAAAACTTCGTCTTAATAATTAACTTATAATACACATGTTATTTTTATTTTCAAAATAAAATATAACGTAAAAAAAATGTAATATAAAAAGGATACTGACAAATTGTGAAATCAAAATAATTATAAAGGAGCGAAATAAGATGAGCCGATGAATAAATGATCGTAAATATATGTAGTCGGGTATTCAAAGTGAAATAAATTATTTAATTAAATCGTAACGGAATAAGCAACGAAAATGGGACATAAAGTATATGATTATAATTAAAATAGAATTTTAATAACATTAGAATTTATAAATTGACGTTTTTTTCTATATTAAATAAATATATACCATTCTTTCAAGTATCCAATGATGCGGATAATTTTATAATAACAATATTAAAACTTCCACCTAATATTTAACTAATAATACACTTTAATAATTTTTAATTTTCAAAATAAATTATAACGTGAAGAAAATGTAATGAGCAACAGAAGAATATTTCTTATAATTTATAAATTTTAAATACAATTAATATGCAATATTGTATAAATTATAATCTTACTACATTTATTAATAAAATATATGATATATAGTTAATTAAAATAAAGGCTCTGTTATACTTACATATCAGGAGATGTGGAATAGGCAAGTGAGAGCCGGGCGCAAGGTCTAAAGCGCTTAGACTTCGCTGGTAATCTTCTTTATTTAAATTTGAAAGTTGTGATCCTTTCTTAGGACCATCTTCGACATGATGTTTAGAGTATGGCGAACAGAGGAATACTGAAGGATTTTGAAATCAAAACAAATCATAAAGGAGCGAGATGAGATTTGCCAAAGTATAAAAGGTCGTAAATAAATGTAGTCGAGTAATAAGAGGGAAAGAAATTATTTAATTCGCCCGTAACGGAATAAATATTGAAAATGAGACATAAAATTTATGATTTTAATTAAAATACAATTTTAATAACTGTAGAATTTATAAATTGTCGATTTTTTTATATTAAATAAATATATATCATATATTCAAATATCCAATAATGCGGATAATTTTATAATAACAATATTAAAACTTTGTCCTAATATTTAACGAATAATACACTTTAATAATTTTTAATTTTCAAAATAAAATATAACCTATAGAAAATGTAATGTACAACAGAATTATATCTCATATAATTTTTAAATTATAAATACAATTATAAGTACAATTATAATATAATTTCATATAAATTTTAATTATAATACATTTGTAATTAAAATATATGATATATAGTAAATTAAAGTAAGAGCCTCTATTATACTCGATTTGTAACGATAATAGATGCAGTAATAAAATAAATAAAAATGTTTGTTATGTGTATAATGTGTGTTAGGCGAAATTCGTGAATTTCGGCTATTTGTTGTTGTTTTTTTTTCGAAAATAGTTTTCGAAGTAGTTTTATTAATCACGCGAATATAATAAATAAATTTACTTATCGACTGTTGCAACGTTACTGCCATTCTGTTAAATTCTTTGTCGAAGAGAAACTCATTCACATTTTATTTGAAAGTATTTAATTTTTAAAGTGTCAATGACGCACATCACAGTCATTAAACTATAAACGTATTTGATTCGAACTTCGACGCTATTTCTTATAAATGTGATAATTCGCATTATTCTCACGATATTTATAATTCGCGAAATTTCTTTTTGGCAATATTAATTACGTAAAACTTTGGAGAAACACTCCAAGTAGCAATTATGAATAAAAATAGATAATTACGCTACGGTTGCACGGAATTAACTTAACAAAACTGCTGAACGTTCGTATTACGAGATATAATTATATCGTGATATAATTATAATTCCTTTATTAATATGCTTAACACAATGTTATAACTATGGCTGCACAAGCTTCTATTAACGAAATTATCGCACGTTTGAATTTCAATGCAGTATTACTACATGTATGTATAATAAAATGGTCATTCTATCTTTTTTCAGCATCCGCGATACTACACGATTACTGAGGCAGAATTTTAATTTCAAGATGCAAAATTCTGACAAAACCCAATGAATATGCCTGCATCGAGGCAAAATCTTAATTCTAATATGCAATATCATTGCAGGAATCAAAGAATATGCACCGACGCAGAATTTTAATTGTAATATGCAATATCATTGCAGGAATCAAAGAATAAGCACCGAGGCAGAATTTGAATTCTAAGATGTAAAATTGTTGCAGAAAACAAAGAAAATATGCCTGCACCGAGGCAGAATTTTAATTTTAAGATGAAATATTCTTGCAGAAACCATTAAATATGCCTGCACCGAGGCAGAATTTTAATTCTAAGATGGAAAATTGTTGCAGGATCCAATGATTATGCCTGCACCGAGGCAGAATTTTAATTTTTGGATGCAATATTCTTGCAGGAATCAAAATATCTAAGAATTATAATTATATGTGCATGCCAATCAAGAGGCATGCATGCGCAGCGAGTACATTATTTTAATTTAAAAATTTCATAGAATTAAAATTATGTCCTTACGTAATTTTAATTCATAGAGATAAATTTATGTACGGATTCTTAGCCGGTAGGGATCCAGCGTATCTCTCGGTTCTTTTCAGAACTGAGGGAATCTATGTGAAGTTTTCCTTATGTAAGGAAAAAAATGGCACCTGCTAGTGCAGGGTGCAAGATATTGCAGGGTTCTAAGTGCTGGTGTGAAAACGTGTATGTAAATATGAAATCACATGTTTAACTGTATAATTTAATAAATATTGTACGTCAGCAAATAAAAGCGCGCGCTACGCGCGCGCCAGTGTTGATTTAATTCTTTAAAAAATTAAAGAATATGGTTTGAAATATAGGACAACAACTCAAATAAATTAGAATGCAGTTGCAAAAATAAAAATCTTAAAAATAGCGTAAATAACCATAAACTTTATAAAGAGATCTCTTATCCGGACACATGTTTATAACGAGAGTCCTTAAAATAAAGAGAAAATTTAATAACGCTGCTAATGATTAAAGCAACTTAGAAAATAACAGAAAAAGGTTTAAATTTAAAACATAGGAAAATTCTAACAGAATTGTCTTCCGTTTTAAAATTAAATATCTTCACAAACAAGTAAAAATAACATAAAGCTACACCTTATACTTCATCTTTCTGTATCTTAAAACTTCTATTTCATCTTTCTGTATTTAAAACCATATTCTTTCATTCTTTAAAGATGTTCATAAAATTATGAAATATTAATTGTCGATGTTAATGATTAAACATCTTTAAAGAATGAAAGAATATGGTCTTAAACACATAAAAAGTCTAAAATAATACTGTTTAAACTACTAAATAATTATAATAGAACAGTCCTTCGTTGAGAGAATAAAATATCTGGAAAAAGACGTATGCAATCTATCGATACACTTATAAGAATCGAGACAAAATTAGGAAAAAATTAAATGTCGCTGTTAAACATTTAAAATTATTAAAAATTGAAATAATACGATTTAAAAAATTAAATAATTATATAGAACTATAATAGAACACTATTTCTTTGAGAGAATAAAATTTCTAGAAAAATGCGTATGAAATCTTTCGATACTCCTGAAATATGGCTCATATGTGGCGCGCGCCACATATGAGCCATTTGCGACTCATGGCAATGCTGTGTTTTGGGTACTTGGCTTCTCATTCAGGATAAACCTTTAGGATAAACCTTAAAGTTAAGGTTTATCCTTAAGGATTAACCATCCAGATACTGAGCCTTCCCACCACGTCAAGGTGTACCCGTGGGAAGGTTACCCGAGTCAAAATTTTGATGCTACTTTGACACTTTCAAAAATAATTTGCATCTACTTAGCTGATCTATATACCTACTTAGACTAGCAATAGCCAGATTTCACGATATTATACTTGTTTACTCCTCCCTTGAATCTTTAATTCTAAAAATTTTGCCCTAATGCTACTTTGAAGCTAAAAATGCTCTCGATACTTTGATGATTAAAATAGGTCCTTTTAAAATATAGGAGCTAAGGTAGCACGGTAGGTAATAAAACTTTAATGATAAACAAAAAGATATACTTTAAATCATGTAAAATATAATTTTATTTATTTAACACTGTAAAATAATTGTAATTTAACAACTGTGAAATAAGACATAAGATATAAGATGCAATAAGATATTAATTATAATAAAAATATTTACATGTTTGGTATTTATTACATATAATATTGTAATAATATTTATAATATATATTTATATTATTTGTTCATTTTTTTAAATTTACGTACGTGTGTAATTATTATAAAAATCATTACAATTCAGTTAATGTATATGGAGAAGATGATTCTGAACCGTATAAAGATGGTAATTAACTACAAGTAAATAATTTTTATATTTATTTTTGCTTATAAAATTTTTTCTTACTGCTCGCAAAAGGAGTTGCCTCATAATAATAAAATAGTTGTAATGCAAACACAGTACAATTAAATCAACAACAACCAAACATATCACGTAAATATCAAAACAACACAGATTCTGACTCTTCACAAAGTTCACAAAGTTGATGAGAAAGTGAAAAAAATAATGTTGGAAGTGGAATATTTTCAGGGCTTTCAAGTGGAATAAGTAAGCATTATTTTGTTTATAAATTATTCGCATTAATTAAGAATTTTAATTTATTATTTACAGTCACCAAGAGAGATATTTATTTTAAGAGTAGTTATTACAAATGATGAAAAAGGCTTATGAAAATCAAAAGAAAATAGACATTGAGTCTAAAGAAATCTTCGCAGTAATTATAAACATATTAATTATATAAATTACAAACAACAAATAAATTATATATATATATAATAATATATAATAAATAAAAAATAAAAAAATAAATATATAAATAAATATATAAATATAAATTATATATAAGTAAATACAAAAATAAATAATATCTAATAAATTATAATATTTGATATAAAAAAATATAAAGTACATAATTAGTACATAATATAAAATATATAAAATATAAAGTACATAATTAGTACATAATTATAAAGTACAATTTTATTGTAAGTACCATTTATATATGTAATGTTTCATAATAATAATAAATAAAAAATAAAAAAATAAATAATAAATAAATATATAAATATAAATTATATATATATATATATATATAAATACAAAAATAATGAATATCTAATAAATTAATATCTGATATAAAAAAATATATAAAGTACATAATAAGTACATAATTATAGTACAAATTTATTCTCTTTTTGCAGTTATCAAATCATTATTTTAAGACGGCTGAAAATAAAGTAAAAATATTAAATATACTAAAAAAAAAAACAGTAATACACATTATATAAAATTAATTAATTAATATTAGTTTTGCTTCTAATATTCTCAATATTAACAATTTTAGTAAAGAATAGCATCAAATTCAGGTTTTTATATATCAAAAAGGAAAGAAAACGTTTTTAGAAACGAAAGCAAACTTGAATAAAGATTGGAAAATAATGGTGCGTAAAACGATATTAGATGTATACAGCTCTAGTATTGAAAATTATTCTGCAACAGGAAAAAGAACGAACAGACCAGCAATTGATCATACGTTATTCAAAAGATTTTGTATGGTAAATTATATATACATATATGTGTGCGTATACTCATTTAAAATTGTAAATATGAAAAAAATTGCAACAAATAAGAAAAATATGAAAAAAAACATGTTTTATATTTTCAGAATGGATAAACAAAATTTATTGTCACAAAAAAAGAATTGATTAATTTTATTAACAAAATTGCATCAAATCAGAGAAAATACAGAGAAACAAAATCAAAAGAAGAAATAAAAACCAAAGGATAAAGAAATCAAAATATTCAATCGAAAGGAAAGAAAAATCAAAATATTCAATCGTTTAATAATCATAATATTAATATTGACGGTAATTAAATTACAATTATTTTATTATTAATCGGGATTGGATAATAATAATGTTACCATTATAGTTACTTTTTTTACTTTTTAAATAACAGTAACGATAACGAATTACTTTTTAAAATCGGTAACGAGTTACTTTTACAAAGTAACTTTCCTAATTCTTTAATATTAAACCGTTTTTCAAAACTTTCTTTTATTTCTTTTATTTTTTAAAATTTTCTTTTATTTCTCCATAGACTCCATATTAATAATGGACTCCAGAAATGACTCCAGAATTAATAATCCAAATAATACAACACCCCAGCAATCTACAAGCCTGCAAATGTATAACATTTATGAGGCAACTCCTTTTGCGAGCAGTAAGAAAAAATTTTATAAGCAAAAATAAAAATTTAAAAATTATTTATTTATAGTTAATTACCATCTTTATACGTTTCAGAATCATCTTCTCCGTATACATTAACTGAATTGTAATGATTTTTATAATAATTACACACGTACGTAAATTTAAAAAAATGAACAAATAATATAAATATATATTATAAATATTATTAAAATATTATATGTAATAAATAACAAACATGTAAATATTTTTATTATAATTAATATAATAAAATTATTGCATCTTATATCTTACGTCTTATTTCACAATTGTTAAATTACAATTATTTTACAGTGTTAAATAAATAAAATTATATTTTACGATTATGAAAATTATATTTATGATTTAACGTATATCTTTTCGTTTATTATTATAGTTTTATTAATATAATTTTTTTATAAACAAAACACATATACGTGTAAGAGATAAAGCTTCAATAGCGCAGGTAGAAAAAAAAGTCAAAATGATGTCAATTTGATGTCATATTGACCAAATTGTCATTATTTAATCATAATTTAGGTATCAAATGACATCAATAAGACCAAATTGACATCATTTTGACTTTTCTGTTCTATCTGGGAGAGGTTTGATCTGAATCTACCGTGCTACCTTGGCTTCTACTTAAATAGGACTTACTTTAATGCTAAATTAACAAAAATAGAAATTTCAGACACTTTTAGGTTTAAAGTAGGAGTAAATTATATCCTTGCAATTGAACCTTATTTGTTATCTTAACCCCTACTATATAGTAGAATTAAAAGTTTAACGTAGCGTCAAAATTTTGATTCGGGTATTGTATTATATTATATCATATAATTGTATTATATTATATTATATAATTTTGTAATAAAATACTATAACACGTATAAAATTGTAAGATCGAAAGATTAAAGTAATAAAAAACCGTGATATAGCAATTGCTGATTTAATAATTAATTTATGCTCGACCTTTTGAACAATTTAAATTATCGGACAAAATATATTTAACGTAATTTACAAAAGAGGTATATTTCATATAATTTATAAATTATAAATACAATTATAAATACAATTATAATACAATTTTATATAAATTATAATTATAATACATTTATAATTAAAATAGAAGATTATTATAAGATAATTGATATACAATTATAATTAAAGTACCATTTATGAATTGATGATGCTATCAGTATCAAATAAATATATTCGACTTATCCAAATATCCAATAATACGGATAATTTGATATTGACAGCATTATCACTTGGACTTAATATGTAACTTATAATACACATACATAATTTTTAATTTTTAAAATAAAATATAACATGAACAAAACATAATTGTCCTTTAAACATTTATAATTAAATAATTTTTTTATTTTCCTAAAAATAATTATAATATAATTTTTAAAATTTACTTAAAAATAAATTTAGTTTAAATTTCTTTAAATAAGATGGATTTAAAATTATGAATTTAAATTTTCCTAAAAAGAAATTTCAGTTTAATATTATTTAATATTATTTTAATTTTATTTCTAGCTTTCAGAATCCCTATAACTATTGGAATATTAAAAAAGTCCTAACACACCTAATAACCCTAACAACCTTTGCTGGCTAAGCCAGCGAGAATCCGCGATTATCCGAGATTTGGGGAGCCCTACTCGCGTGCCCTATTCAAATGCCCTACTCGTGTGCCCTAATCGCGGGCACTAATCACGTGCCCTAATCGAATGCGTCGATAGCATTCCTGATTAAGTGCTATTGCACGTAAGTAAAATATAAAATACGCGAAATGTTTTCGTATGCCCTCAAAGGTACCTTATATACCTCTCGCTACGCACTTTGACCAATATTGGCCGCCTATATTGTGCGTAGCTTATATCCATTCATCGGGCCAATTGGACCTACGTTTCATTGCTTCTGGCAACAATCTGGCTCAGAGATCGAAAAAGGAGTTAAACACTCCTTTTATTACCGACTTATTGTCGTCGGCGAATAAGCGCAAAGACTTTATTACACTTGTTTAAGTTGACAATTTACATATTAGCTAAGCGCATCGTTTAAATCGAAGAAAGAGAGCAACTCCTTCTATTGCCGATTAATTACCGTTGGCACATGAGCGTAAACATTTTACGCTCGTTGAAGATCGTGCGATTTTGCGATCGTTCGTTGGACTTCTATTTTAATATAACTTTACATTAACAAAGATAAAACCAAGTTTCCAATCAAAATTGTATCATTAAAATTTTTATAATAATATACAATTTAAAATAAACTGTATTTTATAATAAAATAAAATAAATTTAACATTTATTTGCTCTTATTATTATTATTAAACATTAGTAATTATTATTATTTATTTTTAAATATTATATTTATTTATAATTACACATTACTAATATAATTGACTAATCACTTGGCTTTACATCAGTTAAAGCAAAGTTTAACTACAAAATTCTACAATATAGATGGATGGGCTATAAAAAATTAGGATAAGACGCACCTTATAAGATTAAGTTACCATCGCATATAATTAATAAAATTATTAGCGTTCTATATTCAATAAAATACTAGCGTTATATTTAATATAAATCAAATAAAATTTATTAATTAATAAAATGGTTTCTATAATTTTCCTTCTAAAATTTATAATTTATATTTACTTATAATTTATAATTTACTTTTGCAATAGATGTAATGGATATTGAAAGATCTTATTAAAAGTTATGTTTAACCTAATCTCTTCTAGCTCATCCATTTTTAGGCAACGGACCTAACTACAATCTACAATCTACATCTACATCTACAATCTCCACAAATCCGTTACCTCAAAAGTTAAAGAAAAGTTGTCACTCACCGGCACCGATGCGCAACAGCGGAGTTGTTGAGTTATTGAAGCTACGTTGTCTGTAACATACAAATATAAAATCCAAATTATAGCAGTGCTGAAAATAATTAATATTTCAAGAAATTGTTATTAATGTACGCGCCGGATTTTATATCCGATGCATACAATAATAAACAGGTACATAAATATGGAATAATTTTATAAATTTAAAAGAAAAACAATTTTTTAAATAAATTAAATAATTTTATACGATTTATATAAAAGTTTCTCTTACTCTCTGAGTCTCTTTTGTTTTAATCGTTCAAAAAAATGAACCGAATTAATGCGTGTATATACGCGACTTATGATAATTAAAACACAAATAACGATTCTCACCCTAGGGTTGCTCCGCCGGTGCCCGATGCCTCTCCACCCATAGGCCTCCTCCTCCTCTCAGGTTGTCAGGGATGTCAGCTTAAATTGATCTGTAATTAAAAAATAGATTTCACATTGTAGTAGCTGTCAAAATAATTAATAATTTAAAAAATTATTATTGTATGCAATTAATATTATATTTGACGTTTAATAATGAGCGAATATATAATTAAATAATTTTCTAAATTTTGAAGTAAAACTATTTTTTTTTAAATAGAAATTTAAACATAATTTATAAAAGAAATTCATAAAAGTATTTTTGACTAATTCTATCTTTTTAAAATTATTCAAAAGAATCGAATTAATTCTCGTACGCGATTTATATAACACAATTAATATATAAAATAATAAATACCTCAGGATTGCTCCGCCAGTGCCTGATGCCTCTCCTAGGCCTCCTCCTCCTCTCGGGTTGTCAAGGAGGTCAGCTTAAATAGATCTGTAATATAAAAATAGAATTCAAATTGTAGCAGCGCCCAAAATAATTAATAGTTCAAAAAATTATTACTGTATGCATTTAATTTTAATTTTATATTTGACGTATAATAATGAGCGGATATATAGTGAAATAATTTTCTAAATTTTGAAAAAAACTGTTTTTTTTTTTTAAATAGAAATTTAAACAGAATTTATAAAAGAAATTCATATAAGTATTTTTGTCTAAATCTTTCTTTTTTTAAATAAATTTAAATAAATCGAATTAATTTGCGTACGCGACTTATATAACACAATTAATATATAAAATAATAATTACCTCAGGATGGCTCCGCCAGTGCCTGATGCCTCTCCTAGGCCTCCTCCTCCTCTCAGATAGGCAGGGTTGTTAAAGTCCGTTGATTAACATACGCGACACTCGCTTTAAAAGGCAATCCCGCACTTGTACGCGCGATACTTTTAACGGCACTCCCGAACTTTACGATCGAAGCCCGTTCAATACGAGAATCACACTTCGAGTCAACAAGTCGGGATAACAACGGTACTCTCGAGCAAAGGTTAAACCCGAAAAGGAAGAAGACGAAATCGAGTGGATAAAATCGACGCGAATGGGATTCGCTCGACTCTTGTCCGCGCCTATTCGCATCTCAGAGCGACTCGAACTAGATACATAAGGTACGATTTCAAATGAGACACCAGGGTGCTATACCACAGGCGATATCATAGGGCTGGTAGACGAGAAAAGAATGAAGAAACCCATTTTCGATGCTAACAATATAGCAATCTAGAAAATGGGAATTCAACCTCTTTTCACGAGCGAAAATCGTACCTAAGTAGTCTCGTCAACTCATCAATGCGAAAGTTAAATATCAATGCGATATATGGCTGGTAGACGGTACAAGAGAAGGGACCCATTAACGACGATTTCAAGACAATCGATCGAACTCTAACCGATTCGGATCGACCCCTTTGTCGGAGCAGAGCGTGTACCTCAATTAGCCGAAACTCGAGCCTAAACTCAAAACCGCGCAAGCATCGTACGTAGATGTACATGCCATACGCACGCGGCCGGCATCACCTCGTGTCGCGAAACACGAGGCGTGAAAACGTTGCATTCGCAACGCCTCAATGAGATATCCCATTCTGTCGACATCGGAAGTATGATCCTCGATGACAATAATGAAATCAGGCTATTACGCGAAGACGCGACGGACGACGCGAATGCCGATCCGCGGCACATCGGAAACCGACGACGCACGTGCGTCCAACACATTAGATGCGCGTGCCACATATGAGACATTAAGACTCGTGGCAATGCTGTGTTTAGAGGCTTCTTCTTGATGGCATCTTCTTGATGGCTTCTTCTTCTTCAGGATAAACTTCTATTGCCGATTAATTACCGTTGCCGGCACATGAGCGTAAACATTTTACGCTCGTTGACGATCGTACGATTTTACGATCGTTCGTGTTGGATGTCTTCTATTTTAATATAACTTTACTCTAACTAAGATAAAGCCAAGTTTCCAATCAGAATTGATTGATTAAAATTTTAATAATAATATATAATTTATAATAAAATGTAATTTATAATACAACGAAATTAAATTAAACATTATTTATTATTATTATTACTCATTATTAATTATTATTATTTCTTATTACATATTTTATTTATTTATTATTAGACATAACTAATATAACTGATTAGTCACTTGGCTTTACATCAGATAAAGCAAAGTTTAAAAACAGTTTCTACTAAACAAATTTCTATAAAACACAAAAATGGATAAGCTGTAACAAATGAGAATAAGATATCGACGCGATTTAAAAATTAATTATTATCATTACATGTAATTTTTAAAATTAGCATATTCTTTATTAAATAAAATAGAAAAAATTTATTAATTGAAAAAATTGCAATCTATAACTCTCCTTCTTTTATTTGTGATTTAACTTATGTTTGGAACAGATGCATATTAAGAGAATTTATTAAAAAATATTTAATCTAATTTGTTCTAGCTCATCCATTTAAAAGGCAACGGACCTAACTACAATCTACAATCTACATCTACATCTACAATCTCCACAAATCCGTTACCTCAAAAGTTAAAGAAAAGTTGTCACTCACCGGCACCGATGCGCAACAGCGGAGTTGTTGAGTTATTGAAGCTACGTTGTCTGTAACATACAAATATAAAATCCAAATTATAGCAGTGCTGAAAATAATTAATATTTCAAGAAATTGTTATTAATGTACGCGCCGGATTTTATATCCGATGCATACAATAATAAACAGGTACATAAATATGGAATAATTTTATAAATTTAAAAGAAAAACAATTTTTTAAATAAATTAAATAATTTTATACGATTTATATAAAAGTTTCTCTTACTCTCTGAGTCTCTTTTGTTTTAATCGTTCAAAAAAATGAACCGAATTAATGCGTGTATATACGCGACTTATGATAATTAAAACACAAATAACGATTCTCACCCTAGGGTTGCTCCGCCGGTGCCCGATACCTTTTCTAGGCCTCCTCCTCCTCTCAGGTTGTCGCAGGGACGTCAGCTTAAATTGATCTGTAATATGAAAGTAGAATTCAAACTGTAGCAGCGCCCAAAATAGTTAATAATTCAAAAAAATTATTATTGTATGCAATTAATTTTATATTTGGCGTATAATAATGAGCAGATATATAATGAAATAATTTTCAAAATTTTGAAAAAACAATTTTTTTTAATAGAAACTTTTACAGGATTTATAAAAAAAATTCATAAAAATATTTTTGTGTCTAACTCTTTCTTATTTTTAATAATTCAAATAAACCGAATTAATGCGTGTATACACGATTTATAAAAATTAATATACAAATAGCGATACTCACCCTAGGGTTGCTCCGCCGGTGCCCGAAACCACGTTTAGACTTCCTCCTCTCAGATTGTCAGGATCGTCAGCTACTTTGATCTGTAACATACAAATAAAATCTAAATTGTAGTAGCGCCTAAAATAAGTAATATTTTAAAAACTTATATTTTATTTTCTATGCGTACAATATTAAGCACAAATATAGGTATATAATTTTATAAATATTATTAAATACAGGTAATAAATTTTTTTTTAATATTCTGTGTTTCTATATTTTGAAATATATAAAATATATAAAATATAAAATATATGAAATAATACATCTTATTTTTATAGTAAAAAGATTTTTCCCTTTCTCTCTTTCTGTCACCTTTTTAAAACAAAAATCAGCGATTTTATTTTAATGTCAGACTATAAATTAAAGAAAATAATAAAAAACTTACCGAAAGACCTTATCGAAAGATTAAAATAATCAAAAGTCGTGATATAGCAATTATTGATTTAATAATTAATATAAGGGCTCGCCTTTTTAGATTAAATAAATATATATCATTTATACAAATATTCAATAATGCGGATAATTTTATAAAGTGTGTGACAGCATTAAAACTTCGACCTAATATGTAACTTATAATACTCATATAATTTTCAATTTTCAAAATAAAATATAACGTGAAGAAAATGTAATGAAAAACAGAAAAATATTTCTTATAGTCTATATATTTTAAATACAATTAAAATGCAATATTATATAAATTATAATTTTACTACATTTATAATTAAAATATATGATATATAGTTAATTAAAATAAAGGCTCTGTTATACTTACATATCAGGAGATGTGGAATAGGCAAGTGAGAGCCGGGCGCAAAGTCTAAAGCGCTTAGACATCGCTGGTAAACTTCTTTATTTAAATTTGAAAGTTGTGATCCTTTCTTAGGACCATCTTCGACATGATGTTTAGAGTATAGCGAATAGAGGAATACTGAAGGCTTTTGAAATCAAAACAAATCATAAAGGAGCGAGATAAGATGAGTTGATGAATAACAGATCGTAAATATGTGTAGTCGTGTAATCAAAGCGAAATAATTTATTTAATTAGATCGTGACGGAATAAATAACGAAATTGGGACATAAAGTATATGATTATAATTAAAATACAATTTTAATAACATTAGAATTAATAAATTGAGGTTTTTTTTTATATTAAATAAATATATACCACTCATTCAAATATCCAATGATGCGGATAATTTTATAATAACAATATTAAAACTTCGACCTAATATTTAACTAATAATACACATTAATAATTTTTAATTTTCAAAATAAAATATAACGTGAAGAAAATGTAATGAATAACAGAAGAATGTTTCTTATAATTTATAAATTTTAAAAACAATTAATATGCTATATTATATAAATTATAATCTTACTACATTTATTATTAAAATATATGATATATAGTTAAATAAAATAAAGGCTCTGTTATACTTACATATCAGGAGATGTGGAATAGACAATTGAGAGCCGGGCGCAAGGTCTAAAGCGCTTAGACTTCGCTGGTGATCTACTTTATACAAATTTGAAAGTTGTGGTCCTTTCTTAGGACCATCTTCGACATGATGTTTAGAGAATGGTGAACAAAGGAATACTGAAGGATTTTGAAATCAAAACAAATCATATAGGAGCGAGATAAGATGAGCCGATGAATAACAGATCGTAAATATGTGTAGTCGTGTAATCGAAGCTAAATAATTTATTTAATTAGATCGTGACGGAATAAATAACGAAAATGGGACATAAAGTATATGATAATAATTAAAATACAATTTTAATAACATTAACATTAATATATTGATGTTTTTTTCTATATTAAATAAATATATACCATTCATTCAAATATCCAATGATGCGGATAATTTTATAATAACAATATTAAAACTTCGACCTAATATTTAACTAAAAATACACATTAATAATTTTTAATTTTCAAAAGAAAATATAACGTGAAGAAAATATAATGAACAACAAAAGATTATGTCTTATAATTTATAAATTTTAAAAACAATTAATATGCAATATTATATAAATTATAATCTTACTACATTTATTATTAAAATATATGATATATAGTTAATTAAAATAAAGGCTCTGTTATACTTACATATCAGGAGATGTGGAATAGGCAAGTGAGAGCCGGGCGCAAGGTCTAAAGCGCTTAGACATTGCTGGTAATCTTCTTTATTTAAATTTGAAAGTTGTGATCCTTTCTTAGGACCATCTTCGACATGATGTTTAGAGTATAGCGAACAGAGGAATACTGAAGGCTTTTGAAATCAAAACAAATCATAAAGGAGCGAGATAAGATGAGCCGATGAATAACAGATCGTAAATATGTGTAGTCGTGTAATCAAAGCGAAATAATTTATTTAATTAGATCGTGACGGAATAAATAACGAAACTGGGACATAAAGTATATGATAATAATTAAAATACAATTTTAATAACAATAAAATTAATAAATTGACGTTTATTCCTATATTAAATAAATATATACCATTCATTCAAATATCCAATGATGCGGATAATTTTATAATAACAATATTAAAACTTCGACCAAATATTTAACTAATAATACACATTAATAATTTTTAATTTTCAAAATAAAATATAATGTGAAGAAAATGTAATGAATAACAGAATAATGTTTCTTATAATTTATAAATTTTAAAAACAATTAATATGCAATATTATATAAATTATAATCTTACTACATTTATTATTAAAATATATGATATATAGTTAATTAAAATAAAGGCTCTGTTATACTTACATATCAGGAGATGTGGAATAGGCAAGTGAGAGCCGGGCGCAAGGTCTAAAGCGCTTAGACATCGCTGGTAATCTTCTTTATTTAAATTTGAAAGTTGTGATCCTTTCTTAGGACCATCTTCGACATGATGTTTAGAGTATAGCGAATAGAGGAATACTGAAGGCTTTTGAAATCAAAACAAATCATAAAGGAGCGAGATAAGATGAGTTGATGAATAACAGATCGTAAATATGTGTAGTCGTGTAATCAAAGCGAAATAATTTATTTAATTAGATCGTGACGGAATAAATAACGAAACTGGGACATAAAGTATATGATTATAATTAAAATACAATTTTAATAACATTAGAATTAATAAATTGAGGTTTTTTTTTTATATTAAATAAATATATACCACTCATTCAAATATCCAATGATGCGGATAATTTTATAATAACAATATTAAAACTTCGACCTAATATTTAACTAATAATACACATTAATAATTTTTAATTTTCAAAATAAAATATAACGTGAAGAAAATGTAATGAATAACAGAAGAATGTTTCTTATAATTTATAAATTTTAAAAACAATTAATATGCTATATTATATAAATTATAATCTTACTACATTTATTATTAAAATATGTGATATATAGTTAAATAAAATGAAGGCTCTGTTATACTTACATATAAGGAGATGTGGAATAGACAATTGAGAGCCGGGCGCAAGGTCTAAAGCGCTTATACTTCGCTGGTGATCTACTTTATATAAATTTGAAAGTTGTGGTCCTTTCTTAGGACCATCTTCGACATGATGTTTAGAGAATGGTGAACAAAGGAATACTGAAGGATTTTGAAATCAAAACAAATCATAAAGGAGCGAGATAAGATGAGCCGATGAATAACAGATCGTAAATATGTGTAGTCGTGTAATCAAAGCGAAATAACTTATTTAATTAGATCGTGACGGAATAAATAATGAAAATGGTACATAAAGTGTATGATTATAATTAAAATACAATTTTAATAACATTAGAATTAATAAATTGACGTTCATTCCTATATTAAATAAATATATACCATTCATTCAAATATCCAATGATGCGGATAATTTTATAATAACAATATTAAAACTTCGAACAAATATTTAACTAATAATACACATTAATAATTTTTAATTGTCAAAATAAAATATAACGCGAAGAAAATGTAACAACAGAATAATGTTTCTTATAATTTATAAATTTTAAAAACAATTAGTATGCAATATTATATAAATTATAATCTTACTACATTTATAATTAAAATATATGATATATAGTTAAATAAAATAAAGGCTCTGTTATACTTACATATCAGGAGATGTGGAATAGGCAATTGAGAGCCGGGCGCAAGGACTAAAGCGCTTAGACTTCGCTGGTGATCTACTTTATATAAATTTGAAAGTTGTGGTGCTTTCTTAGGACCATCTTCGACATGATGTTTAGAGAATGGTGAACAAAGGAATACTGAAGGATTTTGAAATCAAAACAAATCATAAAGGAGCGAGATAAGATGAGCCGATGAATAACAGATCGTAAATATGTGTAGTCGTGTAATCGAAGCTAAATAATTTATTTAATTAGATCGTGACGGAATAAATAACGAAAATGGGACATAAAGTATATGATAATAATTAAAATACAATTTTAATAACATTAAAATTAATATATTGACGTTTTTTTCTATATTAAATAAATATATACCATTCATTCAAATATCCAATGATGCGGATAATTTTATAATAACAATATTAAAACTTCGACCTAATATTTAACTAAAAATACACATTAATAATTTTTAATTTTCAAAAGAAAATATAACGTGAAGAAAATGTAATGAACAACAAAAGATTATGTCTTATAATTTATAAATTTTAAAAACAATTAATTTGCAATATTATATAAATTATAATCTTACTACATTTATTATTAAAATATATGATATATAGTTAATTAAAATAAAGGCTCTGTTATACTTACATATCAGGAGATGTGGAATAGGCAAGTGAGCGCCGGGCGCAAGATCTAAAGCGCTTAGACATCGCTGGTAATCTTCTTTATTTAAATTTGAAAGTTGTGATCCTTTCTTAGGACCATCTTCGACATGATGTTTAGAGAATGGTGAACAAAGGAATACTGAAGGATTTTGAAATCAAAACAAATCATAAAGGAACGAGATAAGATGAGCCGATGAATAACAGATCGTAAATATGTGTAGTCGTGTAATCGAAGCTAAATAATTTATTTAATTAGATCGTGACGGAATAAATAACGAAAATGGGACATAAAGTATATGATAATAATTAAAATACAATTTTAATAACATTAACATTAATATATTGATGTTTTTTTCTATATTAAATAAATATATACCATTCATTCAAATATCCAATGATGCGGATAATTTTATAATAACAATATTAAAACTTCGACCTAATATTTAACTAAAAATACACATTAATAATTTTTAATTTTCAAAAGAAAATATAACGTGAAGAAAATGTAATGAACAACAAAAGATTATGTCTTATAATTTATAAATTTTAAATACAATTAATATGCAATATTATATAAATTATAATCTTACTACATTTATTATTAAAATATATGATATATAGTTAATTAAAATAAAGGCTCTGTTATACTTACGTATCAGGAGATGTGGAATAGGCAAGTGAGAGCCGGGCGCAAGGTCTAAAGCGCTTAGACATCGCTGGTAATCTTCTTTATTTAAATTCGAAAGTTGTGATCCTTTCTTAGGACCATCTTCGACATGATGTTTAGAGAATGGTGAACAAAGGAATACTGAACGATTTTGAAATCAAAACAAATCATAAAGGAGCGAGATAAGATGAGCCGATGAATAACAGACCGTAAATATGTGTAGTCGTGTAATCAAAGCGAAATAATTTATTTAATTAGATCGTGACGGAATAAATAACGAAAATGGGACATAAAGTATATGATTATAATTAATATACAATTTTAATAACATTAGAATTAATAAATTGTCGTTTTTTTCTATTTTAAATAAATATATACCATTCACTCAAATATCCAATGATGCGGATAATTTTATAATAACAATATTAAAACTTCGATCTAATTTTTAACTAATAATACACATTAATAATTTTTAATTTTCAAAATAAAATATAACGTGAAGAAGATGTAATGAACAACAGAAGGATATTTCTTATAATTTATAAATTTTAAAAACAATTAATATGCAATATTGTATAAATTATAATCTTACTACATTTATTATTAAAATATATGATTTATAGTTAATTATAATAATGGCTCTGTTATACTTACAAATCAGGAGATGTGGAATAGGCAATTGAGAGCCGGGCGCACGGTCTAAAGCGCTTAGACTTCGCTGGTAATCTTCTTTATTTAAATTTGAAAGTTGTGGTCCTTTCTTAGGACCATCTTCGACATGATGTTTAGAGAATGGTGAACAAAGGAATACTGAAGGATTTTGAAATCAAAACAAATCATAAAGGAGCGAGATAAAATGAGCCGATGAATAACAGATCGTAAATATGTGTAGTCGTGTAATCAAAGCGAAATAATTTATTTAATTAGATCGTGACGGAATAAATAATGAAAATGGTACATAAAGTATATGATTATAATTAAAATACAATTTTAATAACATTAGAATTAATAAATTGACGATTTTTTCTATATTAAATGTATATATATATATATATATATATATATATATATATATATACCATTTATTCAAATATCCAATAATGCTGATAATTATATAATAACAATATTAAAACTTCGACCTAATATTTAACTAATAATACACATTAATTATTTTAAATTTTCAAAATGAAATATAACGTGAAGAAAATTTAATGAACAACAGAAGAATATTACTTATAATTTATAAATTTTAAATACTATTAATATGCAATATTATTTAAATTATAATTTTACTACATTTATTATTAAAATATCTGATATATAGTTAATTAAAATAAAGGCTCTGTTATACTTACATATCAGGAGATGTGGAATAGGCAAGTGAGAGCCGGGCGCAAGGTCTAAAGCGCTTAGACATTGCTGGTAATCTTCTTTATTTAAATTTGAAAGTTGTGATCCTTTCTTAGGACCATCTTCGACATGATGTTTAGAGTATAGCGAACAGAGGAATACTGAAGGCTTTTGAAATCAAAACAAATCATAAAGGAGCGAGATAAGATGAGCCGATGAATAACAGATCGTAAATATGTGTAGTCGTGTAATCAAAGCGAAATAATTTATTTAATTAGATCGTGACGGAATAAATAACGAAACTGGGACATAAAGTATATGATAATAATTAAAATACAATTTTAATAACAATAAAATTAATAAATTGACGTTTATTCCTATATTAAATAAATATATACCATTCATTCAAATATCCAATGATGCGGATAATTTTATAATAACAATATTAAAACTTCGACCAAATATTTAACTAATAATACACATTAATAATTTTTAATTTTCAAAATAAAATATAATGTGAAGAAAATGTAATGAATAACAGAATAATGTTTCTTATAATTTATAAATTTTAAAAACAATTAATATGCAATATTATATAAATTATAATCTTACTACATTTATTATTAAAATATATGATATATAGTTAATTAAAATAAAGGCTCTGTTATACTTACATATCAGGAGATGTGGAATAGGCAAGTGAGAGCCGGGCGCAAGGTCTAAAGCGCTTAGACATCGCTGGTAATCTTCTTTATTTAAATTTGAAAGTTGTGATCCTTTCTTAGGACCATCTTCGACATGATGTTTAGAGTATAGCGAATAGAGGAATACTGAAGGCTTTTGAAATCAAAACAAATCATAAAGGAGCGAGATAAGATGAGTTGATGAATAACAGATCGTAAATATGTGTAGTCGTGTAATCAAAGCGAAATAATTTATTTAATTAGATCGTGACGGAATAAATAACGAAACTGGGACATAAAGTATATGATTATAATTAAAATACAATTTTAATAACATTAGAATTAATAAATTGAGGTTTTTTTTTTATATTAAATAAATATATACCACTCATTCAAATATCCAATGATGCGGATAATTTTATAATAACAATATTAAAACTTCGACCTAATATTTAACTAATAATACACATTAATAATTTTTAATTTTCAAAATAAAATATAACGTGAAGAAAATGTAATGAATAACAGAAGAATGTTTCTTATAATTTATAAATTTTAAAAACAATTAATATGCTATATTATATAAATTATAATCTTACTACATTTATTATTAAAATATGTGATATATAGTTAAATAAAATGAAGGCTCTGTTATACTTACATATAAGGAGATGTGGAATAGACAATTGAGAGCCGGGCGCAAGGTCTAAAGCGCTTATACTTCGCTGGTGATCTACTTTATATAAATTTGAAAGTTGTGGTCCTTTCTTAGGACCATCTTCGACATGATGTTTAGAGAATGGTGAACAAAGGAATACTGAAGGATTTTGAAATCAAAACAAATCATAAAGGAGCGAGATAAGATGAGCCGATGAATAACAGATCGTAAATATGTGTAGTCGTGTAATCAAAGCGAAATAACTTATTTAATTAGATCGTGACGGAATAAATAATGAAAATGGTACATAAAGTGTATGATTATAATTAAAATACAATTTTAATAACATTAGAATTAATAAATTGACGTTCATTCCTATATTAAATAAATATATACCATTCATTCAAATATCCAATGATGCGGATAATTTTATAATAACAATATTAAAACTTCGAACAAATATTTAACTAATAATACACATTAATAATTTTTAATTGTCAAAATAAAATATAACGCGAAGAAAATGTAACAACAGAATAATGTTTCTTATAATTTATAAATTTTAAAAACAATTAGTATGCAATATTATATAAATTATAATCTTACTACATTTATAATTAAAATATATGATATATAGTTAAATAAAATAAAGGCTCTGTTATACTTACATATCAGGAGATGTGGAATAGGCAATTGAGAGCCGGGCGCAAGGACTAAAGCGCTTAGACTTCGCTGGTGATCTACTTTATATAAATTTGAAAGTTGTGGTGCTTTCTTAGGACCATCTTCGACATGATGTTTAGAGAATGGTGAACAAAGGAATACTGAAGGATTTTGAAATCAAAACAAATCATAAAGGAGCGAGATAAGATGAGCCGATGAATAACAGATCGTAAATATGTGTAGTCGTGTAATCGAAGCTAAATAATTTATTTAATTAGATCGTGACGGAATAAATAACGAAAATGGGACATAAAGTATATGATAATAATTAAAATACAATTTTAATAACATTAAAATTAATATATTGACGTTTTTTTCTATATTAAATAAATATATACCATTCATTCAAATATCCAATGATGCGGATAATTTTATAATAACAATATTAAAACTTCGACCTAATATTTAACTAAAAATACACATTAATAATTTTTAATTTTCAAAAGAAAATATAACGTGAAGAAAATGTAATGAACAACAAAAGATTATGTCTTATAATTTATAAATTTTAAAAACAATTAATTTGCAATATTATATAAATTATAATCTTACTACATTTATTATTAAAATATATGATATATAGTTAATTAAAATAAAGGCTCTGTTATACTTACATATCAGGAGATGTGGAATAGGCAAGTGAGCGCCGGGCGCAAGATCTAAAGCGCTTAGACATCGCTGGTAATCTTCTTTATTTAAATTTGAAAGTTGTGATCCTTTCTTAGGACCATCTTCGACATGATGTTTAGAGAATGGTGAACAAAGGAATACTGAAGGATTTTGAAATCAAAACAAATCATAAAGGAACGAGATAAGATGAGCCGATGAATAACAGATCGTAAATATGTGTAGTCGTGTAATCAAAGCGAAATAATTTATTTAATTAGATCGTGACGGAATAAATAACGAAAATGGGACATAAAGTATATGATTATAATTAATATACAATTTTAATAACATTAGAATTAATAAATTGTCGTTTTTTTCTATTTTAAATAAATATATACCATTCACTCAAATATCCAATGATGCGGATAATTTTATAATAACAATATTAAAACTTCGATCTAATTTTTAACTAATAATACACATTAATAATTTTTAATTTTCAAAATAAAATATAACGTGAAGAAGATGTAATGAACAACAGAAGGATATTTCTTATAATTTATAAATTTTAAAAACAATTAATATGCAATATTGTATAAATTATAATCTTACTACATTTATTATTAAAATATATGATTTATAGTTAATTATAATAATGGCTCTGTTATACTTACAAATCAGGAGATGTGGAATAGGCAATTGAGAGCCGGGCGCACGGTCTAAAGCGCTTAGACTTCGCTGGTAATCTTCTTTATTTAAATTTGAAAGTTGTGGTCCTTTCTTAGGACCATCTTCGACATGATGTTTAGAGAATGGTGAACAAAGGAATACTGAAGGATTTTGAAATCAAAACAAATCATAAAGGAGCGAGATAAAATGAGCCGATGAATAACAGATCGTAAATATGTGTAGTCGTGTAATCAAAGCGAAATAATTTATTTAATTAGATCGTGACGGAATAAATAATGAAAATGGTACATAAAGTATATGATTATAATTAAAATACAATTTTAATAACATTAGAATTAATAAATTGACGATTTTTTCTATATTAAATGTATATATATATATATATATATATATATATATATATATATATACCATTTATTCAAATATCCAATAATGCTGATAATTATATAATAACAATATTAAAACTTCGACCTAATATTTAACTAATAATACACATTAATAATTTTAAATTTTCAAAATGAAATATAACGTGAAGAAAATTTAATGAACAACAGAAGAATATTACTTATAATTTATAAATTTTAAATACTATTAATATGCAATATTATTTAAATTATAATTTTACTACATTTATTATTAAAATATCTGATATATAGTTCATTAAAGTAAATGGCTCTGTTATACTTACATATCAGGAGATGGAAAATAGGCAAGTGAGAGCCGGGCGCAAGGTCTAAAGCGCTTAGACTCCGCTGGTAATCTTCTTTATTTAAATTTGAAAGTTGTGATCCTTTCTTAGGACCATCTTCGACATGATGTTTAGAGAATGGTGGACAAAGGAATACTGAAGGATTTTGAAATCAAAACAAATCATAAAGGAGCGAGATATGATGAGCCGATGAATAACAGATCGTAAATATGTGTAGTCGTGTAATCAAAGCGAAATAATTTAATTAGATCGTGACGGAATAAATAACGAAAATGGATCATAAAGTATATGATTATAATTAAAATACAATTTTAATAACAGTAGAATTAATAAAATGACAATTTTATCATTATCAAATAAATATTTATAATTTATTCGAATATCAAACAATGTGAATAATTTTAAAACGTGTGACAGCATTAAAACTTCGACTTAATATGTAACTTATAATACACATATATATTTTTTAATTTTGAAAATAAAATATAACCTGAAGAAAATTTAATGAGCAACAGAAGAATATTTCTTATAGTTTATAAATTATAAATACAATTAAAATGCAATATTATATAAATTATAATTTTACTACATTTATAATTAAAATATTTGATATATAGTAGATTAAAATAAAGGCTCTGTTATACTTACATATCAGGAGATGTGGAATAGGCAAGTGAAAGCCGGGTTCAAGGTCTAAAGCGCTTAGACATCGCTGGTAATCTTCTTTATTTAAATTCGAAAGTTGTGATCCTTTCTTAGGACCATCTTCGACATGATGTTTAGAGAATGGTGAACAAAGGAATACTGAACGATTTTGAAATCAAAACAAATCATAAAGGAGCGAGATAAGATGAGCCGATGAATAACAGACCGTAAATATGTGTAGTCGTGTAATCAAAGCGAAATAATTTATTTAATTAGATCGTGACGGAATAAATAACGAAAATGGGACATAAAGTATATGATTATAATTAATATACAATTTTAATAACATTAGAATTAATAAATTGTCGTTTTTTTCTATTTTAAATAAATATATACCATTCACTCAAATATCCAATGATGCGGATAATTTTATAATAACAATATTAAAACTTCGATCTAATTTTTAACTAATAATACACATTAATAATTTTTAATTTTCAAAATAAAATATAACGTGAAGAAGATGTAATGAACAACAGAAGGATATTTCTTATAATTTATAAATTTTAAAAACAATTAATATGCAATATTGTATAAATTATAATCTTACTACATTTATTATTAAAATATATGATATATAGTTAATTAAAATAAAGGCTCTGTTATACTTACATATCAGGAGATGTGGAATAGGCAAGTGAGCGCCGGGCGCAAGATCTAAAGCGCTTAGACATCGCTGGTAATCTTCTTTATTTAAATTTGAAAGTTGTGATCCTTTCTTAGGACCATCTTCGACATGATGTTTAGAGAATGGTGAACAAAGGAATACTGAAGGATTTTGAAATCAAAACAAATCATAAAGGAACGAGATAAGATGAGCCGATGAATAACAGATCGTAAATATGTGTAGTCGTGTAATCGAAGCTAAATAATTTATTTAATTAGATCGTGACGGAATAAATAACGAAAATGGGACATAAAGTATATGATAATAATTAAAATACAATTTTAATAACATTAACATTAATATATTGATGTTTTTTTCTATATTATATAAATATATACCATTCATTCAAATATCCAATGATGCGGATAATTTTATAATAACAATATTAAAACTTCGACCTAATATTTAACTAAAAATACACATTAATAATTTTTAATTTTCAAAAGAAAATATAACGTGAAGAAAATGTAATGAACAACAAAAGATTATGTCTTATAATTTATAAATTTTAAATACAATTAATATGCAATATTATATAAATTATAATCTTACTACATTTATTATTAAAATATATGATATATAGTTAATTAAAATAAAGGCTCTGTTATACTTACGTATCAGGAGATGTGGAATAGGCAAGTGAGAGCCGGGCGCAAGGTCTAAAGCGCTTAGACATCGCTGGTAATCTTCTTTATTTAAATTCGAAAGTTGTGATCCTTTCTTAGGACCATCTTCGACATGATGTTTAGAGAATGGTGAACAAAGGAATACTGAACGATTTTGAAATCAAAACAAATCATAAAGGAGCGAGATAAGATGAGCCGATGAATAACAGACCGTAAATATGTGTAGTCGTGTAATCAAAGCGAAATAATTTATTTAATTAGATCGTGACGGAATAAATAACGAAAATGGGACATAAAGTATATGATTATAATTAATATACAATTTTAATAACATTAGAATTAATAAATTGTCGTTTTTTTCTATTTTAAATAAATATATACCATTCACTCAAATATCCAATGATGCGGATAATTTTATAATAACAATATTAAAACTTCGATCTAATTTTTAACTAATAATACACATTAATAATTTTTAATTTTCAAAATAAAATATAACGTGAAGAAGATGTAATGAACAACAGAAGGATATTTCTTATAATTTATAAATTTTAAAAACAATTAATATGCAATATTGTATAAATTATAATCTTACTACATTTATTATTAAAATATATGATTTATAGTTAATTATAATAATGGCTCTGTTATACTTACAAATCAGGAGATGTGGAATAGGCAATTGAGAGCCGGGCGCACGGTCTAAAGCGCTTAGACTTCGCTGGTAATCTTCTTTATTTAAATTTGAAAGTTGTGGTCCTTTCTTAGGACCATCTTCGACATGATGTTTAGAGAATGGTGAACAAAGGAATACTGAAGGATTTTGAAATCAAAACAAATCATAAAGGAGCGAGATAAAATGAGCCGATGAATAACAGATCGTAAATATGTGTAGTCGTGTAATCAAAGCGAAATAATTTATTTAATTAGATCGTGACGGAATAAATAATGAAAATGGTACATAAAGTATATGATTATAATTAAAATACAATTTTAATAACATTAGAATTAATAAATTGACGATTTTTTCTATATTAAATGTATATATATATATATATATATATATATATATATACCATTTATTCAAATATCCAATAATGCTGATAATTATATAATAACAATATTAAAACTTCGACCTAATATTTAACTAATAATACACATTAATAATTTTAAATTTTCAAAATGAAATATAACGTGAAGAAAATTTAATGAACAACAGAAGAATATTACTTATAATTTATAAATTTTAAATACTATTAATATGCAATATTATTTAAATTATAATTTTACTACATTTATTATTAAAATATCTGATATATAGTTCATTAAAGTAAATGGCTCTGTTATACTTACATATCAGGAGATGGAAAATAGGCAAGTGAGAGCCGGGCGCAAGGTCTAAAGCGCTTAGACTCCGCTGGTAATCTTCTTTATTTAAATTTGAAAGTTGTGATCCTTTCTTAGGACCATCTTCGACATGATGTTTAGAGAATGGTGGACAAAGGAATACTGAAGGATTTTGAAATCAAAACAAATCATAAAGGAGCGAGATATGATGAGCCGATGAATAACAGATCGTAAATATGTGTAGTCGTGTAATCAAAGCGAAATAATTTAATTAGATCGTGACGGAATAAATAACGAAAATGGATCATAAAGTATATGATTATAATTAAAATACAATTTTAATAACAGTAGAATTAATAAAATGACAATTTTATCATTATCAAATAAATATTTATAATTTATTCGAATATCAAACAATGTGAATAATTTTAAAACGTGTGACAGCATTAAAACTTCGACTTAATATGTAACTTATAATACACATATATATTTTTTAATTTTGAAAATAAAATATAACCTGAAGAAAATTTAATGAGCAACAGAAGAATATTTCTTATAGTTTATAAATTATAAATACAATTAAAATGCAATATTATATAAATTATAATTTTACTACATTTATAATTAAAATATTTGATATATAGTAGATTAAAATAAAGGCTCTGTTATACTTACATATCAGGAGATGTGGAATAGGCAAGTGAAAGCCGGGTTCAAGGTCTAAAGCGCTAAGACTTCGCTGGTAAACTTCTTTAAATAAATTTGAAAGTTGTGATCCTTTCTTAAAACCATTTTTAGCATAATGTTTACAGAATGGTGTACAAAAGGATACTGACAAATTGTGAAATCAAAATAAATCATAAATAAACGAGATAAGATGAGCCGATTAATAACAGATCGTAAATATATGTAGTCGGATAATCAAAGTGAAATAAATTATTTAATTAGATCGTAACGAAATAAGTAACGGAAATGGGACATAAAGTATATGATTATAATTAAAATAAAATTTTAATAACAGTAGAATTAATAAATTGACGATTTAATCAGTATAAAATAAATATATACGCTTTATTCAAATATTCAATGATCCGGAGAATTTTATAATATGTGTAACGGTACTAAAACTTCGTCTTAATAATTAACTTATAATACACATGTAATTTTTATTTTCAAAATATAATATAACGTGAAAAAAATGTAATGAACAACAGAATAATATTTCTCGTAGTTTATAAATTTTAAATAAAATTAAAATTCAATTTTATATAAATGATAATTTTACCACATTTATAATTAAAATATGTGTTATACAGGAGATTAAAATAAAGGCTCTGTTATACTTACATATCAGGAGATGTGGAATAGGCAAGTGAAAGCCGGGTTCAAGATCTAAAGCGCTAAGACTTCGCTGGTAATCTTCTTTGAACAAACTTGAAAGTTGCGGTCTTTTCCTAAAACCATTTTTAACATAATGTTTACAGAATGGTGTATAAAAGGAGATTGACAAATTGTGAAATCAAAATAAATCCTAAAGGAGCGAGATAAGATGAGCCGATGAATAACAGATCGTAAATATATGTATTCGGGTAATCAAAGTAAAATAATTTATTTAATTAGATCGTAACGGAATAAGTAACGAAAATGGGACATAAAGTATATGTTTATAAATAAAATAAAATTTTAATAACGGTAGAATTAATAAATCTACGATTTTAACAGTATCAAATAAATATATACGCTTTATTCAAATATTCAATAATGCGGATAATTTTATAATGTGTGTGACAGCATTAAAAATTCGTCTTAATAATTAACTTATAATACACATGTAATTTTTATTTTCAAAATAAAATATAACGTAAAAAAATGTAATCAGCAACAGAATAATATATCTTATATTTTATAAATTTTAAATACAATTAAAATGCAATTTTATATAAATTATAATTTTACAACATTATGAGAATATAAATATTATGTATAAACAAAAAATTCCTAAATAGCTGCCAAGCAGACAGGTGGAAGAATAACGTAAACAAGCGCGATTTCAAGTTTTAAGAAAGCTATTTACAATCGCCGAATATGCGTGATGCATTCAATATCGTTTTGGAGATTGAGACTTTTCTTTGTTGATTTTTTGAAGTTTCTTTTTTTCATGGAATGAGTTAAAAATCTTCAGATTGTCGTTGACTATGGTACGTGGAAGAAATACGCCAATGCGACGTCATCAATATACCGGAGATAAAATGAAGATTGACAGGAACAGGCAGGTAATGTCCGCGATAACCGGAGATAACGGAGAACTCATAGGCATGCTAAAAGTTTCTTGACAAACACTATTGAAAGAAAAAAAGTCCTTTTGTGAATCTCTATTTCTAGAAGCTGTGGAACTGATAGTTGCTACTTTTGATTTTTATAGATACTTTAACATAGATTTTCCTATATTTAGTAATTTTTAAATTATTTTATAATTATTTTTCTTATGCAAAACATGAATAATTTAAAAATATCTAGTTGATATTTGATTATTATACATTGTAAGAAAGTTATTTTATAATTTTATAATTATTTTATATATAATTTTGTTATACAAGATATGAATAATTTAAAAATAAATAATTGATACTCTCGATGTTTTTTATTCGATATTTTTCTGTATCGATATAAAAAATTATCGATTATTTGATATCGAATGACGACAAACATGTCTACCACCAGAGAGAGGCCTCCAGTCCAGAAGTTTATCTCTGCTGCAACTGACGTTTTGATTGATTCTAATATATTCATGCTGATTCATGTTTAAAAAATATGACTGAACGTTCCTGCGGTATTGTTACAAATGGCTATCACACTGATATCGTTTTAAGACCGTACAGGTATTACAATGTAACCTCTTTAGGTATCTTTTTTCGAGAAAGGATTTATTTACAATGTTATCGCATATCTTCTCTTGTAGCAATCGGACGCTGTTGATTGTAACGCATTTCAAAAAATTTGGAACGTTATTGATGGTAAATCGTGAATCCTCTGTGAACGGTTACTCAAGTGATGTATTCATAATAAAGTAAGTGATATAATAATTACTGTACAATTTAAAAAGCTGCATATATATGATATTTAATCCCATTAAAATTTCTAGGACACTCTTTGGTAGTGACAACAATGACATTCATGTAGCTGCCAGATATATAGCACAAGAACTTAACATTGAAAAACCTTTATTGCTATCAATAGCCTTAAAAGATTATAACGTGGAGATTTTAAAATCCATAATTGCTGCTGTGAATCAAATAAAATCGTGGTAATATAATAACGACCGAATCACTATGAGCCTAATTTATGGACAGATGGTTATTGGTCCACCTGGTAGTGGAAAAACAACATATTGTAATGCAATGTCTAAATTTCTGGAGTCTATTGGAAGAAAAGTAGCTGTTATTAACATTGGTATATATGTAAATATTATTTTAAGTGCTTTTTCTTTGATTAAATCTAAGCAAACAATTTTTACATTTTAGATCCAGCAAATGAAAATATGGAATATACTCCAGCAATAGATATATCTGAATTGATTAAACATGAAGATGTTATGACAGACCTTGGACTAGGACCAAACGGTGCTTTAGTTCATTGCATGGAATTTTTAGAAACCAATGTGCAGTGGCTCATCACAAAAGTTTTGAATTTAAAGGATCACTATCTCATTTTTGATTGTCCCGGTCAAGTGAGTTGTGACAATGTTCTCTCAAATTATCTTCTGATAGTGACCAAATAATACATTATAAAATATAACAGGTTGAGTTGTATACGCATCATAAATCAGTGAGTCGGATAACAGAGAAATTGACCCAGAGTTTAGTGAGATTATGCAGTGTGCATCTTGTAGATTCACATCATTGTAGTGATCCTGGTAAATACTAATAAATTTATTTTAATTAATTAAATAAATAATTATATAAAGTTATTAGAGTTTCACTGCTAATATAATTGTTTTTTTTATTATCATTTATATAGGAAAATATTTATCCTCCCTGATTCTTTGCACTACAGTGATGTTACAAATAGGTTTGCCTCATGTAAATATTATGACAAAATTTGATGAAATGAAAAAGTTTAAAGATTGCCTAGCATTCAATATAGATTTTTATACAGAGGTACTGGATTTAAATTATCTCTTAGAACAATTGGATGAAGATCTTTTTATTGCAAAGTAAGTTAATTGTAAATATATATTATGTTCAAATGTGAATTCCATTAATTCGTAAAATATTTTACGGCAAGTTTTTAAGTAGATGCAATGTTTTACAGATACAAGAAACTTAACAAAGCACTAGTATCGATAATCGAGGGTTACAGTCTTGTCAGTTTTATACCACTAGATGTTTCTAATAAAGCATTGTTATTGCAAGTGAAAAACGCGGTGGATAAAACTAGCGGATATGTTTTTGGTGGTAATGAGCCACAAGATGTTCAAACATTACTCGCATGCGCGGTAGGAGCTGTCAGTGAAAACGAAAAAATGTCAACATTGGATGCATATTTATGAGAACTTCAACATAATTCTAGTATACATCAATATTACATTTATTTTTAAGTAACTGTTATGACAAAATTTGACTTAAAAAATCAGAAAATTTAGAGATTGCCTAGCATTCAATATACATTTTTATACAAAAGTATTCGATTTTAACTATAGCTGTTAGAATAATTGAATAAAGATCTCTTTATATTATACAAAGTAAGCTAATACTTATACTTAAATATGTTATATTTAAGTGCGAATGTTCCATGAAATATTTTCGACATCTTTATATATGTATGATCTATATATGTTTATAAACAATAAATGCAATCTAAAATCCGATGCCATCTAAAGAAAGTGTTCTTATTGCATGTATACATTTCAATCCAATTGATTGACGAAAATTTGCGCTAGATCGTCGTAATCGTATACTCTTTTCAAGAACGTATCTGTCAATTTTAATCCAGAGATAGTCTGTAAAAAAAACCGCGTTATTTAGTAATGTATTAACATTCTTATATAAGTAAATTACTCACAATAATGCCTGTAGTCAACGTAATCAAACAGAGAGGTATATCCATAGAAACCCCAGGTTTCAAAGTGCCAATCGTTGTATCGGATATCCCACACCAAGCTATGGAATTATTGGACTCTAAGCTTAATAGCAATTCCATACTTCTTTCTCTATATATAAGAAAGTGAAAGAACCATAATTATATTCATAATAATATATCGTGTATGTTTCTTTTTTTTCGCAGTCTCGCACTTACGACGTATTTATTATATGACACGTGCAATTGACTGGTTCTTCAAGATACACTTTCAAAGGAACGTTCTTCATGATGACCCTCAGATCTCCGTATTCAGGTGCCTGAGATAACGCACAATTTTATATACATATAATCGTATTTATTGAAATAATATAACATACCATTCTCTGCAATTGACTCGTTTGCAATCTTCCCCTCTCTCCCAAATTGCTCCTCCACACAATATCTAATTTACCAATATTTGTAGCATTTTGCATCATTTTCGGATCTTTCATTAAGCTTAACTGTGGTTGTAAACAGTACAAATATTGTCTACTACAATTTGTATCTAGTAGATTTACGCTTCCATAAATAGATTCGCCTTCGTTGTTTATATTCAGTGTAGTTACTAGAATGCAATATATTTCATAAATAAAACTCTTCATTATTCAATTATAATCATTTTAATCAGCAACAACTTACCACTAAATAAATGAGATGATTCAAGAGCAACTTTTTCTAAACAAATTGGCCCGGCTGTTAGATTTTGTATTTGTGCCTCGAGATATACTTCATCTGACTTTAGAAAATATTATTGTGAAAACATATTGGCAGAATAATTTGTATGAGAACATGTAACTTTAGTACAATTAGATACTTAAATATTACCTCTGCATTATAAAATTTTGTCTTCACATCCAGTGGTTTAACTACCTGGAATTTAAAATATTTTCTAAACGACAGTGTAGGTCCAACCTGATTTGCATAAGACACTTCACAAACCAATCTGGAAATATGAGAAAGATGTATTTTTTATTTGAACTTAAGAATGAATTTTTATAAGAATTTATAAATATCCTTACATATGTGTACCTATTTCCTTAACTTCGTGGTGAATAACTTCGTCTACTGTACTATCAGGTGCTAATTCCTTTCCTTCTAGATTATTACCAGAAAGGGAAATTGTCTGTGTGCTTGTTTGTAAATCTGCCTATGGAATATATTAGAAAAATAGGACATTAGAAAATATAAAAATTTGACATGATAAAAAAACATAATTATTATTATCTCGAAATATAATATTAATATACTACTTTGAAACTTACTTTTACGGTAACATTTTTCACCACTTGATTACTGCCATTATGTACACATAGATAGCTGGAAAATATCTCTCCCAAGTAGATATTCCTAAAATAAAATACAGATATCACTCGGAGTAATATTTAAGAATTCTTTTGGAATACTCTTTTTCTAAATATAAAGAGAAATATTTCCAAACTGAGGAAACATACCCAAAACTTTGAGGTAGCACCATAAACTGCCCTATAGCGAGCGCTTCTATGCCTTGCAACGCTGTACAATCATTCTTGAGTTCATTGTTTAGCGTATTACCTGGCAAATCTGTTGAATCGCATGTAACAACCATAGGACTAGCCAGAGTAGGTCGAGTTAATCTCATCACTGTAAGAATAATTTATTCACAGTCTCTTCATGGATATAATTCTTTCATGCCATTAAATTTAATTAACAATTGTATATATATATATATATTTATATATAATAGAATTACTCGATTAAAATAACATAACCTGAAAGCTTGCAAAAGCGATGTAACTTATATTATTTCGCGATACATTACCTTTCAATGCCAGTAAATGTTCGCACTTCGTTTTAGCTTCCATTTTTTAAATAAATTGTAACAACAATAAATTTAAAAAAAAACTGTTAAAATATCTAAAAATTGTTTATGTACATCGCTGTCAAAATGTCAACACTTCAGAATTCACCGAACCTCATTATCTTATGATATCAGAGATGATATCTCTGACTAGACGAATTAAACAATGAATGAAACGTTAACATGCATAGAGATTGAAGAAAGAAAGAAAGCTGCTAAGAAAGGAGGGAGGACACAGTTTAATCGAGTTTTAAATGAATGTAGGGAAATATTGAAATTCATGGGTATTGCTTGTGTACAGAGCCATGGTGAAGCAGAAGCTATATGTGCATATTGAAATGAGGATGAGGTACATTTATAACTTAATTTTCTTTGATAAACAAATTACTGATTATCTTAATTATAAAGAAGAAATATATTTTTAGCTTGTAGATGGATGTATAAGTCAAGACAGTGATTGCTTCTTATATGGCGCAAAAGGTGTAGTATACAGAAACTTTTGTACAAGTAGTCAAGGAAATCGTGGGGCTACAGCTGGTTCTGTAGATATCTACAATATGGAAAAGATAGAAAAGACATTGAATATAAGACCAAATAAAATGATAGCATTGGCTTTATTGTGCGGCTGTGACTATAATGAAGGAGTGAATGGTGCTGGAAAAGAGGCTGCTTTAAAATTTTTCAAGACTGTAGACGATGAAAATGTTTTACAAAGGTTAGAATATTAGATGCATCTAAAGATTATATATTAATCAAATTTATCAAATTATTGTAACTAAATTGTTTTTATTTCCTCTCTTTTCAGGATTCAAGATTAGAGAACTGACACAAGTTTAGGTAGAATTGAGTCAGATTTATTAAATTCTGATTTATGTACAGCATGTGGTCATCAAGGAAAACTACAAAAACAAAAAATCGGGTTGTGCTGATTGTGGTACTGTTGGAAAGTGTAATGATGACTTCAGGTAAATTATTAGTGCATTACGTATCTTTGAGTTGTATATTGTACTTAATAATTAAATATATTGTACTTTAATGTACATAGAGAAAAGAGAATACTGATGATAAATAAAATATCATTGAGGAAAAAGGCACATTATGGTGAAAATTTCCCAAATCAGGAATTAATAGAATTTCTTATTAAAAAAAGATTCAGTTCCAACTAAATTGGATATAGAATGGAAGCAACCTCAAGTCAATCAATTTGTTGTAAATATATTGTTACATATATATTATAACATGTTACAAAATAATTTTTTTGTTAAATATATGGTTAAATATATATAATTTTTTGTATTAGGACTTTATGGAGAAATATCTATGTTGGGAACCACAATATGCATTTGAAAAAATATTCACACTAACTACTAGATGGCAACTTTTACATCTGCCAGATTTTTTACACTTGATGAACGTTTGTCTACGTCAAACTTATTCATTCCTGATCAAATAAAAAAGATACGTAATATCAGATCTATAGCTAGTTATGAAATTATTTGGAAGAAGGAACATAGTGCAGTAGAAATGTTAAAAGAATACGAAGAGCAAATAAAGTCGAATGATAATAGAATGATGTAGAAGACAGTTTACTAACGAGTATTGAGCCACAAGACTTGGTTTTAAAATGTTACCCGGAATTAGTTGGGTCTTTTGAGAACATAGCAATAACACCGAAAAGATCGAAGCAGGAAAATACTTTGAGTAAAGTAAATAAATTAGAAATAAAGAATGTGCCTGAAAACGTTGCGACGGACATAAAACAAATAAAATGTAGACCACAATTCGAAAGAGTTATGGAGATGGATAAGATAGATTCAAAATTGAATAATACGATTGATAGGATATTTAATGAACTTTCTCCCGATGATTTCACGAGCGAAAATGAAGATAATGATTTAAATGTGACAAATATAATAGACTATACATGTAAAAAACGAATCTTTCAATTTAGTGTAAGAAATTTGCAATCTATGGAATCTACCAACCAAGAAAATGCAGAAAATTGTCCAGAATATAAAATTGACGAATTAAAATCTTTGACATTCAAGGAAAAATATGTTTATGCTGAGGATGAAAAACAGAAATTAGATCTTGATGAATTTGGTGATATAAGTGAATTGTATGTTCCAATTAATCAAAGGATATAGAAAGAAGAAAGCAAGAAGCTTGTACAGATATGCAATCAAATAGAAAAGTCTAGTTTTGCTTTCGAAAATATTATGGACGAAACCGATAATGAAAGTATACATTTAAACACGTAATATTATATAAAATGATATTATATACTTCGGTTTTAGAAAGTTATATTTATCAAATAATAGAAAGTTCTACAATATATATAAAAATAGTTTTGTATTATATTTGTCAAATTCAGGTTTTTAAAATATAAATAAAGATACAACAATGATCAATAAAGATCAACATATCACAATACATGACAATGACACATGGGTCATATTATGCATTATTAGGTCAACTTTTAAATATATTATATCGTTATTTTATTTTTTAGAATTATAGTTAAAGAGATCACATTCCATTAAAGTAAATATTTTAATTATTTGAATTGTATTAAAAGAATACAGTTTCTCTTACTCAAAATATATATTATATAATCGCGATATATGTGTGTAATTTAGATCATATAAGAGAATCTAAGATTTATGAACATTTTTGATATCTAGTATATGCTTATCATATTTTGTAAAAGTTTGTACATTTATAAATTATGTAAGAACTTTTTATTTTTATGTATGCAACAAATCTTTTTTGTTACTTTATAAAATAACCATAAAATGAGAGAGATATTTTATTTTTTTTATATATTCTTCTATGACATTAGATTATTTCAACTATGTGTACGAAGAAGCGACAAAGTGAAATAAGAGAGGAGAAGGAGGCCTGGGGTGGCATCAGGCAACGGCGGAGCAACCATGAGGTGAATAATTTATTATTTATTTATTATTATTCCGTGATTTATATCAAATTTATCCAAATAAATAATTTTTGCACAGTGTAATTTAATACATTGTATTTATCTATAATGAGAGCAAGAGTTTGGATAAAAAACTTTCAATGTGCCTCTCTCATTAACTTCTTAGTTTTACTTTGTTTATTTTGCACTATTTTTCTATGATTAAGATATTTTTTACAATCGAGAACATATATGAGCATATTTTATATATATTTATGAATGATCATATATATAGACTTTTTTACCGGGTATTTAATTCACTAGATAATTGCAAATAAATATTTATCTTTTAGAATCATTACTTTGGATCGGAAGAAATATCTCGCATTGAGAGGATTTTTTATTATACCTATATAATTTATCGTGACTAATCAATTTTAATCGCCATCACGATTTGCGGAATGTTGCCGTGCTTCGACTATTGTATTTAAAGACACAATATATTATCACGAAACTCTAATGAACACATTAAAGACAAGGTCAATTTTGTGTTGTAATTTTTCAACACAAATGCAATATAAATTAATAATTGCGTATATACAGCGGCAAAATCTTCAACTCGTAAAAAGCGTTAAATATATAATCTATTAAAAAAGCACAGATTATGATACATCTTATTGTAACTTCAATTACTCGATGCTAGTTTCTTAAACAATAAATATAAATCCTAAGGTTTATGCTCGTTGAGATCAATAAGACCATTTGAATTAACAGAAATATACGTTACATCAAATCCTTCTGCTTCCAAGGCTCTACATGAATCCAATACACATTTGAGCTCCTAGATAAGTTCAACAAGTTCATTATATCTATTAAGAAATAGGACTTATTATAAGGACGCAAATTTCTCACTATCTGGGTCGTCATAACATGATTTTTCCTTGATTTATAGAACCTTGCTACACCTTTCACAGCTATATTATTACACTCTGTCGCACTGGATGTAAATATCACTTCCTACTTGTCTGTTCCTATGAAATCTGCAATTTGCTGTTGAAAAGAAAGTACACAAATAATTTCTCATAATTATAAGATCATAAAATACAAAAGTAAATTTTGCAAGTTAAGGCACCAACTTGGCGAGCATGCTCGACTGCTGCTTCCGACTCCCAACCATACATGCGAGTTCTGGAATGTGGATTGCCATGGTACACTGTTAAATACAGCATCATTTTATCTAATACCCGAGGATCCTGCGTGATAGTACGACGTCTTAGTTTTTCACATGCATATAGATTGCATCATGTGACATCACGCTTTGAATTTACCAGCGTGGTAGTAGCTTGAGCGTCCAAATAAAAAGATCTACCCTCCGTTGGACCCTTTTTATATTCGTCCGTGATAGGAGCTACAATGTATTAATAATCGCTATTAAATATCACACTTGACGTATATAAATATGATTAAATATTGCATTGATTTTGGTACCCCAACTTACATTCATACTCGGCGACGTCTGACAAGTGCTGATCGTACGTGTGCAAATAGCGATCTTTCACGCGATGCAGTGCGGATATCAAACACCTCGTCGATCGAAACATTCTAATAGTAGACTGAAATTATTCTCATGAGGAATCATGCATTCCACGAACTCGCATGTTCTAACCTCGTGTTCTAACCAGCACCGAGCTACACTCATTTTGAAACTCCTTCATTATTGCTCTAAAATTGTAATAAGATATACGCATTAAACAATTATAATCAATGAAGAATTTCATAATCATGAATACAATTGTAATAAATTATTTATTTAATTATTAGTAATTATTTATTTTATTAATTATCATATCACGTTCATTTGCATAGTGACTTCAAACGATTTTGAATCTTCGCGCCAAATTGTTTGAGGACTGCTAGAAGGTTTTCGATAGATATCGTGCGAGATCTTTGAATTGATTGGCTGAAACGAAATATATCGATTCGACGATCCGCCAATCACGACTGCGAAGCTTGACCAGCTCGACCAATCAGGACAAGGAAATTCTGGCGCCAACGAATTTTTCTTCCTCTTTCAGCGTAAACGTTGTGCCGTGCAGAAGCAGAAATTGCGTGCTCCGTTAATATCTGTACAGGTAAGCCGACAAAGAGATAATCAAGCCAAATAGATGTGATTATTCGCAATAGCATTGTCTTTTGAATAAATTGTGAGATAATATTGTTATATTTAATATGTTTATAGCATATTTTATAGATATTGTAAGAATAAGAAATCAAGTGACTTTTTCGGATCAGATAATCGCGGGCCATTAGATTACTTTTATCCTAACGGTCTTCCGAGTATTTGCACATTTATAGTGACGAATTCAAATTTGTACATACATTTATATAATCGAGTTTACATTGTGTCAAATGTTATTCTTATTGAAAGTTTGCTTAAAAATCTTGCATAGGAATTAATAGCAGAGTATCTCATTCTGATTGAATAAAGAATCGAACGATTCTATTAGAATTAAACAAAATATTTATATTACATTTTTATATAATAAAAACACTTATTAATATATTATTATATTGAATATGAAAGAGAAAGCTTAACTAAAAAATGTATTCTAATTAACAATTTTGCGTTTTTATTATTCATTTTATTGTTAGTAGAATATAATTTTTTACACAAGTTGCAACATCAAAATGAGAACTAACATAAACATTTATTTTACATTACTTAAATATTTCACTAGAGATTTTATTGCGTAGGGTCATATATCTATATCACATTTAAATTAATATCGCTTTTGCGATCATTAGAAATTCAAAATGATACCAAAACTCTACATGGTGTATCTGTATAGAAGAGAGAGAGAAGGACTCTCCCTTATAAATTAAACAAATACAATCATGAGAATATTAGATATTATTTTTATATAAACATGCACACACACACACACATATAAATTAATATAAATTTATATAAATTAAAAATAATTTTTTATTTTCTTGAAATTTTGCATATATTTGCTTGTGATGTCGCAGATTTTATTAATCATCTTCAAATTTGTTTAATAATTAATATATTTTAACTTTTATCACAACAATGATAATTAATCAACAAAATTAATATTAAAAAACATAAAATAAAATAAAAAACATCACATTGTATAATATAACTAAATTTCAATTTTGGATAAATTTTAATTTAGTATTGGATTTAAAAAAGTATCGTAATTATTTGATTATAATAAAATAATACATATGTAAATAATTATTTTGAAAAAATAAGAAATAAAAAGAAAGATTAAAAGATCAACACATCATGTTTTAAATACAAAATTAAAATTTTCAATGTGATAAGACATTATAATCTTGCTCCTACTTTTCTGTTCATTTCTTATTAAAATATGTATTTGCATAAGTTTATAATTTAATTATTAATGAAACAACAGGTAAACAAAATGAATGATATATTAATTAAAATAGGTGTCTTTTAACTTTTAAATAATTTCTGATTTTTCCAAAGTTGTATATTATGTTTACTCTTTTAATGTTGCAAGTTTTATTAATTATTTTCAAATTCTTTTTAACCATTATTATCAATATATTAATTTTTAACAGTTAAAAATAATAACAATGATTATAAACTATTAATATAAGCAAAAAGAGACAATATATATAAATTATAAATATATAATATTTAATATATTACTTTTAATTACATATTTTTTAATAAATTAAATATGTATGAATTTTTGTTAAAAATCTAAATTTTTAATGGGTTTGATAGATATTCGTCTTGAAAAAATTGCACGGATTTTATTTTGATTTCGTTAAAACAAATTACAATTTTTAATCGACATAATACTTATGTTAGTAATTTTTTTCTTTTTTTTGCTCCTATATACTCTCTTGTAAAATTTTGAAAGTTTTTGCTTATACTTTAAGTGTGGAATAATCTGGATAATTTTCTATTATGATAAGCAAAACATACATAAAATTACTTTAATCCATCATCAATATATATATCATTATGGTACCCAAATAATAATCCTGATCCTATAAAATTAATTGTTTTGAAAGAAATGATTTTTGACATAAAATTAATTTATTAACAGATACGACAATTACTGCGGATACTATGGATGACTTGGAGATCTTCACACAAACATCATCTGGTATCGTTTATTGTCACGTCAACAATTTATTGTACAGGTTAGTGGCCTAGATCGATATATATAGTTGTTTCATTGTGATGTACCCCATGCTATCTTTACTTTGTATTAAATCTATTACATATGAGTTTTCAATGTAACTACTAAGTAGCAAACATTCATAATGCAGTGCTCTAAACATCACTTTACTTTTCCTTATATAAGATTTTTTTTCTCTTTAGTTTGGGCCATTTCGATTGTGTCCATATCTATTGTAGATGAGATTTATTTCCCTTCATAATGTTTTCGGCTTTCTGCAACTGTATACGTTGTTTTGTCATTATCACTTTTAGCAATTTATTATATTCATAGGTAAATGAAAACGTTTGACATAAAAAAAAACGATCTGTAACGAATAGCTAACGCGCCCTACAGGCGCGTTTATCTATCTCTGAGTTAAACGCGATGATTTAAGAATAATTGTGTTTTGTATGCGACCGACCAGTGATTCTACGCAATTTTGGCAGACCAAGAATGATTTTATGTATGCAGAAAACAGCAATTGCAAGGTTTCATCTTTCTAATTTTAAAATCAAATTTTTATAAATCTTTAGACGTCCTTATAAAACTCTGTCGCAAAGAAAAAATTATTGTAATTCGAAAAATATGCATTTCCGATCCTATGATCATCTGAAATATTTTGTCATTCTTAAAGTCAATAAAAAAACTGTTAAATCGATACCTGAAATAGCGAGAGATATTTCCAATGCTGTATGTACTTTATATGCACATGCACAAAAAAGAGAGTTTTTATGTCAAATGTTTTCATTTATCTATGAATATATTAAATTGCTAAAAGTGATAATGACAAAACAATTAGTTAGTTAGCGATTCTGTTACTCGTTAAACAGATAACTACATCGTTACATGTCGTTATCCGTTTAACGATTTTCAGATTTACGATTTACATTGGTACTTTGCCAATAGCTTGCACAGCATCTGTGTGAAAAAAACTTCCTTCTTTCTGTAACATTTGGAAAAACATTTTAAGAAAAACTTTCTTCTTTCTGAAACATTAAGAAAAACAAATTAAAAGAGAATTATAATAGAATAAACATAATGTTAAGGTCTTAACACTCACCTACAAATGGCGCCAACTTCTTCGATAGGCTGTTTAACACCAATCTCAGTATTCACCATCATTACAGAAACGAGCGATGTACATGGACTAATGGTTGCTTCTAATTAGTTGAGATAAATAAGACCATTTGAATTAACAGAAATATACGTTACATCATATCCTTCTGCTTCTACACGAATCCAATACACATTTGTGCTCCTAGATAAATTCAACAAGTTCATTATATCTATTAAGAAACAGGACTTATTATAAAGACGCAATTTTCTCACTATCTGAGTTGTCACATGATTTTTCCTTGATTTATAGAACCTTGCTACACCTTTCACAGCTATATTATTACACTCTGTCGCACTGGATGTAAATATCACTTCCTACTTATCTGTTCCTATGAAATCTGCAATTTTCTGTTAAAAAGAAAGTATACAAATAATTTCTCATAATTATAAGATCATAAAATACAAAAGTAAATTTTACAAGTTAAGGCACCAACTTGGCGAGCATGCTCGACTGCTGCTTCCGACTCCTAATCATACATGCGAGTTCTGGAATGTGGATTGCCATGGTATACTGTTAGATACAGCATCATTTTATCTAATACCCGAGGATCCTGCGTGATAGTACGACGTCTTAGTTTTTCACATGCATATAGATTGCATCATGTGACATCACGCTTTGAATTTACCAGCGTGGTAGTAGCTTGAGCGTCCAAATAAAAAGATCTACCCTCCGTTGGACCCTTTTTATATTCGTCCGTGATAGGAGCTACAATGTATTAATAATCGCTATTAAATATTACACTTGACGTATATAAATATGATTAAATATTGCATTGATTTTGGTACCCCAACTTACATTCATACTCGGCGACGTCTGACAAGTGCTGATCGTACGTGTGCAAATAGCGATCTTTCACGCGATGCAGTGCGGATATCAAACACCTCGTCGATCGAAACATAATAGTAGACTGAAATTATTCTCATGAGGAATCATGCATTCCACGAACTCGCATGTTCTAACCTCGTGTTCTAACCAGCACCGAGCTACACTCAGTTTGAAACTCCATTATTGCTCTATAATTTTAATAAGATATACGCATTAAACAATTATAATCAATGAAGAATTTCATAATCATGAATACAATTGTAATAAATTATTTATTTAATTATTAGTAATGTATTATTTATTTTATTAATTATCGTATCACGTTCATTTCCATAGTGACTTCGAACAATTTTGAATATTCGCGCCAAATTGTTTGGGGGCTAATAGAAGGTTTTCGATAGATATCGTGCGAGATTTTTGAATTGATTGGCTGAAACGAAATATATCGATTCGACGAGTATCCGCCAATCACGACTGCGAAGCTTGACCAGCTCGACCAATCAGGACAATGAAATTCTGGCGTCAACGAATTTTTCTTCCTCTTTCAGCGGAAACGTTGTGCCGTGCAGAAGCAGAAATTGCGTGCTCCGTTAATATCTGTACAGGTAAGCCGACAAAGAGATAATCAAGCCAAATAGATGTGATTATTCGCAATACCATTGTCTTTTGAATAAATTGTGAGGTAATATTGTTATATTTAATATGTTTATAGCATATTTTATAGATATTGTAAGAATAAGAAATCAAGTGACTTTTTCGGATCAGATAATCGCGGGCCATTACTTAGATTACTTTTATCCTAACGGTCTTCCGAGTATTTGTACATTTATAGTGACGAATTCACATTTGTACATACATTTATATAATCGAGTTTACATTGTGTCTAATGTTATTCTTATCGAAAGTTTGCATAAAAATCTTGCATAGGAATTAATAGCAGAGTATCTCATTCTGATTGAATAAAGAATTGAACGATTCTATTAGAATTAAACAAAATATTTATATTACATTTTTATATAATAAAAACACTTATTAATATATTATTATATTAAATACGAAAGAGAAAGCTAACTAAAAAATGTATTTTAATTAACAATTTTGCGTTTTTATTATTCATTTAATTGTTAGTAGAATATAATTTTTTATACAAGTTTCAACATCAAAATGGTCAATGAGAACTAACATAAACATTTATTTTACGTTACTTAAATATTTCACTAGAGATTTTATTGCGTATAGGATCATACACCTATATCACATTTAAATTAATATCGTTTTTGCGATCATTAGAAATTCAAAATGATATCAAAAACTCTACATGGTGTATCTATATAGAAGAGAAGGAGTCTCCCTTATAAAGTAAACAAATACAATCATGAGAATATTAGATATTATTTTTATATAAACATGCACACACACACACACACACACACACACACACACACACACACACAAATTAATATAAATTTATATAATTTACAAATATTTTTTGATTTTCTTTAAGTTTTGCATATTTGCTTTTGATGTCGCAGATTTTATTACTCATCTTCAAATTTGTTTAATAATTAATGTATTTTAACTTTTATCACAACAATGATAATTAACCAACAAAATTAATATTAAAAAACATATAATAAAATAAAAAACATTACATTGTATAATATAAATAAATTTCAATTTTGGATAAATTTTAATTTAGTATTGGATTTAAAAAAGTATCGTAATTATTTGATCATAATAAAATAATACATAGGTAAATAATTATTTTGAAAAAAATAAGAAATAAAAAAAAAGATTAAAAGATCAACACATTATGCTTAAAATACAAAATTAAAATTTTCTATGTGATAAAACATTATAATCTTGCTCCTACTTTTCTGTTCATTTCTTATTAAAATATATATTTGCATAAGTTTATAATTTAATTATTAATGAAACAACAGGTAAACAAAATGAATGATATATTAATTAAAATATGTGTTTTTTAACTTTTTAATAATTTCTGATTTTTCCAAAGTTGTATATTATGTTTACTCTTTTAATGTTGCGTTTTATTAATTATTTTCAAATTCTTTTTAACCATTATTATCAATATTTGTCTTAAAAAAATTGCACGGATTTTATTTTGATTTCGTTAAAACAAATTACAATTTTTAATCTTCTTTTTAAGATTATTGAAACTAGATTTGCATATTACTCTATTAAAATAAAGGATTTATTTCTTGATATGCTTTCTTAATATAAATATGATTTAATCGACATATATTTTTGTTGATCTTGAAATTCTACATAATTGTGTTCTGATTTTTATATTGTAACTTATATCATTAATTATTTTTTTATAGATATTGGCTGATGTCTGGACGTTTAATGGCTATCGCCGAAATTCGACTAAGTTCGCAGAAATTCGGTGAGTGATTGATAAATATTAATATTCTATTATCTGTGGTCTGTACATTTTGAAATGAGATATCCGAATAAAATTTCATAACATTTTTTTAATACTAAAGAGTAGATTTTACTAGAATGGTAATAATATAAATAAATTTTTTTATAATCTTTGAATAAATTTTTAAATATTTTATTGCCAAAAATATATATCACGCATATCTTAATCAACTTTAAATTTCATATATACATATTTCAGTAGGCAATGACAATTATAAGATCTATTTTGTAACACGATAGCTACATCAGCGTGTTTTTAATTCATGCTAATCATAAAAGGTCTTATTTTTGCTCTAACACGTCTTTTTAAATTACAAAATAAAGTAAAATATAATAATATTCTTCTCTCTCTTTTTTTCTCTCTAATTTTTTTCGCGGTATCTCATTGACGTATTAAAACGTTATAATCGTTATAACGTTAAAAAGTATGTTATATTCTATACTTTTTACCTTTTTTCTGCTATTGATATTCTATATTGATCACTCCTCTCACAAATGTCATGATCGCACATGAAAGTCAAAGCCTGTGATTGTTCGGTAATTATATAAGGATAGGATGAATCAAATACATCCACTCCTAATTCGATGAGATGAAGTACAGTAACAAGTGGTTTCCAACAACCCATTGATACTCTTATTTTATCAGTAGGCAGTAAATTCTGTAAAAAATTATATAGCACCGTTATATTGAAGTATTTTAAATATTAGACAAAATTTAAAATTTATAAACTGGTATTTACAATGGTATGCTGTACTATTTGTTTAATATGTTCTATTGAAATATTCTGTGCACTTGGACCATTATTATGTAATCCATCTATAACAAATCCTGCCAAAGGTTTATCTTTTAGATAATTTATGGAATCCTCTCTGGCTTGCCAATTACAATCACCTTCTACTGGTCCTAATATTCCCTTAGATTTTAATGTATCCGAGTGCAGGCGTATATTTAAACATTGTTCTAATTAAGTTTTGCTTCGAAGAATTGCCTTTGATACTCGTTCTGCACTACTATTAATATTTGTATCTCCATCACATACAGCAACATAGAGATCTGGTTTATAAGCTTGTACAAGCTCCATATATTTATCAGCAGTAAAAACAACTCTTTCTGTTCTGGGCCAGATAGAAATAGAATCTAATTGCTGAAAGCCAGGGTTGGTAGTATACGCAGGATCTTGTATCGATAAAAAATTTATGTATTCCTGAAACAAAATTCTTTATAAGTGGAAGTTGAAATTTTAATACATATTAATATGTCGATTAATCTTTGATTATAACTTCATGCTAACAAAATCAGCGATAGACGTGCTAAACACTTTAATAACATCTGCCATTAATATGGTAGAGGGAAGTGCATGAGACGGAGAGTAGTTGTTACTCCAACGTTATCATTTTAAAGACATCTATCGTTAAATGTGGTATACGGCCACTCTAAACATTATTTTAATATAAAAAGAATAATATAAATATTATAAAAAAGATATTATGTATTTCATACCTTTGCGTAAATAAGAAGTAGAGGTGTTTCAAAAGAAACATTAGGCATTCTTTCAAATCCACTCAGAATACCAATTCGTGCAGCACAACGTGTTACAGAAGCACTAAAAAATTTCATTGTTATTATAATTTATTTTGCTATCTAATCAATTTTTTCTTAAAAGATAATAAATGATGAAGCGTGTTTAATATAACCAATAAATAAATTTTGAATTTATTGGTTATTTACGGTTATTATTATGTATTACGTTTATCGATTTTATTATACGTTTATATGATGATATTATTTAAAAATATAAAATTTATTAAAAAGCGACCTGACTGGCCAATACAAAAATTTCTACACGACGTTTCGGCCCTTGGGTACGGGCCCTTATCAAGTGTTGCTTTCAAGCTGTCGTGTAGAAATTTTTGTATTGGCCAGTCAGTTCGCTTTTTAATAAATTTTTTATTTTTATTCATCACTGGCGACTTCATTTTAATTATTTGATGTTATTTAAGTTTATTATATATATTATCAAAATATAATATATATAATATATAATATAACATATCATCAAAATAAAGATTGATATAATTATATCATTAATACACTCAAAAAGTTAAATAAAAGTCAATTTTAAAATAAAAATTAATTATTTTTAATACTATTAGTAAGAAATTAACTTTTTGTTACTTTTCTAATAAAATAAAATGACTCGAGTATATAGAGTACTTTGTGATTTAAAAAAAAATCTTTTGTAATAAATTCTCAATTTTATGAATAAATGTGAATAAGTGACTCAAATTTAAAACATATTTGAGATACATATTAATATTCCTTTGATACACCATATATTTTTATATTACGTTAGAATTATTCTATTTTTCTTGAAAGATTTTGTATTATATGAACTTTCTATCAATAAATTTTCACACATTTTTCATAACGTACATAAAAATTAAAATTGTACAATAAGTCACATAATTAATTTTTTACTAGGCACAAGTGTTTCCATAATGTTAAATTTGTTAAAATCTTTTAATAATATTCATCTTGAGGTGTTTTGAACAAAGAAGAAATTTAAAACATCTTTAATTGCGTACATTATAAATTACATCCTCTCTCAATATAGCTTAAAAATACACATTTCTATTCATAAATATTATTTAAATAAATATCAAACATTGAATTTCTTTAGAATAAAATCTGTTGTATATCTATTATACTTACTCTAACTTATTGTATAGTTTTTCCAAATGATTAATTAAAACCTTTCAGAACTTGAAGCCATTGCAGAACTTCGAGACCTTCCTCGGCCAGGCACGGGCATCGACCCGTTGCCGGTCACGGGCATCGTCCCCTTGCCGGTCACAGGCATCGCCCCGTCGCCGGGCACGGGCATCGCCCCGTCGCCGGGCACGGGCATCGCCCCGTCGCCGGGCACGGGCATCGCCCCGTCGCCGGGCACGGGCATCGCCCCTTCGCCGGGCACGGGCATCGCCCCGTCGCCGGGCACGGGCATCGTCCCGTCGCCAGGCACGGGCATCGCCCCTTCGCCGGGCACGGGCATCGCCCCTTCGCCGGGCACGGGCATCGCCCCGTCGCCGGGCACGGGCTTCGCCCACTGCCAGGCACGTCGGCGAACGCCACTGCCAGTCACGTCGGCGAACGCCACTGCCAGGCACGTCGGCGAACGCCACTGCCAGGCACGTCGGCGAACGCCACTGCCAGTCAGGTCGGCGAACGCCACTGCCACGCACGTCGGCGAACGACCGCCACTGCCAGGTACTTCGGCGAACGCCACTGCCAGGTACGTCGGCAAACGCCACTGCCAGGTACGTCGGCGAACGCCACTGCCAGGTACGTCGGCGAACGCCACTGCCAGGTACGTCGGCGAACGCCACTGCCAGTCACGTCGGCGAACGCCACTGCCAGGCACGTCGGCGAACGCCACTGCCAGTCAGGTCGGCGAACGCCACTGCCAGGCACGTCGGCGAACGAACGCCACTGCCAGGTACTTCGGCGAACGCCACTGCCAGGTACATCGGCAAACGCCACTGCCAGGTACGTCGGCGAACGCCACTGCCAGGCACGTCGGCGAACGCCACTGCCAGGCACGTCGGCGAACGAACGCCACTGCCAGGTACTTCGGCGAACGCCACTGCCAGGTACGTCGGCAAGCGCCACTGCCAGGTACGTCGGCAAACGCCACTGCCAGGTACGTCGGCAAACGCCACTGCCAGGTACGTCGGCAAACGCCACTGCCAGGTACGTCGGCAAACGCCACTGCCAGGTACGTCGGCAAACGCCACTGCCAGGTACGTCGGCGAACGCCACTGCCAGTCACGTCGGCGAACGCCACTGCCAGGCACGTCGGCGAACGAACGCCACTGCCAGGTACTTCGGCGAACGCCACTGCCAGGTACGTCGGCGAACGCCACTGCCAGGCACGTCGGCGAACGCCACTGCCAGGCACGTCGGCGAACGAACGCCACTGCCAGGTACTTCGGCGAACGCCACTGCCAGGTACGTCGGCGAACGCCACTGCCAGGCACGTCGGCGAACGCCACTGCCAGGCACGTCGGCGAACGAACGCCACTGCCAGGTACTTCGGCGAACGCCACTGCCAGGTACGTCGGCAAACGCCACTGCCAGGTACGTCGGCGAACGCCACTGCCAGGTACGTCGGCGATCGACACTGCCAGGCACGTCGGCGAACGCTACTGCCAGGCACGTCGGCGAACGAACGCCACTGCCAGGTACGTCGGCAAACGCCACTGCCAGGTACGTCGGCGAACGCCACTGCCAGGTACGTCGGCGAACGCCACTGCCAGGCACGTCGGCGAACGCCACTGCCAGTCAGGTCGGCGAACGCCACTGCCACGCACGTCGGCGAACGAACGCCACTGCCAGGTACTTCGGCGAACGCCACTGCAAGGTACGTCGGCAAACGCCACTGCCAGGTACGTCGGCGAACGCCACTGCCAGGTACGTCGGCGAACGCCACTGCCAGGTACGTCGGCGAACGCCACTGCCAGGCACGTCGGCGAACGCCACTGCCAGTCAGGTCGGCAAACGCCACTGCCAGGTACGTCGGCGAACGCTACTGCCAGGCACGTCGGCGAACGCCATTGCCTGGCACGCGGCACGGGGGGAGGTTTTAGTGCGGTGAAAGTCCCACACTACCCGGCGGTACGGGCCGTCAGGTGTGCATTAGCATTTCCTCCTCCCTCGTAAAACAAAAAAAAAAAAAAAAAAAAAAATGGTACGAGCACCGCCATTGTACATGTTCGGGCACCGCCATTGCCAGTTATTGACATAGGTTGAGTAGGAGTCCACCGTTGGCTCACCGTGGAAGCACCCTTAGGAGCACCCTAAGGAGCACCTTATCCCATATTTATCCTAATTTTTTGTAGTTCATCCATCCATATTGATTAATAACTTGACTTTACATCAGTTAAAGTAAAGTTATAATAAAATTATGTGAGATCAAAAGATATTTCGCGGATGTTTCATCGCGGAGAATTTTTTATACAGATTGTCTTAAAGCTGATTAATGCCCTTTCCATATGGGATGGTACAGTTGGTTGTACAGCTATATTTTCGCCAAGTGAAACTAAACCTATATTACAAATATCCCATTAGTTGTAAACTAAACCTATATGAAACTAAACCTATATTATAAATATCCCATTTGTATGAAATATGATAATAAATTTCACAATGTTTACCTTCCATGCGCAAGTCTTTCAAACGTTGCTCCAATTTTTTAATTTCTGGATTTGATTCAGAAACATCTACATTAGAAACATCTACATTGTCTTTATTCAATAGTTCTGCTAATTCTTTTTCCAACTCGGCATCCGAGTATGTGAGAGTCAATGTCTCAGATAAAATTGCGTGTATTTCTTGTTTCCTTTCTAAAATCTAGTCAATGAATAATAGATATTAATGTATCTTTTTTGTTACAATCACTTACTAAATATGTATAATAATGCATAATAATTTCTTACCTCATTAATATCGTCATTAATAATGTCTCTAACATCGTATTCCATTAAACCATTTTGTCCTATTTTCTTCAATACATCAGATGCAGTCTTGTAAGCAGACAATACAGCAGAATTAGAATGTGCATTTTCAATATTGGTGATTAGAGTGCGTAGGTTTGCAAGAGCTTGTGCACGCTTTTCTATGGTTTTTTCCATTTCAATCTTTCTTCTTAAGCATGTTTTTGCCATCTGACGCAGTTCTTTCGCCAAATACGATTTTGCTTCATTGATAATATTAAGTTTCTCTTGCTCCATAAGTTCTATCTCTTTGATCAGCTCATTTTCTTGCTTCATCAGTTTATATGTGCCTTCTTCGACTTCTAATTTCATTTACTTTCTGTAGTAATTTTAACCAGTAATTCACTGCTTGAATTGAAATTTTTTCTGAAAACAACCTTTTTCCTATGCCTTAACCATTTCAATACTAATCTCACTGTATCCTCTGAAATCTGTTTCTTAGTTTTGCTCTTGCAATATTGTACTACTTCAGAGATTGGGAATAAAACATTGTTCTTTTTAATGTCAGCAATGGAAAGAATATCACCCAATTCCCGAACAATTCGCAAGTGTATGTATCTCACTTCTGTGTTATTTGTATTCTGGCCTACTATATAATTCTTTACTTTGGAGAAAGACCAGTTAATTGTTTTTTTTTTTTATAAATATATCAATTGACCATGCTGTCCATGTTTCGCATGGTTCTTGTAAAAAATCAGTCTCTTGAATTATTTCATTATTTCTGGAAAATTTTAATAAAATATATATATATATATATTAAGATATGACAACATTAAAGAGCGCATATCAAATTAAATAATATATCTGATTTATATAGACAATAACACATATACACAAATAATTATCTTTATTATAATAAAGACAATCATTGACTAATAATAACTAAAGTAATAACTAAATATTTAATTAATTTACTGCATATTATATTTAATAGACTATAATATCTGAGAAGCTCTTCAATCACAGTAACCGGACAAAGAGGTGTGCAACCTCTTCTTTTAAAAGCTTCATTTAAATCGATGATAGAAAAACTGCATCGCATATTTCAGCCATTCATATATCAAATTATGCCAGAATTTGTATTTAGAAGTCCAATCTTGTGGATTAGCTGATTTACCGCGAAACGGTGAAAACAATGCGCTCATTCTCTCTTCTTGATTCCAACATTCTGGTAGTTTTTTTGCTGGTAGCAGAAGATTGCCACTGGTGTTTTTATTGACCATCTTATTGTCAATGCTGATTTCGTTCATGAAGTCAATTATATAAAATCTCTTATAGTCTGCTTCTCAAGTTAGGTTATAAATATTGCATGGCTATAATAAAGGCGTTTTATCTTCGCATATGCAAATCTTTTTTCAGCTTGCTTTTATTTTCTTAAACTGACCCTAAATGGCGAGATTTGTGCTACAAATAAACAAAAATATACAATTATAGCTAAAAAAATATAACTTCTTAAGACGTGATACAAATGACTAATACACTTTGCATGTCATATTTCAAACTCAACATTTTGATAAGATATTTGTAAATTACTTCAAACGATGCTCCGTTATGAGAAACTGATAAATTGTCATAAAAATTTATAAAGTTTTTTTTTTTTACTCGTTCGAGCCTTAACTTTTGATTGCTTCAGGCGAGATCGACAAATATAACCGTTTTTATCCACTGCAAGTAAAAATGTTAATCAATTAACAGATAATTAGACTAACAGATGGCGTTGTTTTACAAATTCATCTTGCAAACATATATGTATTTACAAAAATATCAATAGATTTTATTTTGAAAATATTTTTCTTTTCCTTTTAATTGTGGCATACAAATAATATTTTAAGGAGAATGGAATATTTAGGAGAATTCTAATAATTATATGTATTACATATAATTATTCATCATTATAAAAGAGAAAGAATTCGTAAACGAAGATAAAATTTTATAAATGGAGATAAAACTAAAGTATATAATAAACTATAATAAAACACGTCTTGTTTTTTACAAAATTAATATACAGGTTCCATCGTTCCCGACGAATTATATTTTACCCGAAGTCGATTTATTTTTGTCCTAAGAGGAGTCATTGGAAGGAAGCGCTATGGCTATTAGATGAGATCGAGGAACTTATTTCATAAATATGAATTTAATCGACTTATGTTGTAATTTCTAATTATAATCACACATCTGTCATTACTTTGCAACACACATTTTTCGTCTTCTGAATTAAAGGTACTATTGTTCGTATGTCAGACACACGTGCTATGCGCTATTATTCCCGAAATAACCTCTCTACATCGCATTCTAAATTATGGGAATCGAACCAGGCACTCAATTTGCTAATTGTGCGCTATATAATGTCCGTTTTATATTTATACATTACGTAACTATCGCTTCGAGTTAAATGCGATACTATTATTTCAAGCTATTCAAATTTCGTGACTCATGTATGCTCTATTCTATATTTTGAATGTCTATATATATATATATATGTGTGTGTGTGTGTGTGTGTGTGGTGTGTGTGTGTGTGTGTGTGTGTGTGTGGCTGTGCATCTCTTATATACATGTATTTTTCACTATACTGTTTTGTACATCTTTTTTTTTCAGCGTATTATAAACAGATAATTATGTTTGATCAAAGAATCATAGCACTCTGCTTCCTCGTGTGTTTTGCAATAGTGTTTAACTTTTCTCTTCATCGTATCGAAGAGGGTCATGTGGGAGTGTACTTTCGGGTGAGTTATTTTAAATCTTTCTTCGATTATGTTCAAGAATCTCATTATTCTTCAATTGTAATATTCTATAAATGTTTATCAGGGTGGCGCGCTGTTACCCCAAGTGAGTAATCCTGGTTTTCATATGATGATACCATTGCTGACCACATATCGTGCGGTTCAAGTAACTTTACAGACAGATGAAGTAAAAAATGTGCCATGTGGAACCAGTGGTGGTGTAATGATCTATTTTGATCGTATAGAAGTTGTGAATATATTAGATGCAAGTAGTGGTAAGTTTTGGAGCAGTTTGTTCTTTCAATCTTTCTCAAGAATATGTTAATATATTATTCTCTCTATGTTTGTACTTTAACATATACATTTTTTGCAGTTTACAATATGGTGAGAAATTTCACAGCAGATTATGATCGCACGCTAATTTTTAATAAAGTGCATCATGAATTAAATCAATTTTGTTCTGTACATACGCTACATGAAGTGTACATTGATTTGTTCGATCAAATTGATGAAAATTTAAAAACTGCACTTCAAAGGGACTTGAATGAATTAGCGCCTGGTCTCAATATACAAGCTGTAAGAGTAACGAAACCAAAAATTCCTGAAACAATCAGGAAAAATTATGAATTGATGTAAGTAATTATTCTGTTAATTGATTTTCTTTTTAAGTTTTAAATTTTTCTTGTATATATTTCTATATTTTATATATTTATTTCAATTTCTTGTTATTATATATATATAATATGCTTCCAGGGAAGCAGAGAAAACAAAGCTGTTAATATCTACACAACATCAGAAACTAGTTGAGAAAGATGCTGAGACTGATCGCAAGAAGGCTGTCATCGAAGCTGAGAAGGAAGCACAGGTCGCAAAGATTCAGTATAATCAAAAAATCATGGAGAAAGAGTCTTTGCAACAAATGGCTGCGATAGAGGACGAAATGCATTTAGCGAGACAAAAGAGCCGTTCGGATGCCGAATTTTACCAAATGAAAATGCAAGCTGAGGCAAATATACTACTTTTATCTAAGGAATTTTTAGAGCTCAAAAAATACGAGGCATTAGCGCGCAACGCGAAAATATATTACGGGCAAGACATTCCAAAAATGTTCTCGTATGGTGGCTGCTTGAATGATCCGAGTCTTGATTCCAGTACAAATATCGAGGAGAAAAAATTATGAGAACTGGGTAATGCTGTAATTCGTATTTTACTTTCGTCGTTATTAATATACGGAATAAAACGAATTGATTTTATTTTCTCAAATCACAATACTCACTTATGACATTCTTCTACAAAATACAAATTGGAGATTTCGTAGTCTTGCACAAACAACTTTTTAATTTATAATGTACAAATACAGTATACATAATTATAGGAGAATCCAGAGTGTTACGTATTTCTTTAAATTGTGTGTGGAATTAAAAATTTGTATATTATTATTTGTTTAATGCTATTACAAGTTATATATAAAGTACAGATAGTTATATATAAGTTATATGTAATACACGAGAGATTATTTATTAATTTTAAAAAAAATTAATGCTCTTTGTTTGCGTTGATAGAAATCATAGGTTCGAAAAATGATAAAAATAAAAATGTCGAAAATGTTATCGAAAAAAAATGTATCAAAGTTATTTTTCCATTATAAATGAAATTTGTGTGTTATTTCGCAATCCTAATAATTGGAGAATATAAAGAAATATATCTCAAGTCCAAAATAATACGAATTTTTTGTTTCACCACTGACAATGTAATGCATATGATAATAATTGTTTTGACGCGTTGCTGCTGTTTGCAAGAAAAATGAAATTATCTTCTATATCTATACAAATTAAAACAAAAAAAAAGCTCGTCATCTGATCTTCTTGCGCTGTTCTTTTGCTCTACGCGCATGGACCTTTGGTTCTTCCGGCGGTAAGGATTTTGCGTCACTTATATTTTGATTTAGCGTACGTAATTCCTCAAGCGCTCTCTTAGCTAATTTCCCTTCCGGAGTCGTCGCCGGTTGCAAAAGAAGCATGGTCAGAGCTTTCTTCAGAAGATCTCGAGCCTCTTCCAGTCGGCAGACCAACTGCGCCGACGAGATCTCGCGCGCGGAATAAGATTGATTCGCCAATATTATCATAGGCAAGTGTATTTCATATAACATTATACCTGAAATCAATATTTGCAGTAATAATGAATACTCTCACAATCTTGCGACAAAAATGCATTGTTAAATGCAGCATATGAACAACATATACCTTTCGAACGTGATATGCCTGGCTCTACTATATCTAAAACATCGTAGACTTCCTTGCACGTATTCAGCATCTTCTGCATAATCTTTCTCCGAGGATTGAGAGACGTTATCTCTCTTCTACACGCCGTCAATAATTTCTGCTTTAACGATAGCATGAGGAAATGATTGACATGCAACGATCGGGATAATCTTTTAAGTAAGTTGTCGATACTCTGAAAAATATTAGGTCGTTGCAAATTGGATTTGAAAAAAAAATATATATAAATATGTCTGAATTATATCTTATATTTTGCGAACCTTTACGTCAATATCCTCGCACTCGTCGACGAGTGTTTTGCATATGTTCAACGTAGCTCTGATAAGACGGCCGCCGTAAGTCCTCTTGCACATCTGGCATTGCCATCGACTCGCTCGCTTGTACGATGGGATGACGGAGGTATCTTGCATTCCCACGAATCCTTCTTTGCAGCGAGGACATAGCACGCTGCTCAAATGCGATTGCAATTCGTAAGGGTCCTCGCACAAAGGGCACTCGCATTCGAAATACTTTCCCTCTCGAAGATGCTCTCTTCTCTCGAGTGTACCCTGATATATAATCAGAAATTATTATTATTCTAATGTTGACTTAGCACATCGTCATCAATGATGATTCTTTTAGAAATAACGAGAAAGATATATTGCTAATGAAAAAAAAATCGTTTAATTGAGCCGTCAGATAATATTGGCGCAATATTCGGGGAAAACTTAAGGTAATTCTCGAATTTCTACCATTCACTGACCAGTAGTGACGAGGTATAATTGAAAAGAATAGGCTCGTCTTGCTTGATCGGGACACTCGCGTAAACGGTCAGCTGAAAATTGTCGTCCACGGTGAGATAAGTGTTGCCTCTGCAATCGTGAGCCATCAGGGTCGCCTCGATGTACAAACCCCGAAGAGGAAGAAGACCGTCCAGAACGCCAGGCGATCGCAATTCGAAGGCATTCACGTCCAAGATGCCGCATAATTTCTGCATCAATTCTGCACTTGGTGGCTCAGTCTCGGCGGGCATGCAAAGTTTTCGAATCACCTACACGTATATATATATATATATATATAATACATATATAAAGTGAATCAGCTAAAAAATAGCGAAATATATCTTTGATGCTTTTAAATGAACGAAAAAATTCTTCAAGAGAAAATATTTCGAGGATATATATTTATGGCAAGCTTTCTTCTAAATTTCTCTTTTGCGCAGAGAGTTGATTAGATTAAAATGTCGAGTGGATTTAACATAATATATATAATCTGATTTATTACATAAAACTCACATCTACAACATCGACCTCCCTTTCCTTCCAGACGGGCGTGCCGATCCTTTTATCTAGATAAGCTTCCATATGATTTATTCTCTCCCATATAACTGGATTTCTGTATTTTGTCAGCCATAATCGCAAGGCCAGCAAAATTTTTGTCGTGTTAATTCCAGTTTCCAACAGTTCTCGATTGTCTCTAAGTATTTGACATTCGTCATCCGTATGATGATTCGTTCGAGCCTTTAAAAAATAGGAAAAGAGAAAAAATTAAAAGCACTATTTCGAAGCGGTACAGTATTATGTAACGCGCAGCGGTTCTCAAACGCCTTCCTATATATTTCTTAAATAAACGAAGTTTTACGCGGCTATCAATTTTTCGCGAATTATATCTTTTAAAAGCGCGAATGTTTTTTTTCTTCGCTTTTGTTTTCAAGGATAAGGCTCTGAAAACCGCTAATTGTAACTCGTTACCTCGCATGCAACGCTACACAGTGGTGCGAAGTTACATCTGGAACAAGCATATCGATTTCCTTCGCCGATTTTTGGTAATGAGCGCAAACACGCGAAGCAGAAACAGTAATTCTTGTTATGTGTCATCGGACCGACTGCGATCGGTTCCTCTCGAATTATGACTTCCCCTGGCGCTACGTTTTTAGTCGTTACAAGATATCTTATAAAAACAAAAGATATAAGGCTCTCAATACCCAGGAAAAATATATGAACATATTTGATATACATATGTATAATTATATTTATTTATTATAATTATATGTATTTATATTTGATTATACATATATATGGATTTTTTTCCGGATATAAACGATAGTATATTTGTTTTGTTCAAGAAAACGTATGAAATTTATTTTCAAAAATATGAAACAAATCTACTCTTTCTTTTCTATTTTCACTCCTTTCTCATTAAAACTTTAATATAATTAGTGATTTTGCTAATAGAAATAAATAAAGAGCACGTATAAATAAAAACGTAATATTTTTTCAAATAAACACGCCTTGTTACAATCTCATTATGCAATAACTGCTACATATACAGATGTACAGCAGTGGCGTATTTAGAATTTTGTTTGGGAGGAAAAGCTGGAATTCTGAGCGAGCGATTACATTAAACCAAATTTATACTTAACATTAAGCAATGGATTATAGTTTTATTTGCTTAATAAAACAGTGCTCTATAAGTGCAAAAAATGTTGACAACTTAATCGGTTAGATCTCGGATTTCTGCCGGGGGGGGGGGCTGATGTCCCCCCCCCCCCCCGGCAGTCTCCTCATAATACGCCACTCGTGTACAAAGAGATGAATCAAAATCAATAAATTACGCTAAATTGTATAACTATGTACCTTCCAAATTTTTTCGAGTGCGCGATCTTATACTTTGGGAAGATAGGCGCCATAATATCTAATACTAGAGATTACTTCCTTCAGATTTACGATTGTCGCGAAACTGACACCGGTAACTGGCATTTGTTGGTGGAAGCGAGCACTCAGTAACACGAATCGGTACATACGTGATGTGTTGTATTATTAGACCGCATGGCATTGCGCGCAATCCGCAATACAAAGCAGAGATGTTGCATTTTGGCAGAGTTACAACGCAAATACAAATTGTCGTCGACCTCTAGATATGTACTTTTCGATTTGATATGTTCGGATTTATAATTGCACGATTGCTTCATTAAATATATATTATCGAAGAGTAAAAAGGGAGATATATTGCATATCTCATCAAGATATCCCCCTCTAAAATATAATATTTTTGAGATATCTCGACGGGATTATCTCGAGAATGCTTTTGAGATATATTAACATAATCATCACTACGCACGCATTTGTTGGTGTATATTTTTGTTGTAAATTTAGAGATATTCTCAGAATGTCGGACGTATTTCCTCTATAAAGTCTACACATCTTTTAAAGATTTCACGAGATTTTTTTGCATTATATGAGATAATTTAATAAAATTTAATAAAAAATAAATATCTGTTGTATTAATATTAACAATTTAATAAAGTTTAATAAAAAATAAATATTTATATATAATTTAATAAAAAATAATTATTTATTAAATCTCGTGAAAATCTTTAAAAGACGTGTAGACATCATAGAAGAAATTTTGTGAATCATAGAGAATGTTTCTCATAGTTTGTCGGATTGATTTCACATCCGATTTTCATGAATAAATACAATATATATTTTCTCTCATGTAATCATCTATGCAAATTCTTGCAGATTAGACAAAAATATTTTCGGTACAATTTTTTCTTTATGAATGCTCTACAAACTTCTGTTTATTGATTAACAAATAATATTAGCAACATGTCGTCAAGTTTAATTAGCATCTTTTGATCATGAGAGGCGTCGAAATACACGCACACATATATATAGATATACATATTAATGTACATCTCTACACAGATAAGAGATCTTTAGAATAAATTTATTTATAAATTATTTATAGATTGCTCTAGCTGAACGAGAGACTCTCTCGCAACGAGTCCTATTTGTCCCTCGGCCGTCTCCGGTGGCTCTAAGGTTAATATTGCGACGGCTTCTTTTAAGATAGTCGCGACTTCAGTCATTTTGGACTTTAGTCCAGCCTCGTCAATGACACCAGCATTCCATTGACCTTTCGCTAGGAAAAGTAATGGCGCATGCAACTCGTATAACGTCATGCCTGACGAAAAGGCGATATAATTATTTTTATATGTCTCTTAATCGAAGAAAGAACGTATATCTACATAAGAAGCGCGTACCTCTTACGCGTGTATATCCAGGCTCCACAACGTCCAATACTTGAAGCAATAAACGGCATATGTCAACTTTGTGTTCTAGTACAATATCCGGCAAATCATCCAGCAAGTATTCGTCAACTCGACCATACATTTGGCTTAATGAGTGCCTAAGAGAAAGAGAGAGAGAAAAAAACATATAATATCTCACGATTTAGAATTTTTCAACAATAGTATGAAAGTGTGGAAAACAAAAGTATACGTATATACATATATCTATTCGGAAAAAAATTCATATATAATTATATATATTTATATTTGATTATATATGGATTCTCATTCACGGTTAATTAAATCATATGTAGTAGGTATATAAATTAGGTTATACAATCAGAGTATTAAATATCTAATAAATTATTCGTTAATATATTATTAGAATCTCATTGTCAGTATAAATTTTGATGGTTTGGAGAAACAAAACGTTAAATGAAGTTTTTCATTCGACGAAAGATGAAAACCGATCTCCACGAGTAAAATTGATTCAACATTATTATTAGGGTTATATTTTTTTATTGTAACTTTATCATACCTTAACATCGTAAGAAAGGCGTGATGAGGATGTAAAACTGATCGATATTTTTTCATAACAGTCTCTCTTTCGTAAATCGCATCGGCTCCGTCAGCTCCACTGATAGCTTCAGCGGCGTCTACTTCCGCTTGAATAATCCGGAGAATTTTTCGCACCGCTTGTCCGTTGGTGGAAAAATTACAATGTGTACAGTTCCACGTACTTTCCGAGTCTGAAAAATATCGTTTATAAAAGATATCCGAGTCTCTATCATATTGTTTACATTATATAATCGCTATTTTTATATTCTTAATAAGTTTGAAGCCGCTGTTAACATAAAAAATGTTACATTCCAGTCAAAAAAACCGATACAATCTTGATTAGTTCAATTTTTGAGAAAATTCTTCTGCAATTATGCGAGAAAGAATTTTGTGTCAATTTTTATGATTTGTTTATTCGTAAATAAATATATTGATCGTTATACGCATACGATTACGTATCTAGATCAGAATTCTCAAAAT